>BTPG01000001.1:104810903-104995903 GCA_036245525.1 Semisulcospira habei | reverse complement strand
CTAGTGCCACGGACTGCACCAGTAATGGTACTTAAAGCGTGTATCTATCCAATTCGTCCGAAAGTGCCTCTGTACAATTATCCCAGATCACATCAGCAGAGTTAAAGTGTGGCAGTATAAAAGATTGGAACATAGTCTCCAGAGATCGTCTCGATAATCTATATTTATATAAATCTAGGCAAGCTATAAGTAATCGACATCTGGCTATAATAGATTTTATATGGATATCCTTTTTACAGTTATTTTGCAAGATGATTCCAAGGTGTTTGTGTGTAGCAGTACTTTGAAGTGGATTGTTATCAAAGAGTAGAGGGAGTGGTTGGAAGTTCTAGTACGCGACATGTTCAATAGTTCAGTCTTTAGGTGATTAAAATTTACTTTCCACTTATGGGCCCAAACACTAATTTTCTCGAGATCCGAGTTCATTATGTCAGCTCTAATATTATCATTATTCAGGGACAAATACATAGAGGTATCATCTGCAAACAATTTCATTTTAGATTCAATGTCCAGTACAATGTCGTTGATATAAATAAGGAAAAGGATAGGGCCCAACACTGACCCTTGCGGGAGGCCCGCCTCCACGGGTAGATATGTAGATATACATCCTTTGATAACAACAGCTTGCTTGTGATTACGCAGGTAATCAGCCAGCCATTGTAGAAGCTTCCAACGTATTCCTATTACATCTAAATTTTTAAACAGACCATAATGCCACACTTTATTGCAGACTTTGGCTACATAAAAAAATACAGCTTGGGAATTTATGCCTCTATCCAATGACTTGCAGAGGTCGTTATAGACACTAAGGAGTTGGTAGACTGTTGTGTCCCCAGGTATAAAACCTGATTGGCTAGCAGTTATCAGATCATTCGAATAAAGATGTTGGAATATATGGCGTTGGATACATTTTCTAGAATTTTACCAATGCAGCTTAGCAAAGATATGGGGCGATAATTACTACATTTGCTTTTGTTACCTTTTTTATAGACAGGAGTTACATGAGAAATTTTCCACACAGATGGAAATATACATTCGTCAAGCGACCGGTTAAAGAGAATGGTAAGAGCTTCTGAAACAAGCATACTACTAGCTATCAAAATTGTATTGTGCATAAGATCAGGACCCACGGCCTTATTTGGGTCTAGATCGTTTATAACATTAGGTACCTCTGTAGAACTAAGATATATATGGGAGATTGATGTGGGTACATATTGCATATCGGGTAATGGATCGTTACCTTCTACCGTAGATTGGCTTGTAAAGTAATTATTAAACCCCGTTGCCTTCTCCTCGTTGGAGTAATACATTTTACCGCTTTCCTCGATAGAGGGTATATCCTCTATCGTGAATCCCTTTTTGACATGAACGATTTGACGACTAGTTTCCACCAGGTTTTACTTCCCAAGTTTCTATTACAAGAAATACGATTGTCTAACTCTAACATGCACTCTTTCTGTCTTTTGCGTATTGCATCTGTGTAAGTATTACGAGCATGACGAAAGAGTTTCCAGTCAGCTTCTGAGTTAGTATTTTTGGCTTCCTATGGAGGTTATCCTTATTTTTTAAATTTAGCTAACTGCTCGTTGTACCATGGAGCATCTTGTTGTTGGACTATTATAGTTTTGCCTGGCATACATTACTTGGCAGTATTTAGGAGTGTGTCGCCAAGTGTCTTGGCAGCAGATTCAATAGACAGAATATTTGCTGTGGCTATCCAGTCAATTCAAGCGAGTTCTCGAGCAAATGTTTCCCTGTCAAGCTTGGCATAATAGAATATTGTTCGTTTAAATCGTACATTTGGACACATTTGGCCTTTAAGCTTGATAATAGGGACAGAATGGTCACTACACATGGGAGGTAGAACATCAACACATGAGACTAATTCTCTGCTAGGAACTAAAATGAGGTCAATACACGTTGCGGTTGTAGATGTTATGCGGGTAGGAGAGAAAACTAATTGCATAAGGTTGTTCTTAACCAAGATGTCAGTAAGATATGGCGAGGGGTTCCGAATTGTACCAGAATTAAAATCTCCCAAAATAATAAATTTATGTGGAGTAGAGATTACATTTTTAATTGACTGGTCAACAAGACGCCAGTAGTCAACAGAGGAGTTAGGTGGGCGATAAAAGGAACCTATAAGAATAATTTACTGGGTCAGTCTAGTTTCGACCCACACAGCCTCGAGCGATGGTACAGTAAGGTCAGGTCTAGGCTTACACACAAGATTATCTTTAACATAAATGGCAACGCCACCATGCTGATCAGGTCTATCTACTCAGACACAGGGATGGAATCCATCAACACTTATACTATCACTATTTATATTATCCGAAAGCCAAGTTTCTGACATAGTAACAATATCATAGTCTTTAATTGCACATTTTAAAATGTCAAGTTTATGGCGAAGACTTCTCACATTAACATTGATAATTGAGAGATCTTTTGAGGATGAAGTCTGGGTTGGGACAGGGTTGGGGTGTATGTCATTGGAAATAATAAGAAGTAATCCAATCACCTGAAGAATTATGACGATGCACGTGGAAGAGGCTGTAAATAGGGAAGAAGCCTTGATGTACTTTTCTTTACTGAAAAACTTCATCTTGCAACACAATAACTGCGGTATTATTCGAGGGGTGGACAAAGAACGTAAATCATTAACTGAACGAGTTGTTTTAAGAAGTGTAACCATGAAGGCAAGCGCAAGCCCTGCGTTGCCGAGAATGATGAGAATAAGGAACGGTTCAGCGTTGCTAACGTTAATAAAATAAAGTTTATGTGTGGATAGTCTGACTGCAGTGGTATAAAATCCGCCGGATCTGGTTCTATGGTTTTGCACACTGTCGGGCATTAGGTTACTTCTTCACAACGGTAACAAAACTCTAATTGAACCAGAGCGGGCGGCATGTCATAATGTAGCTTAACTTTGCTACGCATTTTGACCAGTAGAGAGAATAGTGAGAAAGAACGAGGTAAAAAGAAAACAATTAAAAGAAAAAGGAACAAAAAAGTCATATAGTTATAATGACGATGTGTTTCACCGCAGAAGCTACTAAAATACGGTGTATTACATTTTACAATCAATGTATAATGTCTCAGAAAGAAGAAATCCAACCACATCACTCCCCTGCTCAAATTCCTTCACTGGCTTCCCATCCCCCAACGCATCCAATACAAGATTCTGTCTCTCTGCTACAAATCCCTTAACAACTACGCTCCTGCCTATCTCTCCAACTTATTTCACCCCTACACTCCTCCCCGCTCCCTCCGCTCCGCCTCCGACCCTCTCCGCCTCCACATCCACCGCACCAAACTCAGCACTTTCGGCCCCCGCTCCTTCTCCGTCTACGGTCCATCCACCTGGAACACTCTTCCACTCTCTCTCCGTCAGAAACACTCTCTCTCCTCCTTCCAGTCCGCCCTCAAAACTCACCTCTTTCAACAGTTCTAGCACTATAACATCACCACACTCCCCACCCCAAGCTGACTGTCGTAATGTATTTGTGGTACGTGAGTCATTGTCAAATGCGTGCGCATGTGTGCGCGAGTTGTGAGTGCGCGCTTAGAGTTATAATTATTATAAGATAAGCACATTATAAATACCATTATTATTATTATTATTATTATTATTATTATTATTATTATTATTATTATTATTATTATTATTATTATTATTATTATTATTATTATTAAATTAAACATGTATTCTGCAAGAAGGAGCCATCGATGATGAAGGGATCGCGTTCCACTTCAATTGTTTACCCTCGTGCGTGCCACAAGCTTACTATTCCAGTGAATAATGATAAGCAACAGAATGGGGGAAAATTAGTGCTAACTAGAAGGAATCGAAAAAACAAACAAACCATTTCACTGTGCAGGCACATGTATGTATTTATTAGACTTGCAATGTAAATGTATTAGTTTTATTTTTCAGTAGTCATGTTTCAAGCCCATTAGTGGCATCTGCCCCGTACCCAGAGACATTGGACGGTTGAGACTTTTGTTCGTTGAATGAGTACAGATGTGAGAAACATCACATGCATCCAGTGACAGGTTGAATGAGTACAGATGTGAGAAACATCACATGCATCCAGTGACAGGTTGAATGAGTACAGATGTGAGAAACATCACATACATCCAGTGACAGGTTGAATGAGTACATATGTGAGAAACATCACATGAATCCAGTGACAGGTTGAATGAGTACAGATGTGAGAAACATCACATACATCCAGTGACAGGTTGACTAAGTACAGATGTGAGAAACATCACATGCGTCCAGTGACAGGTTGAATGAGTACAGATGTGAGAAACATCACATGCATCCAGTGACAGGTTGAATGAGTACAGATGTGAGAAACATCACATGCATCCAGTGACTGGTTGAATGAGTACAGATGTGAGAAACATCACATGCATCCAGTGACAGGTTGAATGAGTACAGATGTGAGAAACATCACATGCATCCAGTGACAGGTTGAATGAGTACAGATGTGAGAAACATCACATGCATCCAGTGACAGGATGAATGAGTACAGATGTGAGAAACATCACATGCATCCAGTGACAGGTTGAATGAGTACAGATGTGAGAAACATCACATGCATCCAGTGACAGGATGAATGAGTACAGATGTGAGAAACATCACATACATCCAGTGACAGGTTGAATGGGTACAGATGTGAGAAACATCACATGCATCCAGTGACAGGTTGAATGAGTACAGATGTGAGAAACATCACATACATCCAGTGACAGGTTGAATGAGTACAGATGTGAGAAACATCACATGCATCCAGTGGCAGGGCAGGGGTTAACAGTGAGCGCCATATTGGCCGCCAGGTGTCACTGACAGAAAATAGCGATTGTGATAAACCCTAGCGCCAACACTGGTTACACGTGTGCTTCGTGAGTTGTTATGGATTAGACTTGTTGTGGTGTGATTTATACAGTAACTGGCCAAAGTTCCAGCTCATATTCACGGCTCTCCTCTAGCCGTATGTCACACAGATGGCGTGCGCGTCAGTAAGCGTGGAGCCGCCCGTGACCGAGTGTCCCGTATGTCACGAGAACTTGACGGAGCCCAAGATCCTGCCCTGCGCCCACCTCTTGTGTAAGGCCTGTCTGCTGTCATGGCTCCAGGCCCACCCCGACCCTTTCTGCCCGCTGTGCCGCTGCGTCATCCTGGAACCCGGCCACACCACATCTCCCCATGACTTGGCTGAACATCTGCCCTCTGACCTCACCATGGCGGCGCTCGTGGCCAGCACGCGCACACTGAGAGACAAGCACGTGTGTTGCGTGTGCGATGACGTGAGCGCCACCTCCGTTTGTCTGGACTGTGGTGACATGTTTTGTGCCTCGTGTACCAAGGTATAGTTCAGTGTTTTGTGCCTGGTGTACCAAGGTATAGTTCAGTGTTTTGTGCCTCGTGTACCAAGGTATAATTCATGTCAGTGTTTTGTGCCTCGAGTACCGGCAAGGTATTGTTCAGTGTTTTGTGCCTCGTGTACCAAGCTATAGTTCAGTGTTTTGTGCCTCGTGTACAAAGGTTTGTACAACCACCGAGCTACAGGGGACCCAGGCATACTTGTCAACCCACCCGTGACCAACAATGGCAACTATCCCATCCTCCGAGAAGAAGTAGAGGCTGCAGTGAAGTCGCTGAAAAAAAGGGAAGGCAGCAGGAGCAGACAACATCCCTGCAGAACTAGTCCAAGAAGGGGGAGAAGACATAATAAGCGGCTTACTAACAATCTGCAATAAGATCTGGCAGTCAGAGGATTGGCCCACACCATGGACCCAATCACTCTCTCCCAAAAAGGCAACTTACATCAATGCCAGAATTATCGCACGATCAGTCTTATATGCCACCCAAGCAAAGTCATGTTAAAGATCCTACTGAACAGACTGAAGCCACAGGCAGAGGAAATCATAGCTGAGAAACAGGCAGGCTTCAGACCAGGGCGCAGCACAACTGAGCAGATCTTGAAACTGAGAGTTCTATGTGAGAGGTACCTCCAGCACCAGCAAGACTTCTATCATGTTTTTGTGGATTTTAAGAAAGCGTTTGACAGGGTGTGGCATGCAGCCCTTTGGTCCACCATGAAGCTATACAACATCAATGCCAACCTGATCAAAGTCATAGCAAACCTTTACAACAATGCCTCTAGCGCAGTCTGCTTCAACGGCAAAATAGGAAACTGGTTTAGGACTACAGCCGGAGTCAGACAAGGCTGCTTGCTCTCACCTACTCTTTTCAACATCTTCCTGGAAAGAATCACGACAGACGCTCTGAAAGATTATGAAGGAACTGTCAGTATTGGAGGCAGAACAATCACGAACTTGCGCTTTGCGGATGACATTGATGGCCTTGCAGGAACAGAGAAGGATCTAGCTCAGCTGGTGGAAAAGTTGGACAGTACAGCTATTGCGTATGGGATGGAAATAAGACCAAACTGATGACAAATAACACCAGTAGCATTGGCACTGACGTCATGATTGGAAGCCAAAAACTAGAAACAGTTTAATAAATTCAAATATTTAGGAGCCATTGTGACAGATGAGGGATCAAAACCAGAAATACTGTCCAGGATTGCGCAGACAACAACAGCACTGACAAGATTGAAGACCATATGGAAGGACAGAAACATCACACTCTGCTTCAAGATTAGACTGATGCGCTTCTTAGTCATCTCAGTGTTCTTGTATGCCTGCGAGTCATGGACCCTCACACCAGACCTTGAAAGGAGGATACAAGCCACTGAAATGAGATGTTTTCGAATGCTGCTGGGCATTTCATACAGAGATCACATCACGAACGAGGAAGTGGGAAGCAGAATCAGGCAAGCCATCGGGCCCTATGAAGACCTATTAGCCATTGTGAAAAAACGCAAACTGAAGTGGTATGGGCATGTCACGCGTTCAACAGGGCTTGCCAAAACAATCCTGCAAGGCACTGTGCAAGGAGGACGAAGGAGAGGAAGACAGAGGAAAAGATGGGAGGACAATATCCCAGAGTGGACAGGACTGAAGCTGGGCGATACGCTGAGAATGGCAGAGAACAGAGAGGAATGGAGGGAGCTGGTTGCCAAGTCATCAGTGGTGCCCCAACGGTCGGCAAGACTACGGGATATAGATAGATAGATAGATAGTACAAAGGTATATTTCATTGTTTTGTGCCCCGTGTACCAAGGTATAGTTCAGTGTTTTGTGCCTCGTGTTCCAAAGTATAATTCAGTGTTTTGTCCCTCATGTACCAAGGTATAGTTCAGTGTTTTGTGCCTCATGTACCAAGGTATAGTTCAGTGTTTTGTGCCTCATGTACCAAGGTATAGTTTAGTGGTATGTCTGTCTTGTACCAAGGTATAGTTTTGTGTTTTGTCTCTCGTGTACCAAGGTATAGTTCCGTGTTTTGTGCCTCGTATGCTAAGGTATAGTTCAGTGTGGTGTCCCTTATATACCAATTAGGTATTATTAATTCTGTGTGCAAAGATCTTCGGGCCGACATCAGGTGAACAGATCGCTATCACGTCTTGTGCAGTGCTACAAAGTAGCCGACTCTAGTGTAATGGCGTCCTGCTCACATGATCGGCTGGTCAGTTGAGAAATGGGACGTAACACTGAACTCTTTGCAAATAAAAATTTCGTAGCGCAATTTCATGAAAGTGCACACATTTGAAACACGCATATGGTTATAATCACTACATGTTTCTGACATCTTCTAAGAAAAGAAGTACCCAACGGAGAAAGAAACACGCTTAGAAAAGACGGGTACAACACAATTTATTAATATTTCGGGTAAATACCCTTTGTCAAAATAGACAAACAAACAAACAAACAGAGAGATTAGCCGCTACTTATCTTCATTGGCAGAAAGAATGTGGCAACTCATTGCCACATGTTATGTTATCTACTTATCTTCATTGGCAGAAAGAATGTGGCAACTCATTGCCACATTCTTTCTGCCAATGAAGATAAGTAGCGGCTAATCTCTCTGTTTGTTTGTTTGTCTATTTTGACAAAGGGTATTTACCCGAAATATTAATAAATTGTGTTGTACCCGTCTTTTCTAAGCGTGTTTCTTTCTCCGTTGGGTACTTCTTTGCATATTACACGCTTGGCAGTCACCTTTTTGGTCTGGATTGATCTGACATCTTCTGTATTGTGTGTATCATTTTCACATTTTGCAGGTGCACCAGAAACAGGCAGTGTCGCGTCACCACGCTGTGGAAGACCTGTCCACCATGACAGCTGAGCGCTTAACGGCCAGTCGCCGTCCGTCCTGTGTCACCCACACTAATGAGCCGTCCTCTCACTGCTGCCCCACCCACGGGGTTTCAGTCTGTTCACCGTGTGCGATGGACAAACACCGTGCATGTCCTGAAGTTCAGAAGCTACAGGTCTGGCTTTTACCTTTTTTTTACATTGCTTTAATTTATTAAAAAAAAAAATCATTGCTCAGGGGCATAACGCACCTATGAAACAAAACCGCGTTGAGAATCCATTGTAAATACTGTACTTGACTTTTAGCACGAATCCCACTCTTGAGCAGGCAACTTGATGTATTTTATCATTTAGTTTGTCTTGTTACCACTTGTAGATCCTGATGGAATCTAGTGTGTCTTAACATGAAGTACCAATGTGCAAAAGGCCATCCAGTCGATGTCGGCCCGATGGCCTTTGCGCACTGGGTAGGTGCTGATAGAACTGATGGGTTCATTATTCCCCGTCTGCTGCACTGCACGCATATGCGGGGCCTCAGGAGGTTCTGTGCGTGTGGGTTTTGTTAGCTGTGCACTGGCAGATGGGGGGCTCTGGATAGAGGTAGTACCTTTGGTGTTCGGCAGCTGCGTCCTACATAGGACGGACGGGCATCACTGGTCCTCATCCATCTCCTTAAACCTCTCATGTGCTGGCTCCAAGCGCCACACCCCGGCAAACCACCTCAGCTGGTGGGCTAAACCACGTGAGGGGGTGGTGTTCACACTGCACCACTAGGCGGATGAGCTGTTTCTGACAGCCAACGGCTAAAGGACGGAGGAGATCAGGCTTGATCCAACGGCCAAATGTGGGGGAGTAAACCCTTCAAATCAGGAGTGGAGCCCCGAAGGCAGACAGCTGCCTGTATTCACGCACTGTTCTGGCAGCTCCTGCAGCCAAACTGGTGCCAAACGTACTGCTTTGCATTCCTTTGGACTACATCAGCGAGGACGAGAGGGGGATCTTGACGACTGGGCATCCTAGGATCTCCACACACTTCGCCCAGGCTTGCGCCCTGGAGAGGTCACTCCAGTGACTGTCCCAGCAAGCGCATATACTCCATTGTCTTCCGAGACAGGATGCCAAAACAATACAAAACCCCCCCCAAAAAAAAACAACTGGCAGTATAGTGGTTAACATGCTCTGGCTTTCAGCAGAGAGTGGCTGAGGCAGTAATGGGGTTAACACGTTCTGGCTTTCAGGAGATAGTGGCTGAGGCAGTAATGGGGTTAACATGGCTTTCAGGAGAGAGTGGCTGAGGCAGTAATGGGGTTAACATGGCTTTCAGGAGAGAGTGGCTGAGGCAGTAATGGTGTTAACATGCTCTGGCTTTCAGGAGAGAGTGGCTGCGGCGCGCGTGGTGCTGGCAGAACTGGCGGCCACACTGACAGCCGGAGAAGCAGAGCTGGAGAAAGCGATTAGCGAGTTGGATCGACACATGCTGGAGAGTGGCTGAGGCAGTAATGGGGTTAACATGCTCTGGCTTTCAGGAGAGAGTGACTGAGGCAGTAATGGGGTTAACATGGCTTTCAGGAGAGAGTGGCTGAGGCAGTAATGGGGTTAACACGTTCTGGCTTTCAGGAGAGAGTGGCTGAGGCAGTAATGGGGTTAACATGGCTTTCAGGAGAGAGTGGCTGAGGCAGTAATGGAGTTAACATGCTCTGGCTTTCAGGAGAGAGTGGCTGAGGCAGTAATGGTGTTAACATGCTCTGGCTTTCAGGAGAGAGTGGCTGCGGCGCGCGTGGTGCTGGCAGAACTGGCGGCCACACTGACAGCCGGAGAAGCAGAGTTGGAGAAAGCGATTAGCGAGTTGGATCGACACATGCTGGAGACAGAGAGACAGGCGGACACAGCACTGGCAGATATTGACGCCGCGTGTGATCGTCTGCAGGTAGGACATTGATTGGTTGAGTGAGTGAGTGAGTGAGTGAGTGAGTGAATGAGTGAGTGAGTGAGTGAGTGACTGACTGACTGACTGACTGAATGATTGATTGGTTGATTGACCGACCGACCGCCCGACGGAGTGATTGAGTTCATTCATGAGTTCGTGAGTTCTGAATAATATTGAGCCAAGCGTCGGTAGGTACTGTACGTACACCAAAGGGAGTTACTCAGTGCTGGACAAGCAAGCAGTTAGTTCCCCTGCCCCTTCCTTGAAGGAAGGGGCATGGGATCTAATTGTTTGTTTTTCCAGATCTGAGTAATTCTCTTGGTGTGTGTACAGCCACTACCCCTGAACAATCGTCGGTTCGTTGCAAGTAGCTGTGGCCCAGTGATAGAGTCTTTCAAATCAAAGCATGGAATGTGCTAATTTTCGTGAAAACGTAATACATTTATAAGAATTATTGTTTGCAGAAAGCTGTTGACGCCTGTCGCTGCCGTCTGAAGAAATTGACTCTCAAGGCCAAGGATGACGTCAGAACCGCAGTGAATGGCGGGAAAACTGTCCTTGTGGCGCGGCGCGGGAAGCTGACGTCACACAGACGACTTGTGGAGCTCGCGCAGCAAACAGGTCAAAAACAGAAGCCATTCACTCCATTCCGAGAGAAACCGTACAACACTTTGCCCAGTTTCCTCATTATTTATAGGTGATGATGATGATGAAACTTTATTTATGAACGGTAACGAGTTTGACAGAAAATTACGTAAATTTACAAACTGTGGGTGTAACACTCAGTGATTTTCCCATAATTTTGAGTTCAGTATCAAGGCGCATGTCATGTTGTGTCAAAAAGTGGGAACAGAGGCTGTTCTGTGCATTGTGTGTTCATGAACGCCTGACGTGGGGCGTGTGCACACCTGTGAATAGGCCAGCAGAGGCCATGACAGTGAGGGGGTAGTTATTAATTGTGTAGACTGCAGAAGATCCACTCATAGAGAAGTTGTGACGATTCCTGTGAATAGGCCAGCAGAGGCCATGACAGTGAGGGGGTAGTTATTGATTTTGTAGACTGCAGAAGACCCACTCATAGAGAAGTTGTGACGATTCGCTGCACATTGTGCTTCTTGGATGGTCTCTGTCTGGAGTGATTGTTCAGACCACAGGCACGGGATGTTCGTTGTGTAATCTACCACCTCCGTAACATGGGTAGAGGGAACTATTACTGTGGAAATTAAGTTGCTGTGTCCCACAACCCGTGTTATACTGGTGATCCAATACGCAACGAGCATCCCTTACATGTGTTTCAGACAGCAAGCCTGTCGTTAATATTTTGCGTGTCGGTAGCGGTTTTAATCGCGATGATTCCTACAGGAATCATCTCGACTAAAACCGTTACCAACCCTCAAAGGGTTAAGCCGTGTGGTGACGGTAGATGCGACAAAGAAATAAAGTGTGCACAACTGATGCTTGGTTTTACTGCATTTTAACTGCAGCGCCCCCTGCCTGTATTGACGAGGTCAAGTCAACTCTCCACACGCGTGTTATGGAACTTAACCGCAGCGCCATACTTCCTGCCGGGTCTCCAATGATCAACAAGCTTACATTGGTGATGGACCAATCAGAGCTGTCAAAACTCGAGAAAGAAATCAAGAAACTGGGTGCAATTAACGCCGAGCCAGCCTCAGTCTCAGTACAGGTCAGTCTTAATCCAGTTTGTGTTTCGTGGTGCAGAAACGTTTCTCTAGTTGCTTGCTACAGGGCGAAGTTTCCTGCCAGTAATGTCTCTCTAAAAGATGATTTTAGTTTTATAGTATTGCGAATAATAGCAGCCATTTTGTTAGGATTAAAAAAACTTATCCAACAGAGAGAAACGAAACGTTTTATTTTCTTTAATTTTGTGTGATTCAAAAGTGTGAAGCATCTTCCTGTTTGATGTTTTCATGACTAATTTACAGCTAGTGGCTTTCCGTCTCCACGGAAACCATGGACAGAACATTGTGCTGAGTAATGACGACAGGACGGCGGAGAGGGTGAGGGGCAAAGATCACGGTATCGTGGTGTCCAGCCAGGAAATGGCCGTCAACACGCTGTACGAGGTATGTGTAACCCTACTCCCTTGTCCTCTACATCCCAGATAACAGCTGTACATATGTGTGGTGTATCTAAATTACATATCTCCATTTCTGTTTCACGTAAATTGGTGCCCATGTGACATCCGACGTCACTGGCTGCTCTTTGAAACACAGCAGAAACCAGATCTGTTTCGTGCGGTTTGCTTTGTATTGTTGACAAATGACGCAAATCGCAAGTAGGTCAACATGGAATGTATTTCGGCGAACACAGTACAATTAAAAGCCCGGACAAACATGCGATGTCGCATGTTTGGCCGGACTGTCCAATCCACTGTGTTTGTCGAAACATGCAGTTTTGACCTGCTTCTGATTTCTGAAAAACGTCCATGTTCATTTGGTTTTCCTGATCACAAGTTTGGTCTGTCGCGTCAGGTGAAACTGGAGAACAGTGATACTACTGGGGGCTGCTGGGTGCCGACTGGCGCCACACTCAAACACCCAGCTCAGTTGGTACTTCCTAAAACCGCCAACGCCTGGAAGGATGCTTTTGTATTCAACACCACTAATGTTCATTTGCAGGAACATGGGTACTGGACTTTAACTGTTTAAGACTTCAGCACGGCATTGTCATAAAAATGACAAAAAAGCACGCACGCATAAACTTGAGCACACACGCACGCACGCGCACTTACAGGTAAAGTATGACAGGCTGGCAGACGGACAAACAAATCATAGGTGTTAATTGCTCAATTCGGAGTTATGGGCGGCAATGACAGCTATCGGCTATGGAGTACAATCTGATCACTGATCAGTTCAGGCGCACTGCAACTGTGCCACATTGATTCACCAGAACGTTTTGACGGACGCAGGTGTTTGTCTATTGCGAGTATTTACATAACGGTCCTAAATCACACTGTCACACGTCACTGTACCATAACCCCTTCACTGCCGGGAAAAAGAGACAGCGATCCGACTGCAAAAGGTATAGATGCTCATGAGCCCCCGCGACTGCGGGTGCTCATGAGGATCTATGCCTCTCGCTGAGATCAGTCTGTATCCATGTTCCGTGCACGGTTGTGGCTTTTTGTGGTTGAATGAATAACGATGTCAGAAGCAAAGTCTGTGTCCAGTGTCACACGGTTGTGGCTTTTTGTGGTTGAATGAATAACGATGTCAGAAGCAAAGTCTGTGTCCAGTGTCACGGTTGTGGCTTGTTGTGGTTGAATGAATAACGATGTCAGCAGCAAGGTCTGTGTCCAGTGTCACGGCTGTGGCTTGTTGTGGTTGAATGAATAACGATGTCAGAAGCAAAGTCTGTGTCCAGTGTCACGGTTGTTGCTTGTTGTGGTTGAATGAATAACGATGTCAGCAGCAAAGTCTGTGTCCAGTGACAGGGAAGGGGTCAATAGCTGTACGTCTCGCCGCACGCTCGCCAGGTGCATGGAGTTTAAGCGGATGGATCACTTCGACAGACGAATTTAAAAAGACGAAAAATAAATAGAACCAGATCGCCAGACGCACTTTAAGTTCAACTAGCTTCCGTACGCCATTGCAGGTTAACACAAATGTGGGGGCAAAACTGAAGGACGCGCCTGTTGGAACTCGCGTCGGAGTTTTGATTGACACCGATAGATGTCTCCACCTGTACATTGACGGCGTGAACCAGGGCCGAGTTACTTCCCTTACCGTCCCACATCCCTGCTATGCCTTTTTTGACGTCTGTGGACGATACAGGAAGGTCAGTGTTGACTTAATAGTTGTAACTATGAAAAGTATAAATAGAAAATATCAAATGTGTATCACCTTTAATCTCTGTCCTCATAAACCGGTTCAGCTAGGAAGTCCTGCAACTTTCACCAAGGCCGGGAAACGCATTTTTCGCGAGCTGTATCGTTCTGATATCAGTCACATATCTGTCTCTATCACCGAATAAGGTAGTAACCTCGTTTTGTGTCCATATTAACCTTTTATCTGCCGGAGCAAGGCGATCATTAACCAACTGCAAGAGCCATAAGTTCTCATGGGCCCCCGCACTCGCATAACATCTAACGGAGCAGTCGCTGGTGCTCAATATACGTTATTGGTAGCAGGGCTTTGCTACACGGACCCTTGTAGGCCTGAGGGAGGTCAAAGTAACCACTGTACCCCTCAGGCCTTAGGCCTTCGGGGTACAATGGTTACTTTGACCTCCCAAAGGCCTACAAAGGTACGTGCAGCAAACTCCAGCTACCAATAACGTATTTGTTTTTTTTTCCTCTGCTAATTTCGTAAAGTAGACAAGTAGATGAAACTTCGAACGTCTGTGGCATCTCCTATAGCTGACTTAAATACATACCTTAAGCGAGTCCTTGCAGTTGCAAGAAGTCACGAGCATGCGCAAACGCCGCTCTGGCTGGCAGCTTCTCAATTTCAATGTGACTTTTGAACGCTTTCCGAGCCGCACTGTCCACATATTGTCAGAGTAATGCGATTTAACTGTGAGCACGTGTTTTGCAAGTGTCTATCACTAAAAAAATAGTTCAGAATTTAATATTCGGCATTGAACCGACGATCTTTTGACAGTGACCTGGGTGCGCCATTTTCGATCCTGACAAGTCTTACTCTATTTTTAGTCGCGTGCGTTTCAACGGACATTATTGTTCAAAACTGGATGTTGTCGTCTTTATAACAACTATAGAGTGCGTATCGTTACGAACAATGCGAAGAGGCTGTGTTGTTTGACGTGTGTTATGCTCTTTTTGTCGAACAAAGCTGGTACTCGAGAATCGAAAACGCGGTCATAACGCGTCATTGCGGGATACAAAAAATCAGCCATTAATCGCTACACGGGTTTTTGTAGCTCGGTCATGTGGTACGGTTTGCGCTAAAGAGATTGGTCGTGTGACGTAGGGATGAAAACAATAGAATTTATGGACTTGTTAACCCCGTCTGGTTTTTAAGTCCCTTCTATTTATAGAAGGGACATTTTAGGACGGGTCGCGGTGGGGCGAATTTAATAGCATGCCCATGATGTCAAAGGCCGGCAGGCCTAAACCTCTGACAACTGAAGTAAAAAGATAAAAATTACGTCATGTCTAGTTACGCCAACATTGATGCTAAACGTACATTTGGCGCGAAACGCCGTATGTGCGTATGTGTGTGTGTGTGTGTGTGTGTGTGTGTGTGTGTGTGTGTGTGTGTGTGTGTGTGTGTGTGTGTGTGTGTGTGCGCGTATGTTTGTAAACACGAGAATCTCCGATATTGCTGTACGCACAAGCTTGAAATTTGGCAAAATACTTTCTTCAAGGGCTGGCTAAGAGAGCCTCCGAGTATATTGTAACGGGATGTCTCATTGAAGACAAAAAAGACAGTTTATAGAAAGTCGGTTGACCAAGATTAGAGTCCGTGATTTTTGTCATTATGTACTTAAAAGTTTGGATATAGCTAGTTTGGAGAAAGACGTTGGATGCGTTCGTTAGCCAGAGTTGTACATTTTAAACTTTTTGAATAATAATTAATTCATTTCTGCAAGTGTTTGGATCTACTATGTACTCCCATCAAACAGGCAGCCCTGGTAGAGGCTGTGTGGAGCAAAACAGTCAGCCCTGAAAGAGGCTGCGTGCCTTTCGGATGAGTGACTTGAAACATCAGTGTCGCTACTCCAGCCCACTGCAGAGCGTACTAATGGCGGGAGGCGCCGTGTGTCCGTCTTTATTTGTGTGTGCCGGCGTGCCGGCGTCTGTGTTGATCAGAGGTTGGCTTAGAGAGGATGGAAACGATGAAAAGGATACGCTTATAAATATGAACAACTCTGAATGTTCCTAAAAGAAAAACGCATGTGAGCTCCAAACAATACGGTAGACTTTGGGATGAAATCCTCATCTTGTTAAATAGGAGATATTTCAACATCAGAATCAGGTCAAATACAAAAGGTAGAGACTTGACAGCGAGGACAGCTCTCATATAGAAGGGACTTTGTGTGTTAGTATTCATCCCATTTTTCTTTTACATTTTTTTTTTGCTGCTTTGAGTTTGACCAAAGTAGATCTATGATTATTGGTCGATAATGCCCAATTCTCTTACTTGTGACAGTGCCTTTTCCCTACTTACTTGACAGTGCCTTTTCCCTACTTACTTGAGTGCCTTTTCCCTACTTACTTGACAGTGCCTTTTCCCTACTTACTTGACAGTGCCTTTTCCCTACTTACTTGACAGTGCCTTTTCCCTACTTACTTGACAGTGCCTTTTCCCTACTTACTTGACAGTGCCTTTTCCCTACTTACTTGACAGTGCCTTTTCCCTGCTTACTTGACAGTGCCTTTTCCCTACTTACTTGACAGTACCTTTTCCCTACTTACTTGGTAGTTTCTTCTAAAGTTAAACTTATATCACGTAAAATATAAAATTACGTAAAAACTAAAATTACCTCATGACAAATAACGTTTCCCAAACCAATGACGCGTATGCACTGTGCCCCTTTTAGATCGAGCTCACTGGCACATTGCCAAATCTGCCAGGCTTTTTCAATAGGTTATATTTCAACATCAGAATCAGGTCAAAGACAACAGGTAGAGACCCTTGACCGCGAGGACAGCTCGCATATAAACACGATGGGATGAACCATAACGCACAAAGTCCCTTCTGTATGAGAGCTGTCTTCGCTGTCAAGGGTCTCTACCTTTTTGTCTTTGACTTGATTCTGATGTTCAAATATCTCCTTTTGAAAAAGCGTCGCAGATGTGCCAATGCGTCATAGTATATAGTGAACTCTATAAGGGGCGTACGCGTCATTGGTTTGTCAAACGTCATTTGTCATGACATATTTTTTGTTTTTAGGTAATTTTGTATTAAACGTGATATGAGTTTCGCTTATGCTTCAAGACTTGAGAAAAATGGTAACAAAACTAGAATTTCACGGTACAATTTCAGTCTTGTTATAATTTGTGTTAAATCAGGTTGACTTCTCCTAGCTACATGACATACTAAGTATACCTCTGCATGCTCTTCTGAAAGCGCGTCGACGTGTGTGTGTGTGCGTGTACGTGCGTGCGTGCGCGCTCCAAACACCTTGAAGAGGCAAAGATGTTCAGCACAACTCAAAACACTTTTTTTTTTTTACAAAACAACCACACCCTCAAATAACAAACCTCATTTTGCTGCAACATAAACAATTTACTCCCTCACACAACTACAATACCCCCCCCCCCCCCCTACCTTTCGTATCTTTCCGTTTCACTTCGGTTCACCGACGCAGTCGACCAATCAGATATTAAGTTATTTATAGCTGAGAAGGGTGATGTCGAACACACACACCCGTTTTAGGGGTTTTGTGCACACACACACACACACACACACACACACACACACACACACACACACACACACACAGACACACACACACACACACACACACACACACACACACACACACACACACACACACACACACACACACACACACACATGGACACAAAACCCTCAGAGTGCGTTACCTACCATTTTATGTGAAAATGGGTTCCCATATTTCTATTTATTCTAGGGCTCTGGAGTTGATGCGAATGTTTAGAACTCACCTTATAACTAAGCTCTACAACTTAAAATAAAATAGACATTTTCTAGAAACAGAGCCACTGGATGGAGAAAAAAATGGGTTTCTACCCAAAAAGTGGGTGCCTCTCACACAAAACTGGCATTACAGTGAAAATACCTCACTAAAGATACCTTTGGTTGATTTTATTATTATGATTGTTTGGGTGTGGTTGTGAAGGGGTTGGGGGGGGGGGAGGGGGGTCATCACTTTTGGTTTATAGAGCTGCTCAATGCGCTCTTATGAATGATAGATTTTCATTATCAATGGAATCAGTAGGTCATTTCAGAGGCGCGCACTGAGTTGCACGTCGAACCACTCACAAATACTCATTTGGAGTGCACCAGATGGATCCAGTTGGCCAAGTCCCACATTCCACACTATAGGACAGCTAAGACTGAAAAGCAATCGCGGCGTTTATGGCGCAGTACAAGGTTTAAAACTAAGAAAATGTTGTTTTTAGAAACGTGTCGGGCAAAAGTGTTATGAAAACTGTTTAAAAACCTCTTTTAACTCAACTTTTCTTAATGTTAAAAGTGTTTTATTGTACACTGCTTAACGTCCCGACAGCAACAAGACTTTCTCAGGACGTGCCTGCACTGCTTGTGAAAAAACAACAACAACTAAACAGAACATTGAATGTATGTCGCCAGCCGGTCAAATACGTTAAATAAACCTAACACATGAGGCCTAAATAAAGCTAAGACCATTTAGCAACACACATCCAATATCAAGAGCTACAGGCAGTGCAGACAGTAGGGAGAATTTTAAAAAGGCAAATACAGGTGAATGGACAAAGGGCCGACAGAGACACATGCCCCAGAATAGAGAGAAAAACCCACCCTGTGGGGCTGACCAGGGTGCCCCTGGGAAATAAAAAGTAGTTAACCCCACCCAAGTCCCCCAGGGCAGACCCGGGTGGGGTTAAAAGTGTTTTAATTTACAAGCGTGTCGTAACTGTTATGCATCTATTCCAACGTATAGTGCTGGATATTTTTCACATCCTCGCCTTCTCTCTTCGCTCAACACTCGACTTTCCAGTCCTTCCCTCAAACACCCGCAACCGGGTCTGCCCTCAACACTCGACTTTCCAGTCCTTCCCTCAAACACCCCCAACCGGGTCTGTCCTGGGGGACTTGGGTGGGGTTGGCTACTTTTTAGTTCCCAGGGTCACCCTGGTCAGCCCCACAGGGTGGGTTTTTCTCTATATTCCGGGGGCATGTGTTTCTGTCTACCCTTGGTCCATTCACCTGCATTTTCCTTTTTTAAACTCTCCTTACTGTCTGCGCTGCCTGTGGCTCTTGATATTGGATGTGTGTTGCTAAATGGTCTTAGCTTTATTTAGGCCCCATGTCGTAGGTTTTATTTAACGTATTGGACCGGCTGGCGACATACATTCAATATTCTGTTGCTGTCGGGACGTTCAGCAATGTACAATCAATCAACCTTCCTTCAAACGGACAGCATTCACACAAATAATACTTTACTATTACATCCGAAAATGGCCCATCCAAGCCTGCACTCTTTTAACTGCACTAAACGACTGACTGAAAGCAGACGACGCATGTAACGACGCTGACTCTGTGACGTCATTTGCATTCAATCAATTTGTGCATACAATCCAAAAGGAGATGCGGCATTGATAACATCGACAAACCTACAAAATAAAGCAACAGGTTGAACCAAAAGGTCGGGCAGGACAAAAGACAACAGCAGCCTCACCCAAAGTCTATACGTCCTCTCTTACAATGCGCACTCATACAATCACTTCACTTCATAGCAACCGGCGCACGAGAATACATATGCTAAGTCTCAAATTTATCACTAGACATCACCTCCGACAACATCACCCCGGAAGCATAACACACTTTTTTTTTTTTTTTTTTTTTTTTTTTTTTTAACACAAAACAACCACACCCTCAAATAACAAACTTAATTTTGCAGCAACATAAACAATTTCCTCCCTCACACAAATACAATACCCCCCCCCCCCCCCCACTACCTTTCGTATCTCTCCGTTTCACTTCGGCTCACAGACGCAGTCAACCACCGATCAGGTATTAAGTTATTTATAGCTGAGAAGGGTGATGTCACACATACTCGCCCATTTTACCGGTTTGTGCAAACACACACACACACTGCTGGGCAAGTGCAAACACACTACCACAGTGTATTTTAAGCACAAAAGTGTGTGTAATAACCTCAAAGTGGGAAAAACTGATTTTTTAAAATCTTTTTTAACTTCTTAAAGCATGACAATGCAGAAACAACCCTCAGAAAAAAATGGGTGTCTGACTTGGTCACCCAGAATTTTACACACACACATTGTCCATAAGGATGGTAAAGACAGTCACCCATTTGAAGGGTTTTGTGCACACACACACACACACACACACACACACACACACACACACACACACACACACACACACACACACACACACACACACACACACACACACACACACACACACACACACACTGCTGGGACAAGTTCAAACACACTAGCGGAGTGTCTTTTAAACACAAAAGTGCATGTCAAAACCCCGAAATGGGAAAAACTGATTTTTAAAATTTTGTATAACTTCTTACCGCAAGACGATGCAGAAACAACCCTCAGAAAAAATGGGTGTCTGACTTGGGCACCCAGAATTTTACACACACCCATTTTCCATAAGGACGGTAAAGACAGTCACCCATTTTAGGGCTTTTGTGCACACACACAGACACACACACCATCACACACACACACACACACACACACACACACACACACACACACACACACACACACACACACACACACACACACACGCACGCACGCACGCACGCACACACACACACACACACACGCACACACATACATACGCACATACGGCGCTTCGCGCCAAATGTATGCTCAGCAGCGAGGTTAGCGTAACCAGACATGACGTAATTTTCATCTTGTTATTTCAGGTGTCAGATGTTTAGGCCTGCCCGCCTTTGACATGATGGACATCCTATCAAATTCGCCCCACCGCGATTTTGTGGGTTATGGTTCATCCCATCTTGTTGTGCCTATTTTGGGTCTCAGTTACGTCCGTGTTTTTTTGCGCGGATGCGAATCAGTGCGTACTGGTTTCAGACGCGTAATTGGTGACCACTGACAGCAAAGGTGTTAATTTCCAGCGACCCGAAGACTGCCTTAACAGGACTTCCCTCCTGCCCAGACAATAGAAAGGTTAATTTCCAGCCACCTGAAGACTGCCTTAACAGGACTTCCCTCCTGCCCAGACGATAGAAAGGTTAATTTCCAGCTACCTGAAGACTGCCTTAACAGGACTTCCCTCCTGCCCAGACGATAGAAAGGTTAATTTCCAGCTACCTGAAGACTGCCTTAACAGGACTTCCCTCCTGCCCAGACGATAGAAAGGTTAATTTCCAGCCACCTGAAGACTGCCTTAACAGGACTTCCAACCTGCCCAGACGATAGAAAGGTTAATTTAATTGTTGGGATTTAGTATCGTGCAAAGAATGACAATCTGACTCTCACGTCCAGGTAGATTCACAAATCGATATTATTAATGTTGTGTGTGGTGTGGTATGATAACAGGAAACTCACTACGCCCACAAACACCACAGTCTGTATGTGTATATGTTACACTAATAGCGAAGTTCAGGGGTCTTCAGGGAGAGAATGTTTCACGTCAGAGGATGTTAATGACGTCAGCAGATCCACGTCATAGTTCCAGCTACACCGACCTAATTTAGGGGAAATCTTTACTGCTGCCGCTTGGACCCAAAGTTAGTTAGATCAGTAGTAATTAAAATAGACATGGGCGTTTGTAAGGGAGAGAACATTTCTACAGAACTGTACCGTCTATGACGATAGACGGTAAGTTCTGTCCCTTAGCGTTTACCTCTACCTACTACACACATTACCTTGCATCCAGTAACACGGAACAAATGATGTTGTTTGTCTACCTACTACACACCTTATCTTACACCCAGTAATACGGAACAATATAAGTTATTGGTCGCAGGTGTTTGCTACTCGGACCCTTGTAGGCCTGAGTGAGGTCAAAGGAACCATTGTACCCCGAAGGCAGAAGGCCTACAAGGGTCCGTGCAGCAAGCCCCTGCTACCAATAAAGTATTTGATTTCATTCCTCCACTGTTTTCGTAAAAGAAATCAAGAAGAAATCTTCCGACCTGGATCGCGCCAAACATGACTGACGTAAAATAAATATTATAAGTTATTGGTCGGAGGGGTTTGCTACACGGACTTTTGTAGGCCTGAGGGAGGTCAAAGGAATCATTGTACCCCGAAGGCCGAAGGCCTGAGGGGTACAATGATTCCTTTGACCTCCCGAAGGCCTACAAGGGTCCGTGCAACGAACCCCTCCGACCAATAACGTATTTGTTTTCATTCCTCTACTATTTTCGTAAACGAAATCAAGAAGACATCTTGCGACCTGGGTCACGCCAGACATGACTGACGTCAAAGGAATATACATTTATACATAATTGACTTATGATGTAATTTAAAATATGTCATGACGTTGCCGTCTCCAGTACTGAGTGTGCTTGTTGTTTCGAACAAAACTAAGTAACTTTGTCCTTTAGAACGTTTGGCGATCTTTTATAGAACTAAACTGGCATCAAGATGTGTCATCGAAAGGGCTACAAAACGTCCGCCATTTTTCGCTTCAAGGGTTGTCACATGGTACGGTTTGCGCTAAAGTGACTGGTCGTGTGACGTAGGGAGGAAAACAAATATTTATACTTAATTGACTTATGACGTAATTTAAAATCTTTCATGACGTTGCCGTCTCCAGTAGTGTACTTGCTGTTTCGATCAAAACTAAGTAACTTTGTACTTTACAACGTTTGGTGATCTTTTATATATAACAAAACTGACGTCCAAGACGCGTCAGAAAGAGGGCTACAAAACAGTCCGCCATTTGTCGCTACAATGGTTTTTATATCACGGTCACGTGGTACTGTTTGCGCTAAAGCGACTGGTCGTATGACGTAGAGATGAAAACAATGATATTTGTCTACCCACTACATACCCTATATTACACGCAGTAACACGTAACAAATGATGTTTGTCTACCTACTACACATCCAGTAACACGGCCAAATGATGCTGTTCGTCTACCTACTACACAACTTATCTTACACCCAGTAACACGGAACAAATGATGCTGTTCGTCTACCTACTACACAACTTATCTTACACCCAGTAACACGGAACAAATGATGCTGTGTCTCTATCTACTGCATACATTATCTTACACCCAGTAACACGGAACAAATGATGCTGTTTGTCTACCTACTACATACCTTATCTTACACCCAGTAACACGGAACAAATGATGCTGTTTGTCTACCTACTACACATCTTACGTATCTTACACCCAGTAACACGGAACAAATGATGATGTTTGTCTACCTACTACATACATTATCTTACACCCAGTAACACGGAACAAATGATGATGCTGTTTGTCTACAGATTACCGCCCTGCCAGTGAAAACCATCGCGCCCTAGATCGACAGTCGTCCTTCTTCTGGTATATCTGTGCTGGTCTGTGATTTTGGACCTTACGGCTGGAAGCACACGCAGATATATGTATCCAGGTCATGTGGCGTGCTCTTCACAAACGCAGATATATGTATCCAGGTCATGTGGCGTGCTCTTCACAAACGCACACAGGGACATTTTGTAAAACTAATGCTTACAGCTGTAGCACACGTTTGAAAGCAATTCCGATGCAACAGTAAATGTTCAGAATGTATTTATTGGATAGTAATCAAGTGAGGATGTGGACATTTATGGTCGACTCTTGCTGGTGTGGACTTGAGATATATTCAACTTGGCGTCCATCACACCAGTTGTTAGCACCTGCCTGATGTCTTCTCGTGCTTTGTTGTATTTGTAATCGTCAGACACACCACACTGTGGATATATAGATTAACAAACATATCATCGCCCCATCCACTGGACTGTAATCGTCAGACACACCACACTGTGGATATATAGATTAACAAACATATCATCGCCCCATCCACTGGACTGTAAGCGGAGTTGACTGTATTTCTCGTCTATTGTTTATAGATTAACAAACATATCATGGCCCCATCCACTGGACTGTAAGCGGAGTTGACTGTATTTCTCGTCTATTGTTTATAGATTAACAAACATATCATGGCCCCATCCACTGGACTGTAAGCGGAGTTGACTGTACTTCTCGCCTATTGTTTGCTGTTCTGAATGTAATGTATTGCCTGCTAACCCTTTGGCTGTCGGTAGCGCTTTTTGTCGAGGTGATTCCTGCAGGAATCTTCTCGACAAAATCCGCTCCCGACAGTCAGAAGCCGCTCAACCGGATGCGGCTGGCCGCGAATGAGTTAAAACTGAAGAAAACCTAATATAGAGATTGAACCGCGTGTACTAGCTTTACACAGAGTGCATGTAGTGTGGCTGTGTTTCGCTCAGTCCCTTGAAAATGGTCACAGTCAGGCGAGGCACGGAGGCAAGGGTATTTTTTTTATGAATGTGTGAATATGTTCTATTTGTTAGCACTGTGCATTTAAAAAAAAAAAATTATTATTATTATTTTTTACAACGCATAGGGCCTTGTCTGCGCGAAGATTATGCTGTATTTATTCGGATTTTTCTTTCTCGCTTTAAGACTATGTGATGTTCGAGAGTCCTGGATCACTTTTTTGTCAGTCATCGTCAGCATCATCGTCGTCGTTGTCGTCAGCAGGAGCAATAAACAGCAGCAGCTTATCATTATCATCATCATCGTCGTCGAGAAAATCACTATCGTTTTTCTTATTATTTTCATCTTCTTGTCTTGTCCCTTTGGGTGTCGGTAGCGGATTTTGTTCGGATTGTGCGGTGTTCGCCTGTGTCATATGTTTGTGAAGCTTGGGTATGAAATATGTTTTTGAAGCTTATGTATGAAATATCTTTTTGAAGCTTTTGTTTGAAATATTATGCTTTGGAAGCTTGCTCATTAAATATGTTTTAACAGCTTATGCACGAAACACTTTTAAGGCTTATGTATAAAATAGTTTTGTAGGTCATGTATGAAAAATGTTTTCACACTAACTTACCGCAGTCGCTGTAACTTACCGCAATTGCACTAACTTACCGCAGTCGCACTAACTTACCGCAGTCGCACTAACTTACCGCAGTCGCACTAACTTACCGCAGTCGCACTAACTTACCACAGTCGCACTAACTTACCGCAGTCACACTAACTTAATGCAGTCGCAGTAACTTACCGCAGTCGCACTAACTTACCGCAGTCCCACTAACTTACCGCAGTCACACTAACTTACCGCAGTCACACTAACTTACCTCAGTCACACTAACTTACCACAGTCGCACTAACTTACCGCAGTCACACTAACTTACCACAGTCGAACTAACTTACCACAGTCGCACTAACTTACCTCGGTCACACTAACTTACCGCAGTCACACTAACTTACCTCAGTCACACTAACTTACCGCAGTCACACTAACTTACCTCAGTCACACTAACTTACCTCAGTCACACTAACTTACCGCAGTCACACTAACTTACCTCAGTCACACTAACTTACCGCAGTCACACTAACTTACAGCAGTCGCACTAACTTACCGCAATCACGGAGGCTCATGAGGGTTTATGTCTCTTGTGCTTCATGCCTCTATTTGTCCCATTGACATCTGTGTTCCTCACGCCTGTATTTATCCCATCTACATCTGTGTTCTTCTCATTTGCATCTGTGTTTAAGTCGAATTTACACGTGTACTGTTTTTGAGGGTGATCAGTAAATATCGCTTTGTATATCAATGTTAGCGCTTTGTCCTAGATTTGCCGGCGGGACTGTGTGTGTGTGTGTGTGTGTGTGTGTGTGTGTGTGTGTGTGTGTGTGTGTGTGTGTGTGTGTGTGTGTGTGCACACCAAACCACTCAAATGGGTTACTTTCTTTACCATCCTTCTGCAAAATGGGTGTGTGTAAAATTCTGGGTGACCAAGTCAGGCACCCATTTTTTTCTGAGGGTTGTTTCTGCATTATCTTTCATTCAAAAGTCAGAAAAAAATATCAAAATAGGATGTCCCCATTTCGCCAGATTTACTTCATGTTGTGTTTTGGCGATGCCCTGGGCCTGTGTGTTGACACGGAAGCGGAGTGTTTTCAGATCAACTTGATGATCGCTGATTGGTTAGCCCAACACCGATGAACGGAGTTGTTTCCCTTGCCCTTCCTAAAACGTCGTCTTTCATCCCCAACAGTGGGCCATTCTTCCGCGTTTGCAGAGGTACTTTATGCAATATTTCTTAGTTAAGAGCACGCCCAAATGTACTTGTTCAGTGCAGTTATTTAACTGAGAGATGCCTCCAATCCCCGATACCCGTTTGGCCCAGAAAAATAAGGCGTCTGCTTCAGCCGTGGCTCGGTCCGTGTCTTCCTCTCTCTGACCATTGAGTCTTGTAGTAAATGATAATAGAACCCCACGATTTTAACAACAGCTTTCTTCTTCAATGAAAGGAATTCGTTCAATAACCCCATTACAAGGTCAATCTGCCACGCGATTTTGTTTCTTTTTTCTTTCTGACATGTGTGATTGTCAGTGATCGAAAAGTAACTTGCCACATGCATGCACAGTATCAGTTGACTTAAAAAAAAAAATGGCGCCAGATTTCAATCCTTGTTTGCAAAACTGCCTCGCGATTCGAAGAACAAACGTCCACAAACAGGTCTTTCAGAATGTGCAACTGAAGTGTCGCTTTTTACTGTATTACCAGTTTTTAGTTCTCAGGGTCACCCTGGTCAGCCCCACAGGGTGGGTTTTTCTCTCTATTCTGGGGCATGTGTTTCTGTCTACCCTTTGTCCATTCACCTGTATTTTGCCTTTTTAAAACTCTCCCTACTGTCTGCACTGCCTGTAGCTCTTGATATCGGATGTGTGTTGCTAAATGGTCTTAGCTTTATTTAGGCCCCATGTGTTAGGTTTATTTAACGTATTTGACCGGCTGGCGACATACATGGCAATGTTCTGTTTAGGTGGTTTTTTTCACAAGCAGTGCAGGCACGTCCTGAGAAAGCCTTGTTGCTGTCGGGACGTTAAGCAATGTACAATCAATCTGATTCAAAATGTCAGTTGGTTTACATGGTTGTATTGGACATGTTTGCAGCAACACCGTTTTGGTCACAACGGCTCAGGACTTTCTGCACACACCCAGCGCCGGATGGTAGGAGGGTGCATGGACGGAAGCGGAATGCTCCCAATTACAAACTGGTAAGTAAAGTGATTCTATGATCATCTTCATTTTATTGGCTGGCGTGCGTGCAAAGCAAAAGTGAGTTTATGTTCTGGGCCACTGGTCGTCCGTCCGTCGTCCACGGTAAACTTTAACTCATTCTACCCCAACACCAAAATCCTTTAATTTTGCCCCTGTCCTCTCAAGACCGCATTGCAGCGCAGGACACAGATCGACCATGATAGTTCAAGGGTGATGCCAGAATAGCTTGGCGCCCGTAGGCATCACCTTTGAACTATCATGGTTGATCCTTATCCTGCTGTGGTGTGTCTGGGGTAGAATGAGTTAACAGTGGCATTTTCTCGGAGACTATTCAAGCCAAATTCTTCAAGCTTGGCCCAAGGATACTTTGTGGCAAGACCTTTTTAAACATGCCAATTTGAGTGACCTCTCTCAAAGGGTCACGCAGGGTTGACAAATGTGTGAAAACTGCTTGCATTTTCAGAAAACGTGGATTTTGCTGCTGCAGAAGCCAGCCCTCGTCACCGAGGTCACACATATGTAAATCGGTCATACACGGGATTACCCTTTTTATTCTTGTGCAAGGCCCCTTAAACCGAAATTGGGCTGTTTCTGTCCTAATGCAGCTTTGGTTTCAATCTTTCTTTCTTTCTTTCTTTCTCCAGTTGGCAAATGGCGCATGGGATGGACCCGAGACTGAGAATAGTGCCAGCACATCGCAATACGAGGGCAGTGATGACGAGGAGTTTGTTCCTGGCTCGAGCTCACCGGATTCAGAGGGTGTGTCGGCATCAATTGCTGGGATCTCTGACATAGACAGTATTGTATCGACTATGTTAGATTTCATCAAAGTGGCAGGTTCGGGGTGGCTAGGTGTCGGTGACGCTAGTACCAGCAAGGTGCAGTGTGCGTTAGGGGGTGGCAATGAGAATGTGGATAGGCAGGAGGAACATGATGCTGGAAAGAGTGGGGAAAGAGCACTTACAGAAGAAACAGGTGTGCACGTGTCGCAGAGAGGGAAAGGAAAGTACAAATGGGACAAAAAACATGCATGCAAATTGTGTGGCAAGCTTGTTTTGAAAATGAGCACGCACTTACAAGATGTCCATGCAGATGAGGCAGACGTTGCTAAAATTTTGTTGATGAAAAAAGGGACCAAGCAGAGACGTCGAGCATGGATCAGAATACAAGATGAGGGTGATTACATGCATAACGTTGCTGTTCTTGAAAACAAATCCGGATGTTTGATTCCTAAGTATAGCACCAAAACTAGTAAGGTAGACGACCTTCTCGCCTGTAGCCATTGCAAAGGGCTCTATCAAAGAAAGCTGATCTCTGTACACTCAAAACGTTGCTGTCAGAAGCCAGGAGGGTTTCAGATCACTCGGCGAGGGGACGCGGCGCGCCGTAGTCGGCTAATGCTTCCAATACCCTTTGACGTTGAATTTACCTTCTATCACAAGGTCTTGGCCAGCCAGAGAGATGATGAGATAAGCCGTCTCATCAGAACTGACCCCTTGCTTCTTGAGTATGGAAAGAGATTATTTGACCGCAGGGACATTGAAGAACACACGGCTGGACAAATCAGCTCCAGGATGCGGGAGTTAGGGAGACTATTAAAGATTATCAGAGTGAGGTCAGAAATGAAAATCGCAAGTTTAAATGCTGTGATCAATTCAGCTAGCTTTGATCATGTTGTCCTGGCTGTAAAAGAGCTAGCAGATTTTGATGAGGACACACATCAGTTCAAAAAAGGCAATCTCGCAATGCGCATAGGCCATGCTTTGAAAAAGTGTTCACAGATCAAACAGTCACAGGCATCCAAACAGCTTGGGCAGGGTTCAGATGACAGGTGGCGACAGGAGCTCTCTGAGGCGCAGCGGTTTGACTCTGTCTTCAACGGGGACTGGTATGATTGTGTGTCCGTTACAGCAGCCCAGTCGGTCGGGAAAATGACCATGAAGCTGATCCCATCATGTGAAGATGTGAGGAAGGTCCAACAGCTTCTTGAGACAATGATGGTTTCGGAAGATTATCCGACAGTGGTTAAAGCAACTCTTTGTGCTGTATCACTTTTCAACCGAAAACGAGGGGGAGAAGTTTAGAGAATGAAGGTGTCAGACTTCCAGAATGCTAAGATTGGATCGATCACCAATCAAGATATCTTGAAAGGTCTCACAGAGGTTGAGAAGAAAATGGTGAATCATTTTCAGCGAGTGGAAATCAGAGGCAAGTTTAATAGGAGTGTTCCCGTTTTGCTGACGAAGAAGATGATGACAACTGTGGACAGAATCCTTCAAATGAGGCAATCAGTGCCAGCTCTCGCTGGTTCCCAGTACATCTTTGCCACACCTTCTGGTCAGAGGCCTTACAGAGGCCATGATGTTCTGAAGGCCCATGCCCTAGAAGCAGGGGTGTCATACCCAGCCATGTTCACATTTACTCAGTTACGGAAGCAGGTTGCAACTTTGGCTCAGTCAATGGCCATCTCGGAGTTACACCAGGATCAGCTGGCAGATTTCCTTTGCCATGATATTCGGATACATCGCCATATCTACCGCCAACCTCAAGACGTCCTTCAAAAGGCAAAAATGGCAAAGATTCTTCTGTCAGTTAACAATGGGATGACCGATTTTGAGAGTTGCATTAGAGCTGAACTGGGCGATGATGAAGAGATTGACTTTGACAATGAAGACACATCAGAAACTGGCAGAGAGGTCTCGGGGGGGGGGGGGGGGGGGAACAGCACCTGTGAATGAAGCAAGTAGCAAGTCAACAACACAGGAATCGATGAGCATGACGGAGAAAAGACGTCCTGAGCCTGATGACAATCTAGATAGTTTTGATGATGACAGTACTGCGTCAGCTCCTGTTCGAAAGAAAGCTAGATTTACAAGGAAACCATGGGGGGAAGCTGAAGAGAAAGCTGTTCAAACTCGTTTCAAGACACACCTCGTCATGAACAAACTTCCTGGAAAGGCCGAGATACAACACACAATGGCAGAGGAGCCCGCACTTAGACATAGGCGCTGGACAAACATTAAGGATTACGTCCGCAACAGACTGAAAAAGTTACAAAAGAAATGAATTGAGGTTCCCCGCCACTCGCGGCATTTTCGGTTTCATACAGATTTATTACAAGAGTGTTATTATTGGGGTGGGTTCAGCATGTATAGCCTGCTTCTTTTTTATCTGATGGACGCCTGGATCATTTTGTATACTGTATAACCTTTGGATTTGCAAAACGAAACAGCCGGCTGGGGACAAAAGACAATAATAAGATAAGATAAGAAATCCATTGACAACATAAAGATTGATTACAAGAGTGTTATTAGGGGGAGGGGGGAGGCCTGGATCATTTTGTAATATACTGCATACCATTTTTAAAACTCTGCAAATGGAAGAATGGTTGGTTGTTGGGGACGAAAGACAATAATAAAGGCTGAAGTTTCAAGTGATTTCTTATGTTGTCAGTTAATTAATTAATGTCAGTGTTCTGTTCTGTCATTTTAACTCATTCTACCCCAAGACCGGAATCCCCAAATGTTGAAGTCGTCTTCAGAAGACTGCGTTGCAGTGCAGGACACAGATCCACCATGATAGTTCAAGGGTGATGCCAGAATAGCTTGGCTCCCATAGGCGCCAAGCTATTCTGGCATCACCCTTGAACTATCATGGTGGATCTTTATTTTGCTGTGGTGTGTCTGGGGTAGAATAAGTTAAGCCCAAATGTTAAAGTCGTCTTCAGAAGACTGCATTGCAGTGCAGGACACAGATCCACCATGATAGTTCAAGGGTGATGACAGAATAGCTTGGCGCCCATAGGCGCCAAGCTATTCTGGCATCACCCTTGAACTATCGTGGTGGATCTTTATTTTGCTGGGTAGAATAAGTTAAGTGTTATTTCTTCGTCAGGGTCTTTTTCTATCTTTCATATTTTTCCACACTTTTTGACCCGCATCATACTGAGGCTAAAAGCTTCAAATTTGTTCACTGCCATAATTCTATGCGAGCTACATTACAGTACTTTAGAGTCAAGCTCAACAGGGTCTTCTTTCCCCGCTGATTTCTCCAAGCCCGTTCCCTTGGCTGTGGTTTCGCTAGATAGTAGATAGGGACAGTGGGAATATATATATCTGATCCAAAATGTCCATGGTTTACAATGGTTGCATTTGACCAATTTTTGCATTGCAGCACTGAATTGGCTACACTCAGCACTTTCTGCACACACCCAGCGCCAGATGGCAGCAGGATGTCCAAACCCATCGGGATCTATGGAAGTCGACAAGCACGCCCCTTCCTGGCACATGACCAAGGCCCATGGCAAAATTAGTCAGCTGCAGCATGATGGCCCAGCGTCGTCTGCCGCAGAGGGTGCGTCTGGTAGGAGGGTGCATAGACGGCAGCGGAATGCCTCTATTTACAAACTGGTAAGTGATTCTATGATCATCTTCATTTTATTGGCTCACATGCGAAGCAAAAGTGAGTTTATGTTCTGGGCCACTGGTCGCCCGTCCGTCCGCGTCCATGGTAGAAGTCCAGTGGCATTTTCTCGGAGACTATTCAAGCTACATTCTTCAAGCTTGGCCCAAGGATACTTTGTGGCAAGACCTTTGTAAACATACCAATTTGAGTGACCTCTCTCAAAGGGTCACGCGGGGTTGACAGATGTGTGAAAACTGCTTACATTTTCAGAAAACATGGATTTTGCTCCTGCGAAAGCCAGCCCTCGTCACCAAGGTCACACATATGTAAATCGGTCATACACGGGATTACTCTTTATATTCTTGTGCAAGGCCCATTAGACCAAAATTGCTTTTGTACTAATGCAGCTTTCTTTTTTTCTTTCCTTTTCCAGTTGGCAAATGGAGCCTGGGATGGGCCTGAGACTGAGAGTGCAAGCGCATCGCAATACAAGGACAGTGATGTCGAGGAGTTTGTTCCTGGCTCGAGCTCACAGGATTCAGACGGTGTGTCGCCATCAATCTCTGGGGTCTCTGACACAGACAGTATTGTATTGAATATGTTAAATATGTTAGATTTCAAAGTGGCTGGTTCAGGGTGGGCAGGTGTCAGTGAAGCAAGTACCAGCAAGGTGCAGTGTGCCTTAGGGGATGAATTAGGGGGTGGCAATGACATTGTGGATAGGCAGAAGAAACATGATGTTGGGGGTGGGGAAAGAGCGCTTACCGAAGAAACGGGTGTGCACGTGTCGCAGAGAGGGAAAGGAAAGTACAAATGGGACAAGAAACATGCATGCAAATTTTGTGGCAAGCTTGTTTTGAAAATGAGCACGCACTTACAAGATGTCCATGCAGATGAGGCAGACGTTGCTAAAATTTTGATGATAAAAAAGGGACTAAGCAGAAACGTCAAGCATGGATCAGAATACAAGATGAGGGTGATTACATGCATAACGTTGCTGTTCTTGAAAACAAATCCGGATGTTTGATTCCTAAGTATCGCACCAAAACTAGTAAGGTAGACGACCTTCTCGCCTGTAGCAATTGCAAAGGGCTCTATCAAAAAAAGCTGATCTCTGTACACTCAAAACGTTGCTGTCAGAAACAAGGAGGGTTTCAGTTTGCTAAGAGAGGTGAGGCTGCTCAACGTGGGAGACTAATGCTTCCAATACCTTTAGACGTTGACTTTTCCTTCTATCATAAGGTTTTAGCCAGACAGAGAGATGATGAGATAAGCCGTCTCATCAGAGCTGACCCCTTGCTTCTGGAGTATGGAAAGAGATTATTTGACCGCAGGGACATTGAAGAACACACGGCTGGGCAAATCAGCTCCAGGATGCGGGAGTTAGGGAGACTATTAAAGATTCTTAGAGTGAGGTCAGAAATGAAAATCGCAAGTTTAAATGCTGTGATCAATTCAGCTAGCTTTGATCATGTTGTACTGTCTGTAAAAGAGCTAGCAGAATTTGATGAGGACACGCATCACTTCAAAAAAGTCAATCTCGCAATGCGCATAGGCCATGCTTTGAAAAAATGTTCACAGATCAAACAGTCGCTGGCATCCAAACAGCTTGGGCAGGGTTCAGATGACAGGTGGCGACAGGCGCTCTCTGAGGCACAGCGGTTTGACTCTGTCTTCACCGGGGACTGGTATGATTGTGTGTCAGCTACAGCAGCCCAGTCGGTCGGGAAAATGACCATGAACAAACTCAAGCTGATCCCACCATGTGAAGATGTGAGGAAGGTCCATCAGCTTCTTGAGATAATGATGGTTTCGGAAGATTATCCGACAGTGGTTAAAGCAACTCTTTGCGCTGTATCACTTTTCAACCGAAAACGAGGGGGAGAGGTTCAGAGAATGAAGGTATCAGACTTCCAGAATGCTAAGATTGGATCGATCACCAATCAAGATATCTTGAAAGGTCTCACAGAGGTTGAGAAGAAAATAGTGAATCATTTTCAGCGAGTGGAAATGAGGGGCAAGTTTAATAGGAGTGTTCCCATTTTGCCGACGAAGAAGATGATGACAACTGTGGACAGAATCCTTCAAATGAGGCAATCAGTGCCAGCTCTCGCTGGTTCCCAGTACATCTTTGCCACACCTTCTGGTCAGAGGCCTTACAGAGGTCATGATGTTCTGACGGAACATGCGCTACAAGCACAAGTGTCAAACCCAACCATGTTCACATTTACTCAGTTACGGAAGCAGGTTGCAACTTTGGCTCAGTCCATGGCCATCTCGGAGTTACACCAGGATCAGCTGGCAGACTTCCTTGGTCATGATATTTGGATACATCGCCATATCTACCGCCAACCTCAAGACGTCCTTCAAAAGGCAAAAGTGGCAAAGATTTTTCTGTCAGTTAACAATGGGATGACAGATTTTGAGAGTTGCATTAGAGCTGAACTGGGCGATGATGAAGAGATTGACTTTGACAATGAAAACACATCAGAAACTCGCAGAGAGGTCTCTGGGGAAACAGCACCTGTGAATGAAGCAAATAGCAAGTCAACAACACAGGAATCAATGAGCATGACGGAGAAAAGACGTCCAGAGCCTGATGACAAACTAGATAGTTTTGATGATGACAGTTCTGCGTCAGCTCCTGTTCGAAAGAAAGCTAGATTTACAAGGAAACCACGGGGGAAGAAGAAGAGAAAGCTGTTGAAACTCGTTTCAAGACGCACCTCGTCGTGAACAAACTTCCTGGAAAGGCCGAGATACAGCAGGCAATTGCAGAAGACCCTGCACTTAGACATAGGCGCTGGACAAACATTAAGGATTACATCTGCAACAGACTGAAAAAGTTACAAAAGAAATGAATTGAGATTCTCCGACACTCGCATCATTTTCGTTTTCATACAGATTTATTACAAGAGTGTTCATTATTATTGGGTTGGTTTCAGCATGTATAGCTTGTTTTTATCTGATGGACACCTGGATCATTTTGTATACTGTATAATTGCAAAAGGAAACAGCCCGCTGGGGACAAAATACAACAATAAGATAAGAAAACCAGTGTTATTATGGGGTTGGTCCACCTGGACCATTTTGTATACTGTATAACATTTAAAACTTTGAAAATGGAACTGCAAATGGAATGATGGTTGGGGACGAGAGACAATAATAAGGGGCAAGAAAACCATTGTCAACATAAAGATTTATTACAAGAGTGCTACTATGGGGTTGGTGCGCCTGCATCATTTTGTATACTGCATATAACATGTAAAACTTTGAAAATGGAACTGCTGATGGAACAACGGTTGGGGACGAGAGACAATAATAAGGGGTAAGAAAACCATTGTCAACATAAAGATTTATTACAAGAGTGCTACTATGGGGTTGGTCGGCCTGCATCATTTTTGTATACTGTATAACATTTAAAACTCTGCAAATGAAACGGTGGTTGGGGACGACAGACAATAATAAAATAAAAAGAAACAAACATTGTCAACATAAAGACTTATTACAAGAACGCTATTATTCGTGTAATGCACGCAGACTTGCCCACAGTCGCATGTACAGACTCTCACGCAACAGACGCATACACCGTCACTGACTCAGACGGGCGCATTCATGCGGTAAAACAAACACACGGGCTCCATTGCTAAAGTGACTTTATACAATATAAATATACAAAAAAAAAACAACGCTCACACTATCAAGTAATATACATCACATACACATCACAATATCTTTGCCAGGCTAGGTTTTAGTTTCACACTGTCTCCAACCTGTTTAATGTTATTGCCTGGTTACGTTGGTCCTTCTCACGTCTAGGCGTGAAAGTCCTTCGTCGTACGCTTCTTCCTGCCGTCCTGTCTCTTTGGCACGGACGTCCTCGTTCTCGTACGGTAGCGCAGTTCTCGCTTTGACTCGGGTGTCTTGGTCCCGGTCAGACTCACTCTCAGTGAAGAGCTGGAGGGATGACCTCACGTTAGGTCCCACCTGTGACTCGACGTCTCGGCGTCCGTCGTTCCACTCTTTACAAGAACTCTGAATAGACAACAAAAGTCCCAACGTAACACTTGCTAAACACACAACATATTGGATCAATGAGAAACGTCACGTAACTTGGCTGATACAAATAACTCACACGTTCATTCACACACACACACACACGTGCTTCATAAACTGTCTACTTCCGTAACACCCCCATATCTCTGTCACTATCTTGAAACAGACTATAGCCTAACACTCTTGCTATACACTACTCTATACACTGGAAAAGACTATGCTTAACCAACCACGTACTATCTTCATAGCGACTTAAGCATACACACCTTACATTCCTTTAGTAATCTATCTCAGTAAACAACTGTATACAAAAACACGGGTTACTTCACTGAATTCTAAACCAACATAACTAAACCAAACCGGTCAACACTATACAAGCAAATTACTCTTACCAGCGCATACTGTCTTTAACTAAGCAACTATCAATACTACATATATAGAAACATACCTGAAATCTAGGCTTCAGAGTCTTGGAATACGGGCTAGGTATCTCAAACACAACCGTTCCATACACCAAGACAGCCCGTACTACCGATCTAGACCTCTGACAGACACAGCGTTTGCCTAGAACTCACTAAACAGAACTCACCAAAACTCCGTGCTAACCATGCCTTACAGACTTCACGTGGATCCTCATGCCACCCGGATTATAGGCCCAAACAAACCGTTAACAAAACCGTACCGTACTAACCCTAATGTATGAGCACTATGCCCGAGCATAGAGCTTCATCACAATTCCCCTTTCCTCGGGAAAAAAAGAAACGACCGAGTTTCTTTTTAAGACTACTCGACGTACACTATCACAAACCAAGACTAACTCGGACTATCTAGAATACAAGAAGGGACTAACTGTCTAGAACACGCCACCAGGGCCACCATGGAAAACGCGGATCGGCAGCCTCGTCCGTCCGTCCGGTTCCCTCTAGCGCGGCCTGCGGGCTGAACTCGAACTCGTCCCCCACAAGTGAATAGAACGGCTCGGTCGCCCCAGCCGCGAAACACGCTAGTGCAGGCCTCGACCCATCATGGTATTTCTTCAGCATGTTAGCGTGGTTGATCTTCTCCTTTCCCCGCACAGAAATGAGATAGTCATGACCATACTCGCGAACAACTTGGTACGGCCCCTGCCATTGAGGCACGAGCGCCTGCGTGGTTGCGGGCGAAAAGAGCAAGATTTGCTCTCCTGGAGTAAACCGCCTTATCTTGGAGCCCTTGTCCCGGTAGTGCTTCTGCACCTTTCGGGCCGCATCCACATTGTTGTGGGCTATCTCGCAAGATTCCCTGACGATGTTTTTCAGGTCCAGCAGATGCTGAAAGATGGTCTTGCTCTCCCCCGCGTCCTTATCCCCAGACCACGCGTCCGCAAGTAAGTCGATCGGCCCTCGTGCTCGTCGACCAAAGAGCAACTCAAATGGGGAAAACCCCGTGCTCTCGTTCGGAAGCTCCCGATGAGCGAACAACAGCGCCGGGAGGTAACGGTGCCAGGACCGTGGCCTTGCTTGAACGACCTTCTTTAGCGACTGCTTTAGCGTGCCGTGAAATCGCTCGACCATCCCATTAGATTGGGCGTGGTATGGTGAGGTCAAAGCTCGTTTGATCCCCAGCATACGGTGGAACTCGCCCATCATATCGGACGTGAACTGGGTCCCCCTGTCACTCAGAACCGACTTCGGGAAGCCCATTCGAGCAAAGATCGAAAACATGGCCTCCGCCACCGACACAGTATCAATCTTCTGTAGTGGAGTAGCTTCCGGGTACCGCGTCGCCACATCGACCAGAGTAAAAATGTAGCGATGGTTATCCTCCGATGGGGGCGACAACGGCCCCACAATGTCCACCGCCACGCGATCGAAAGGCACCTCGATGCGCGGCATCAACTGAAGCGGCACATTGGGAACCCGGCCCTTCGGGGTCGTCCTCTGACAAATGTCGCAGGAGAGACAATATCGGGCGACGTCAGTCGACACCCCCGGCCACGAAAATCGGAGACGAACCCGCCCCAGCGTTCGCTTAACGCCGAAGTGACCCGCCAACAACCCGTCATGGGCCGCCAACAACACTGTGTCACGCAGCGTAGAAGGCACCGCGACCTGCACGGCTGTCGGAACCGTGCTCGGCGCGCCCTCCCTCCAAAAATGACGGTGTAACAAGCCGTTCGTAACCACGAATCGATAAGCGTTCACTCCACTCTCCCTGATCGTACCCCCTGCGGCTTTCCCGAACCAGTCCTTCAACGACTCATCTGCCCTCTGTAACTCACCAAGCTCGGCAGGCGAGATAGCGTCAAGAGGCGAACTAGCCACACATGGCAGTGCCGCCTTTCCCTCGCCCTCGCGCCTGACTTGCGCTCTCGTCGCGACGAATGCGACCGCCTGGTGAGCTACCCGAGCCTGCTGAAATGCTCCAAACATACCAACGACTGGCTCGACATCTTTCATGTTACCGAGAATTAGATCCACTACCGGCTCGTCTATGACACAAGAAATCAAATTACCCGTGAAAAACTCCGTGTCAACTTCTATCTTCGCCAAAGGAAAAACTTCTACCTTCCCTCCGAACGAAATTACCCTCTGGGTCTCCCCCGAGGATCCTCCCTAACTAGGCTACGTCTGACCCCCGCGGTCGTGGCACCCGAGTCGCGCAGAACAGAAACGAGGAAACCGTTCACAACCCCCTTCACTACCGGCAAGCACCCTCCGCCATCAGCCGAGCACACAACGCTCAGCTGAGGCTCCTCCACGACAGGAACTGCAACACTGGCCGTGTGAGTGAGCTGCCCAGCCCCATCTACCCGTCCAGTGTCGCCAGGACACTGATGAGCCAGATGGCCGTGCTCCTGATAACCAGCATACTGCGCGCCTGCACTGTTGTACGGACAGTTCTGTCTGAAATGCCCGTACCCACGACAAGAAAAGCACTGCGTGTCCGAACTCGCGATACGACCACGACCATACCCACGCAAAGATGTCCCTCCACGTGCGTACGGATCGCGACTGGCATTGCTGTTACCTCGATCACCGCGTCGGAAACGCAAAGTACCTCTTCCGTTAACCAGCTGGGCTCCACGTAAAGTATTGACGCCCCGGTAACCCCCAGTCATGTTAGCAGCGACCAACCCGACTGGCGGTGTCTCGGTCCTATGCGCGAGGTTTTTCGTAGGATGCGCCATCCGAAAAGCCTCCGCGTTCTGTACTAACTCGTCCGTAGTCTTGAGGTTACGCTCCCTCAAGAATACCGCTAGATCCTTGGAAACGCTACCAAAGAACTGCTTAGCCAACATGAGATCGAACAATGCTTCGTACGTGTGGTCGATCTTTGACAGTTCGACCCAACGTACGAGCAAATGGGACAAACGTTTGCCAAACGACACAAACGATTCCCCTGTCTCTGGCCAACAAGCTCTCAAGCGTTCTCTAAAACCCTCCCCATTACACTGGAACTTCTGCAAGAGACACTCCTTCAAAGTCTCGTAATCTATGTTCCCCGAAACGTTCAAGCTATGGTAAAGACTCAAGGCCTCACCCTCTAGCACAGACGAAAGCAAAACGGGCCAGTTGGCAGAAGGCCAACTCAACGCCTGCGCATGAGACTCGAAACGACACAAAAAAAAGCGTCAATAGAGTCCACGGACTCTTTAAACATCGGCAGTCTAGGAAAATTCCGTATGCCCCGGCCTACTGAATCACTGTCTGCTCTAGACCCCGCATCTCGAGCTAACTGTAGTTGTACCTCCCTATCTTTCTCTTCTTTCTCTCTCTGGTACTCTAATTCTCTCTCTCTTAACGCATGTTCCCTCTCGTCCTTCTCTCTCTGAAACGCTAGAGACTTCTCGTCTCTCTCTCTCTCTCTCTCTCTCTCTCTCTCTCTCTCTCTCTCTCTCTCTCTCTCTCTCTCTCTCTCTCTCTCCCACCCCAACCATGCCCACACCAACGCCCACCCCCACAACAACCAAACCCCTCCCAGCCAAGCTAATTCCAACCACGTTCAAGCCCATTTTCAACAGTCTCAAATTTGCCAATTCTGCTCAAACCCAGTTCAACATGTCTGACAATGCCATTTACAACTCTGCCCAGCCTGGTTACCCCCCGACATTCTGTCCCCTGCAAGGTCACGCCGGGCAGTTCACTCCGTCAGAACGCGAATTTCCTCGCATTCCACCCTCCGACCAAGGCTCTAACAGCGCCCTTCACGCCCTCGCCGCCGCTAATCCCACACCGACCAGAGGGTGGGAGAGCCCTGCAATTACACCCGGATTAGACGCAACGCAGAGGATGCGCATGCTTGCGCAGCTCCTACAGCCATTCATTCAGGGCTTTACCGGCTAATAATCTCATTAACCCTCCTGTGCATGCAACCACCGGTGCTGCAAACAGTACATGCTGCAAACAGTACCGATGGATGCATGAACAAGAGGATTAATTGTCCATTGTTGGGTTAATAGGTGGTGTCTACTATTAACTGATTAGCTGCGATATCAACTGACAAGAGTTAACCGCAGCCTTTCCTACAGGGATTTATCTGCCACTAATGTGCTTAACCCCGTTGTGCATGCAACCACCGATGCTGCAAACAGCACCGGTGGATGCATGAACAAAAGGGTTAATTTTTATTGTTGAACTAGTAGGTGGTGTTCATCACTGATTTACAGACGCTTTAATTAGACGTTTATATTTGGTGATTGTGAACACGAGCACGGCAAGCTGACTGCTATTGTTACAGATGTAACTTGTTCTTACCGTAAATCAGTTAGACTGACTACCAACGTTATTGTCTGCATCCAAAAGGTTACACTGTGCTGTTTATTGATTACTTTTTTTCTACCTTCTAGCCACGTTGGTCATAAACTGATGTGACAGTAACATTGAGTGTTACCACCAGAGACTGTGTTAGTTTACACTGTAAAGATTGTGCTCATTTAAAAAGAAAGACTTAATTTTCAGTCTCTTTCGTGTCTTTACAGTGAGACAGACTATTAGCTTGAGTGATTTAATCAAAATTGTACTGGAACGACAAAGAAGGGAACTTAGTGACAGCCGAACATACAGGTGTTCCATGCGGCGTTTCAAGTTGCGTCACTTTTTTCTTGTGGTTCAGTCACTCCCGCAGAGAGTTTTTGAGAGCTCAGTAGCTTAACTGCTACTTGTTCTCTGGAGGACTTTTATTCAATTACGTGGCCTTTTATCGTTTTATAGTTTTATAGTATTTTTTATTTCCGTGTTTTTCTGTATTCAATTGTTTCTTCATTGTTTATCTTGTGCACTCTGTATTTTGTAATAAGTCCAAGCGAATTTTCCATCAAAGGTGCAGTTATGAGAATACGGCACCTCAATGTGTTTCATTTGTACAACAAACTAGCCGACATATCTGTATATATTAACGATCCTACACCGTTCCACCTGTTTGGACTCAGTGAGACGCGTCTGAGTTCCTGTGTAAGCGATGCAGCAATCAGTATCCCCAATTTTTCAGTTATTAGACGAGACCCCTTGTCTCCCGGTCAAACTGGCATCGCTGTCTATATTCATAACTCTATCCAGCAATTAGTTCATCGACGCGTCGACCTAGAAATGATCGGGGTGGAGTGCGTATGGGTCGAAGTTAAGTGTCCGAAATCTAAACCGGTATTAATTGGGTTCTTATATAGAAATCCCGCCACAACGTTTGAGTGGTACGATCAGTTTAGTCAGAACATTGACAGAGCTTTAAAAAAGAAGGCCGACATTCTTCTATTGGGCGATTTTAATATAGATTTACTTAAGCCGCACCCCGCCTGGGGCTCAACGTCATCTCTGTTTGGCTTAGTACAGTTAGTGAAATCACCCACCAGAATTACTCCAACTACTTCCACGCTTATAGACCACATATATACTAATAAACACAAAGCCGTCTCTGACGTTGATGTCTCAAATCTTAGTGTTAGTGATCATTATCCTGTGGCTTGCTCCTGGTCTTCTAAACTCCCTAAACCAAAAAGGAACGGCCATACAACTATAACGTATAGGACATTCAAACACTTCAGGAAAGACGAATTTCTATTTGATCTAGAAAATACTCCTTTTAATGACGTGCTCCTGTCCTATGATCCTAATACCGCCCTCAGTATTTGGTACTCTCTTTTCCTAAATGTACTTAATAAACATGCTCCTCTACGCGAGAGGAGGGTAAAATCTAACACTCTTCCTCCCTGGCTTACTCCGGAAATCATGCAGGCGATGGCGCTTAGAAACGATCTACGTAGCAATAAAATGTTCACTGAATATAAGCAACAGCGTAACCGTGTTAAATACATGATCAGAGAGGCAAGAAAAAAGTTAGTTCGTGACATGGTTAAAGACAGCAAAGATACCTCTACTATATGGCGCCTTCTAAACACACTTACTAGGGGGTCTCCAAGTACCGCAACTACCATTCCCACTAATCTTACTGCTGATACATTCAATGACCATTTTCTTTCGATTGCCAAATCTCTAATATCGACAAGCCAGGATAACACTTATCACCGCTCAAATTTGCTATCTGAGTTTTGTCAACAAAGAACAATGGGCACAGCCCCCTTCAACATCCCTATGTTAGCTGTTCATGAAGTGGGTTTACTCATAAGTAACCTTCCAAATAAAAAGTCCTCGGGACCTGATGACATCAGCCCGAAAATACTTAAACTGTCTCTCCCATACATTGTAGAATCCTTAACTTATGTTTATAATCTCTGTATCCAGCATAACACTTTTCCTAACGAACTTAAATATGCCAAAGTAATTCCACTTCCAAAAATAAAAGATCGTTCTGACCCTAATAATTATCGGCCTATTTCTTTATTATCTGTTTTGTCCAAACCACTGGAAAGGCACGTTCATAAACACCTGCTTGCTTACCTAGAAAACCGTAAGCTCCTCCACCCTTTCCAATCCGGATTTCGTCCGCAGCATTCATGCCACACAGCACTTACACGCCTTGTTGACACATGGCTCAAGGGTATGAATAAGTCACAGTTAACAGGAGTAGTCTATCTGGATTTTAAGAAGGCTTTTGATCTGATTAACCATACTATTCTGACTGCTAAGCTTCACACATACCTCAATAACGGAGACGCAGTTGCTTTTTTCACATCTTACCTTACTAAAAGAAAACAAAAGGTTCTTGTTCATGGCTCATACTCCCCTCTCAAAGATGTAAGCTTCGGTGTGCCCCAAGGGTCTGTACTGGGCCCTCTACTGTTTTGCTTATTTATCAATGATTTGCCTCTACATATTACTTGCCAAGATGTACAATGCGACCTTTTTGCTGACGACACCTCAGTTCATACTACTAGTAAAGATATACAGGTAATTTCCGACAACCTACAACAAAGTCTTCATGAAGTATCAGCTTGGTGTATAAACAATTCTATGGTTGTTCATCCAGCCAAAACGAAATCGATGGTAGTCGCCACGCGCCAAAAACAGCAGATAATGCCTCTATTACTTAACCTTTCACTTAAAGGTAGTCAGGTAGAACAGGTAAATGAACATCGAGTACTGGGGATTACAATCGACAGTCAGCTAAAATGGCAAGCTCATACAGACGCCTTATGCAAAATAGTAGCCAAAAATCTCTTTATGTTATCAAAACTGAAATATTATACTGATTCAGATACCCGTAAACTATTTTATAACGCTCACATACGTTCTTATATCGATTACGCGTCATCGGTATGGGATGGGTGTAGTGAGGTCCATTTAAAGAGACTCAATTCCCTACACAGACGAGCCGCCAAAATAATCTGCCCTGATCCACACCTAAGCACTGAAGAAAAGCTCTCAAAAGCAGGTCTCCTGCCACTTCAAGATCATTTTAAATATAACAAAGCAATCTTTATGTTCAAAGTGTGGAAACGCAAAACACCTGAGTACATCTCCACTTTGTTCCGTAAGTCTGAGTCCAAGCTTGGAAACATCAGAAAGCTTTTCATAGTCCCAAAACCAAGGATCGATCTATATAAAACTAGCTTATCCTTCTCAGGGGCACTTATCTGGAATGCCCTTCCCGACCATGTAAAATCCGCCTCCTCGCTAGCCTGTTTTAAAAAGGGTATCTGCAAATATTTTGTGGATCACTCGTAGGGATGACTTAACCACTTGTATTATATGTTTCTTTTTATGCTGGGTCCAATTTATTCCCAATTAAGTCTGTTATCCTTTTCATTTATCATTTGGACTACTTTAGCTCTATGTGTGAAGGGGGTGGGTGGGGTGGGGGGTGTCTGTGAGTCTATGAATATGTCTGTCTATGTGAATAGTGTTGTCATCTCTTTGCAAGTATTATGTTTACTTATATGTATGTATATTTGTAGTTAGTCTTGTAGTTGTTAGCAACGGCAGGTTTGTAAAATGGCTGTGTCGATGACGATGTCAATGCCTAAACCGTTGTAAAATAAAGTTTCATTGATTCATTGATTCATTGATTCTCTCTCTCTCTCTCTCTCTCTCTCTCTCTCTCTCTCTCTCTCTCTCTCTCTCTCTCTCTCTCTCTCTCTCTCTCTTCTCTCTGTACTTCTAACTCTTTCTCCTTTAAGACTCTTTCTTTCTCTTCTCTCTCTCTCTCTGAGCTTCTTACTCTTTCTCCTTTAAGACTCTTTCTTTCTCTTCTCTCTCTCTCTCTGAGCTTCTAACTCTTTCTCCTTTAATGCTTTCTGAACTTCCAGTTCCTCTTTCTTAAGCACTGTCTCTTCTCTTTCTCTCTGTACTTCTCTTTCTCTCGCCCTATCCTCCCTATCCCTACATTTCTCGACATAATCAAAAAGTTTTTCGTCCTTAAGACCTAGCCTTTCACCTTGCTTAATATAAGCCTCTACCGGGTCTACCTCCATGTTTGCTACAACAACTTCCCCAAAACTTGAAAACGTAAAAATACAAATCACAACCAAATCAACGTCAAAACTTAAAACGAAAACCCACAACAATATCAACAACCTACGCAGAAACAGTGACCTACTTTGTCGTCCAGATGGAACGAAAAATAAGAACGATAGAAAGAAGAGCAAGGAAAAAGAATACTACCTATACAACAGGAAGAAACAAGTACTAATTCCACGTAAGATCCAGAAAACTACAGAAATAACGGATCTTACCCCCTAGAATCGGAGAGGGGAATCTAACACATCAACATGCACACAGCAGGGTTAACAAACAATATTATGAATCTTGACCGAAATGACGCGAAGGGTTGGATCTTTGAAGTCGACCTGGAGTACCCACATCATCTACACGATTACCATAATGATTATCCCTTAGCTGTTGAGAAAATGAGTATGACAGGAAAAAAAGAAGACACTAAACTTGTGCCTAATCTGAATGATAAATTCAATTACGTTTGCCACTATCGCTTGTTACAGTTTTACATCAGACATGGGTTAGTACTAAAGAAAGTTCACAGAGGAATCCAATTTGATCAGAGTGCTTTCATGAAAGATTACATAATGAAGAACACAACCCTTCGTGCCAGAGACGGCAACACTGCATTTGACAAAGACTTCTTTAAGCTTATGAACAATGCCTGTTTTGGCAAGACTATGGAAAATCCTCATCACAGGAAAGATGTGAGACTGGTCACAACTGAATTGGGCGCAATTAAACTTACAGGCAAGCCTCAGTACACAGGGTATAAAGAATTTCATTCATCATTGTATGCAGTGTCACTCAAAAAAAAGATTGTCAAACTGGACAAGCCAGTATTCATTGGTATGGCAATTCTGAGTTGTCAAAACTGCTGATGCTTGAATTTTATTATGATTACTTCAAACCAAAGTATCCTGACTGTCGTCTGCTATACACTGACACTGACTCTATGATCATTGATGTGTGTACTGAAGACTTTTATGAAGACATGAAAACAGAGTTACACATGTATGACACATCTGATTATCCTAAGGATCATCCACTGTACAGCACACAAAACAAAAAAGTGCCTGGTAAGTTTAAGGATGAACTAAATGGTGTGCCAATAGTTGAGTATGTTGGACTGAGATCCAAAATGTATTCTATACTGCACCAAAAGGGTAGTCAGTCCAAAGCCAAAGGAATTAAAAAAACAGCAATAAAAAATAAAGACATACGTCATGAACATTACAAGCAAGTGTTAGATGGTGCATTGATGCCTGATTATCCAAACAAGTCACTGAGATCAAATAAACATAATCTTGAAATGATTCAAACACACAAAAAGTCACTGGCAGTTGGAGACACGAAACGTGTGTTTCACAGTAAGGAAAAAGCCTATGCACCCGGACATTACAGGCTCAAATTATCTGAAGACATTTGTGATGAACTGGTTGATGAATTAATTGATGACTTAGTTACTGAAATGAGTAACGGTGTCTGGGGGAATAATCTGTAATTCTTCTCTGACAAATGCCCTCTGGGGTGCAGGGTCATACAGATAATATATTGTTGCATCAGCGCCAGGGACTATTTTTTTTAATATTATGAACGGATGTGGACCAGATGGGGTCTGTCGCCCTGCGCTTTATGTCGTTCTCAGCTTCACCTGGTTGATATAAATATCTCACCTGTTTGGTAAATAAACTTGTGTCTGCTGCTGGGATTGGTCCTGTTTTTGGTTGTGTAATTGTTTTCAATTTAATAGCATCAGCAGGCTTAGGATGGCCTTCATTGTTCATTGCTTTTATCACATGTGGTAATCTCTTAACCCACTCAGTGTTACGGGTGTCATGCATGAGTTCCTTAGAATACTGGTAACTGAAAAGTCTTTCTGATAACTGTTTGTTAAAGTTCTCTACAATTGCCTGTGATCTGTGTACGCCTGGAATGCCTCGTCTAACCAGTACACCATGCTTAGCAAATAACTGATTAACTGCACCTTTGAATTCTGATCCGTCATCAACCTGCACATGTCTGGGGTATCTTAAAGGACCTCTTTTATAGATACTTGATAAAGCAGTCGCAACTGTGGTAGCAGTTTTGTCAGATATGGGTTCAGCGTCTTTATACCTTGAAGCAATGTCAACGACAGTTAATGCATACTTGTATCGTTTCTTTCTTATTGTATCATGTGGTAGGAACAGGAGGTCCATTTGGTGTGTGTCATTTGGGGTAGTGTTCTCAAAATGAGGTCTTGTTATTTTTCTTGGAGCAGGGAGATATATCTGCCAAATTGCCTGTCTCTGTAACCATTGCTTGACTTGATTGAGTGATATATCTCCGCCCACAGCGGCATGTAATTTCTGAATAGCTGTTGCTCCTTTCCAATACCCTGATGGTGAGTAATATATTTTCGATAGTTTATTTTCGGCTGCCATTTTTTCTAGCAATGAAAACTCCAGTAAAATAAACAAATGTCATTCCCACTAGAACAAAGATTATCTCTCCGTTTCTTTGTTCTGTACTCGGTTTGTAATAGTCACTTAGTTTCGGTTTTGGGATAGACATGTCTTCACCCGTGACAAGAAAATATTCCCTGATTGCTTCGTCTGTATTTGAAAATGTATGTTGTGCATGGCCTTCAAGTCTGAGTTTTTCATTGATGAAATCAAGTTTCTCAATTCTATTCTTTTCATAATCTTGCTGGGCTTGAGCAAGTTTTTCAGATGCTTCATTATGAGGTTTCAATTCTTCTGCAGATTCTTCTCTACCCATTTTAGAAAAGAGATAATTAGAGCCACTGAAAGCCAATGCATTAACCATTGCACCTCCTACCATAATAGCTATCGTCGCCATATTATTTTTATTTACATAGAAACATTTTCAGGAATAATTCCCTGCTTGACAAGAAAATCTTTTGTCGCAATCGACGCTGTGACAACTACAATTAGCTTAGCGCTGTCTTCGAAATCAAGTCTACTCAAGTCTGCTGATTTCATTTTGAGTAGACTTTTCCCCAGCATAGAATAAGCTACTGCTAATCCACTGATTACGGCAGAGTGATACACAAGGTTCATTAAATTTTTTGAGTCGTTCATTTTCTAATACAAGAAAAATTAAAATAATATTTTATTTACTGCATATAAAATGGGTCAACGGCTTTGGATGTTACTGGTAATGTGGCGACTTCTGGTTTTGTTTTTGGAGTGTCTGATTTTTTGGTCACTGTACGAGTCTGTGGTTTGTATTTTTTGTATAATTGATAACCTACGTAACCAAATCCGACAACAAATCCGACAATTATATATTTTGTTGATTGAGGTTCGGGGTCAGGGTCAGACTTAGTTGTTTGTCTCTCACTTTGATGAAGGTGTGACGGTACTGACACAGGTCCTGACGATCCTGACGGTGGATCAGTTACATGAGTCTTTTCTGTTTGTGCCTTAAGCTGTAATTTTTTTTGCCTATTATATTCAGCTAATCTTTTTCCAGCCTCAACCCTGCCTGGACTTTTAGTCTTCGTCACAGTTTGAACCTGTGTCAAAACAGGGTCGGGGTTCAGTTGTGGAGTCGTCTGGGTTTCGTCCATTTTCTTCTGCAGTAAAATTTATTTTCGAAAAATCAATATGACTCCCAGTAACAAGAAGGGTTACTACAGGTGCAAGGTAATTTCCAAACTTGTAAAACATGACACATGCTAATTTGCCAATTGAACTTGAAACAATAGGATTGCTTTCAAGGTCGTGTGAAAGACTGTCACTATCCACAGGTAGAAAGTGACTCACTGCTTTTGTGTATAGGCATACTAGAGATCGACTTAAATCACGAGTCATTAGTGAAGCGATGTGGTTCTCATATTTTGAATGAAGCTTGATTAGTTCATCAGCCGTAAGAGATTCAATATCATCTGTCATGTATTGTTTCCCGAGATAAGTCTTTGATTTGCCTGAGACAATCACAGACAAAAGACGCTGTTTTTTCGAGTCTAAGTCTTTGTTCTCAACAGCATTGATATCATTCAATAGAAGGATTTCATCAGGGTTCATTTATATTGTTATTTTTAAAAAACAAAAATTAATTTACTAACCCATACCCTGTGGGCTGATCTGTCTTTAAAATGAGCTTTAGATGCTTAGTTGATTTCAGTTTATTTTTTACATCATCACGTTCATGCTTATTTGGTATGACATCATTCTCTCTGAGACAGTCTTCAAAGCTGTCACGATCCTTGCAGTAAAACAAACAGATAAACTTTAACTGTTCTCGAAAATCTTTCAGTACAGCATTATATTTCTGAGTGAGAATCCATACACTGACATTTGCGTGTCTGCCACTGAAGGCAAGTTCTGCTAGAGTGTTTCTCTTCTTGACAATGTCTTTCTCTGCAGAACAGTCATCAACAATAAACAAGGTTGGCTGTCCTTCAAATTGCTTGTAAAAATATTGTAGGTAGTCATTCAGTTTTTTCTCAGGGTCAACTAAGTATATGTTGTTGTCAGTCCAAATGAATAAACGGTTGTGATAAGCTTTGTTGTGTTTGATTGTAGGACAAAATATGACAATGTTTTCAAAGTGGTGTATGTATCTTGTTTGTAATAGGTTAAGAACAAATTCAGTTTTCCCACACCCTGTGGCTGATTGATTGATTGTACATTGCTTAACGTCCTGACAGCAACAAGACTTTCTCAGGACGTGACACCCTGTGGCACCAACAAATAAGCCACAGTGTGGGTCAAGGGTCATTAAGCTCAGGTTCATTTTAATACACAATATAATTTTAATATATGTGTCCACTCAGTCTGCTTTCTGCAATATTGAGTTGTGCATCATATATCAGGTACAAATATATGTTAATGGCTGCAGCAGTTTCAACCTTCTTTTGTATCTGAATTGTTATTCCATCACTACCGTTCTCGACAGTTCGTCCTGACCCATGAAGGTAGTCATCATCTGTACTACGAAGGTCTAACCAAAGAGCATACTTGTTTGTAAGGTATTGTCCGATCCTAACGTCATACAGATGTAGATCTTTGCACGCAATGTTTGCTGGTTTATCTCTAATCCTTCCACCCGCAAAATACTTTGTGATCTCATCATAGTGCTGGTATGGTAACATTCCTGAAGCGTACACTTGATTAGGGCGGCCTTCGATTGTGCAGGACAAATGTGTAATCTTAGGATTGTAGAATTTTTCTGAATCCCGTTTATATGGATCTGCTGGTTCAACAAACAACATAAGAATACCTTTCAGTGACCTAGCTGGTGTGTTTAAGTTTATGTTCCATATTGGGTCACTCTTGTCTTTGGGTATTAAACTATGTCTAATCACCCTGTCATAATAAATTGGAAGTCTTGACTGGTACTGATTTTGTATGAGTCTGGCTAGATCAGTGTGTGTGACAATTTCATATTCCAAGGAAATGTTAGAGATCTTGTATGTTGCATCTGTGGCAGATGATTTAATAACTTTGGAGTAGTCATTGAAGGTTAGTTCAAAACTCAGACGGTCATTCAGTGCTCCTTGATAATAAGGCAGATGAGCTGTGAGGATTTCAAACTCAAGTGGAATGTAAAACCTGGTTCCATATGTTTCTGCTATAATAACTTCCTTTGGTACCCCAGTAGTTGTTTTGTCTCCAGCATTGATTCGAAGTTTACAAACATTATCTGGCTGTATGCCTTGATAAATACGGTCTTCTCGTTCTTCTCTTGTGAGCCAAAGGTCTTTGTAACAGTAGAACACATCTGAGTCGTCAAGACTAAACACTTCCTGTCCTTCAAGTTTTACTTTAATAGTTCTAACAATTGCTCTACCAAGATTGTTAACTAGTGTTCTGTTTACGTCTGCATCTGATGATAGTTCAATATTAAATGCTAGGCGTGCAGTGCCAGGAACAATAACGTCACTGGGACCTAGGTTTGGAAACTTAACTGTAAGTGTTTGGTTCTGGTCTATGGTACTTGGATTGTTTGTGATGACGATTGATTGTCTAATGCCCTTAACACCCAGAGGCTCACGTAGTTTTCTGTATGGGTCTAACTTTGATCCGTAAGACTGTGTCATTTTTATTATGCACAATAAAAAATAATAAATTAATAAAACAATGGCCGCGGGAGGATTTAATCATGAAGATTTTGAAATGGATGACACGTATGATTTTGGTAATACAACAGATATGACAGATATGACAGATATGACTGGTACAAGAAATATTTACAGTTTACGTCATGAACTTTTAGAAACCAAAGTGAACTCATTTTATGATCATGTTGGTGACCGCCCAGACAACATAGACCCTAATCAGTTTGAACTTGATGGCAAGGGTCATTTATATTTAAACACTGTTGACAAAGGAAAAGTACTATTGACTAACAAAAAAGACCCTAGTAGGTTTAGGGCTTTAAGTACAATAAAAAATGAAGGTGGTGTTGGTGCCTTGCGTCAACTGGGTGTTGGTGGGTCTCCTGTCCCCCCAAGACTGGTTAGTGTTCTTCACGACACGCAAACAAAGTTGCCAACAGGGCAACAAATTGAAATGGCACATGTAACAAGCCTACCAGAAATAGCAAACACAGTGATACAAGAAACTTCATTTACTGAAGGGCAAATAAATGACGCTTTGAAAACAATAGATGATCCACCTTTGTCAATGAGAGAGATTATAGGGTTGGATAAATCATTGCAGACAATAAGAGGTGAGATGGTTAATAATCTTGCCAAACTGGGAGAGCTTGATAAACACATAGAACATGAAAAAGAGAAACTGGCTATCGCAGACACAGAAATGAAAGAAAGAATCCAACACAGATTAAATGATTTGCAGATAGAAAGATCTGGACGATTAGAAGTGATTAGTATTGGAAGACAAAAACTGAAAACACAGGTCAACAGGATTAGAGAAACTATTCAGAAAATACTTCACGAAGACACTACTCTGGCTGAGAGACTTAAAACACTTTTCAGAGAACAAGGTATTACAATTGCTAGTTTAATTACAGCTCTTGGATTTATTATCAGTACGGTTGTGTTGGCTGTCTCCGGTGCTGGTGGACCCGGTGGTTCTCCACCTCCAGCACCACCAACCCCGGGCCCGCCAGCCCCAACTGACCCAAAAGATTTACAGTCATGGGTAAAGAAACAGTTGTCTCACATATCAGACCTGCTTAAGAAATTGGCTGTGAAAGCAGTGGACGCGTTGCCTGGCATAATTGGCACTGTTGTCAGTTGGCTGATTAGTACAGCGGCAAAGGCAGTAGGGTTTATGGCAGAACATGTGTGGGTCTTTTTGGTTACAGTAGGAGGGTTGATGGTGGGTTATTTAATGAAACAGATAAAGAAGTAAAACCCCTAACCCTGTTAGACCTATTACCAATGCAGTTCTTTCCGACTCATGTGTGTCAGGGGTTGACTGTACCGGTTGTATGAGTGTCGGTGTGGGGGCTGGGGCTGGGGCCGGGGGTGTTACCGTCTGTAATGATTTTAATGACTGTACATGTGTGGTTGTTGCTCCTAAGTTTACAGATTGATTGAGTCCTAATTTTTGGTCACGACCTGCAACAATGATTTTATTATTATAATTTGTTATTGTACCCATTTGGAGTTGAAGGTCAGATGGTAACATGTATAACCCGATGCCAACTACAAAGTCAACTTTTGATCTGGCATATCTGAGTACGTCTTGGTAGCGTTGTATGCTAGATGGGAGATCAACTGTTGAGTTGATTGAATCTTCAAGATTTGCAAGAAACTGTTTTTGTGCTTCAAATTTACCACTTCCATTAAAAATGTTTGATTTTGTTAGTGATTGTGCTCCTAGTAAACACCAGACATATGTTCTGATTGACTCATTTACGCGCTCGACTCCCGCTTGAGTAAACCCGTCAGATTTATCTAAGACAAATGTGGTCCAGGCATTAGTCTGCTTCTGCTCAATTGATCCTATCCAGACTTCAGATTTTGATGAGAATGAAGTGTAACCAGGGTAATAATCTTGAGGGTATTGTCTGTGACTCAAAGCATAATACAGTGTACCCATACCATTGTGATCATCAAGTTTTTGTGTAAAGTCATACCGGGGGCTTATGTTAAACTCATTACAGATGCGTTCAAACGCTTTCATATCCATGGGGTTGTTATACCTGTTGAAACTGGATTCAGTGGGCAGTGGTGTATGAAGTTCTGACAGAATACGTCTAAGCTGGTAATAAACATGAAAACGATACACAGACCTAATCAGTTTGTTTGAGTGATTCAAGTGGTCTGTAAAAGAAACACCACAGCCTGTAGTTGAACATAGTATGGCAAAGTTGAGTTGATTTTGAAACATCTGTAGTGGGCTAGAAGTCCACTTTCTTGCAGTAGAGTCATCTGTTATTGGAGGGTTTAGGTAATGGTCAAACGGATTGGGTACTTTGACTTGGAATAAATCTTGTTCAGACACAGCTATGTCGAGTTGATTTAGTTGAATTATTTTCTGTTCATAAGTAGGTGCAACATTATATTTGGCATTCACATTAAATTCAAATGCGTTTGTTGTGGTAATGGTTGGTGATTTAAATTCCATCCTTTTTTATATGAGATAATAAAAATGTTTATTACCTTAACAAATCTTGACACAAGCAAACCAATGTGGTTAACTAATGGGATTGATAATCGTGATGGTAGCAAGGCTGTTGCTATCCATGAAATGTTCTATACAGTAAAATGGTTTAATGTAACAGATGATATATATAATAAAGTAATTTTTGATGGTAAGACTGAAGCTATACCACCTGGGTATTATGACTTTTGTACTATAGCTGAATGGTTTCAAAGTAAATTTAAAATTAAAGCAACTTTAAATCCAGCTAACCTACTTGTTACATTAGAATTTCTGAAACAAGATTGGTTAAAAATTTCAGATAGATTTGCATATTTACTTGGATTTTATATTGACGAAGATTGGTATAGAACAGATGATTTAGATGAAGCTATGTTTGGTATTATAACAATGAAGACAAAAAAACTTAAAATAACTGGAAAACGTCCTGTCAATTTGTCAGTACACACAGTGCTAAATGTTTATTTGAAAGAACTAAACACATCTGAGAATGTTCACAATGGAAAGCCTTCAACTTTGTTGAGATGCTTACCTACTGGAACTGCTCCGTATTGTGAAAGTGTAGTTGTTAGATTTCCTAATTTACAGTTTAAGAAATTAGGTTCTAGTTTCTTTGAGTCACTGAGTATATCTGTAACTAATCAGGATGACAAACCAGTTCTTATGCATGATTTTAGTGTAGTGTTAGAAGTTAAATAATTTTATTTTTGTTTATAAAAATGAGTGGTCTTGGTCCAAAGCGAACAATCATACCAGTTGCATGTCCAGTAACAGAATTAAAAGATTTGGCAGACGTACAGGATTTTGAGAAGGAGGGGGATGTTGGAGAAATATATGGTTTTGAACTTGATTTAAATGGCATGTACAAGAGGAAAGTAATTGCTGACATGAAAGACGGTGAAAAACAGATTCCTAAACTTGGTCAGCTTCGTGATGTTACTGTACCTACTCCACCTGTAAATAATGTGCCCTACAACTTAATACATGTAGGTAGTAAGTGGGTGGTTTCACCTGTGCCTGTTCCACCACCCACAATTGACTGGGACATAAAGTTGGAATTTATTAGTCCTTATGTATACACTGATGACGAAGGTGCCTGAGTGTTTAGGAAGGTTGTTAATTCTGGGCCGCTTATTGTAAGCCTTGTTCCAAGCTTTGCTTCAGATGACAATAGCAGAGAAAAACTGAAAGTTGAAAATTATGAGAGACGGAGATATCTTCTTACGCACAGAAAGGGTAGGTCTGATGCAAAGGTTGTGTTTATGCCAGCAAACTTTACCATCACAAGAGAAGCGACAATAGTATTTGAAATTATCATGAGATCAGTAACTACTGCTAAAGAGGCTCAAATTGCACAAGGAATTAAACTTACATGGAATGAAACAGTAACAGAATCATCAAAGGTCTTTATTGCCATTACAAAAAATAATGATGTTATTAATGTTTCAAGCAGTATTCCCGCTGTCAAGGTGGTGGTTGACAAAACAACTTTTGTTCGTCTAACTTACATAAACCTTGAACACATTGATCTTGTTGCATTTTATTATGCCAGCAAATTGTATACTTTTGAAGAGTTGCAAAATGTAATTGCTGATTAAATAAAAAAAAATATTTGTGAATAAAAAAAATGGTAAACTTCTATCCGCAACTACCGACGCTTGAGCCGACTGAAACAAATGTGATGACTAAAACAACGCTTGCGCCTGATACACAGATGACAGCTGTGCCAATTGCTTCAGATAAAACATTACAGGCAGATGCATTCAGATTAAATAATATTACAGAAGCTTTGAAATATTTGGAGAGTGAGGAGGCGAAATACTCACGGTGCAAAAGACGGTATAAGACCGTTTTTAATTCTGTTCAAAACACTTCTATGGCTATTGGTGCAGTTTCAGCTGGATGTTCTGTGGGGGGTATTGTTCTGTTTGCCACGGGAATTGGAAGTTTGGCTGGAATAGCAATTGAGGGTGTTAGCGTTGCTACATGCCTAGCATGCTTTGGTTTGGAGGCCTTGAACAAGAGGTTTCACACGAAATTACAGAAACATGAAGCATTGAGTATGCTGGCTGGTGCAAAGCTGAGCAGTATGAAACTTATTATCAGTAAGGCATTGAACGATAATTTTATTGATGATGATGAATTTAAGCGCGTCCAGGATGATTTAAATAATTACAAAAAACAGAAGTCAGAAATACAGAATAAAATGCGTAGTCAATCACCCGTGAATGTTGAAGAACTAAAGGCTAGTTTTTTAGCAGAGGGAGAAAGGATAGGGGTACAGGAAACCACAGAAAAACTACACAATCTTTTAAACAAATAAAAATCAGATTTGGTAATCGTTTATTAATGTCATACACTTCACAGAAAAATGCCATGCCACTTACACCACTTGTGCCTGATTATTTAACCCCATCTGCACCACCACCTGAGTATTACTGAGAAAAAAAAAGTTTTTTTTATTCTCCTTGTGTCTTGATAAATCTGTCTCAGTGTCTTGGGACTTGAGTCAAGTTGTTGTAAGAACTTAGGGTAAGTACTTGTAAGAACTTAGGGTAAGTACTTGTAAGAACTTAGGGTAAGTAATTAATAAGTTCTTATGACAACACACTTAAAGGTTACCTCTGCAGGTTCCTAAAAGTTAGTTTCAACTTGTTAATAAGTATTAAGTTTCACTTGGCATCACTTGATCAGGTAAATGATTAGGTATTGACAGAGACAATAGTTATAGAGAAAGATAATAGGAGACCCGTAAGATAATCAGATCAATAAGGCCGCATCCGTCATGCTCGTCACTTTTTTAAAATGAAAGGGTTGATTTAGAATTAACGGGGGGGGGGGGGGGGGGGGGGTAAAATTGGGGTCAAAATTTTGATATTAAAAATGGCGTAAATTAATGATGGATGCGGCTCTATTGAATTCATTGTCTTACGGGTCTCCTATTATCTTTCTCTGCATAGAGCTTCATCACAATTCGGTTGTTTTCAGCGTGTATAGCTCTGTTTTTATCTGATGTACACCTGGATCATTTTGTATGCTTTGTAACATTAACCTTACTTTGCAACTAAACAGTGGCTCCCACCCAGGTCTGCCCTGGGGGACTTGGGTGGGGTCAACTACCTTTTAGTTCCTAGGGTCACCCTGGTCAGCCCCAAAGGGTGGGTTTTCCTCTCAATTCTGGGGCATGTGTTTCTGTCTACCCTTGGTCAATTAACATGTATTTTCATTTTTTTAAGCTCTCCCTGCTGTCTGCGCTGCCTGTATCTCTTGAAAAGAAGTACCCAACGGAGAAAGAAACACTCTTAGAAAAGACGGTTACAACAAAATTTATTAATATTTCGGGTAAATCCGCTTTGTCAAAACAGACAAACAAACAGAGATCAGTCGCTACTTATCTTCATTCGCAGAGGGAATGGGGCACATTCCTTCTGTAAACAAAGATAAGTAGTGACTGATCTCTCTGTTTGTTTGTTTGTTTGTTTGTTTGTCTGCTTTGACAAGGCGGATTTACCCGAAATCTTACTAAATTGTGTTGTAACCGTCTTTTCTAAGCGTGTTTCTTTCTCCGTTGGGCACTTATTTGCATTTTACATGATTGGCAGTCACCTTTTAGGTCTGAATAATTTTTTTTTTTTTTTTTGGGGGGGGGGGGGAGGGAGGGAGGAGGGTGGGAGGGTGGTGGTGGTGTATCTCTCTTGATTTTGGATGTGTGTTGCTAAATGATCTTAGGTTTATTTACCGTATTAGACTGGCTGGCGACATACATTCAGTATTCTGTTCATTATTTTATTTTATTTTTTCCCCCTTCATTATCAGTGAAAACCTCCGGACGTTCAGCAATGTACAACCAATCGGGACGAAAGACAATAATAAGATAAGAAAACCATTGTCAACATGATAAACATTTATTACAAGAGTGTTATTATTTCAATGTGTATAGCTTGTTTTTATCTGATGTACGCCTGGATCATTTTGGAAATGTCTGTAACTTTTTTTTTGTTACTATAAAGTACACTTTGCATACTGTGCATTGTTTCTAAAGTCACAGGAAGCATAAACCTTAGCTGAGTTGGTATACCTCGCCCTCTACCTAGGTTAAAAGCACCAGCGGTGCCATTGTTGCTATTTTCGCACCAGAACTGCGCGCACAGGTTGGCTTCTGCACTTGTAGTGTGGTCTCGTACGTTCACGCAGAAGATTGTGATCACAGTCGGAAAAAAAGGTTCGTTTGCGGTTTTAACTTGTAGCCGCGCCTTTTATCTCCCCGAACACGCCAGTTTTGTGTTGAGATGGCGGAGGCTTGAGTCATGCCCAACACCACTGAATCAAGTCTATTGTACATGTAGTGCGCTCATTTCTCAAACTTCAACTTTGACGGTGCTTTCTGCCGCAAACGACGCAGATGTCGCAAAAATCACCTCCATTGAGGATTTTAAAAAAGCTATTTTTCAAATCTGCCAAATCGCGTAATGTTTCGTGGTGCTAGCATAAGGATGGATGCATTATTGCTGGATTGCATATATGGGAAAGGGTTTATGCTTTATTCATGTTATTTTGCAGCGATCAAACAAAGCTCACGTGATTCTTTCTCCGAGGTTGCCCATTACAGGTGCAGAAAGCACACGCTCTAAACCGATCGGGTGCACCAGACCGGTCCGAACGACCGGTCTGGTGCCAATATAGCAACATTGGCACCGCTGGTGCATTTAACCTAGGCACTGGACGAGGTATACCAACTCAGCTAAACTTTATTGTCGCACTTGCTAGAACTCAGTATTATATTTATCTCTCCATTTTATGAATAGAGGCACATAAGTCGCAGAAACCCTTTACGTGCCGAACTTGGGCAAGAACTAGTTTTCCTCATCACAAAGTTGCCAGAAAAAGGTTTGACCGCTCTTGATTGTTTGATTTGAAGTGTTTACAAACAATTACTGTGTTTTTAAATGCATGCACCTTTGATGTGATTAATAAAGGCTGAAGTTTCAAGTGATTTCTTATGTTGTCAGTTAATTAATTAATGTCAGTGTTCTGTTCTATCATTTTAACTCATTCTACTCCAAGACCGGAATCCCCAAATGTTGAAGTCGTCTTCTGAAGACTGCGTTGCAGTGCAGGACACAGATCCACCATGATAGTTCAAGGGTGATGCCAGAATAGCTTGGCGCCCATAGGCGCCAAGCTATTCTGGCATCACCCTTGAACTATCATGGTGGATCTTTATTTTGCTGGGGTAGAATAAGTTAAGTGTTAGTTTCTTCGTCTGGGTCTTTTTCTATCTTTCATATTTTTCCACACTTTTGGACCCGCATCATACTGAGGCTAAAAGCTTCAAATTTGTTCACTGCCATAATTCTATGCAAGCTACATTACAGTACTTACAGATGAGGACATAGACCAATGGCTTTAGTTCAAGGGTGGTGCCACAATAGCTTGGCGCCTAGAGGCTCCGAGCTATTCTGGCACTACCCTTGGACTATTTCAGTCACACATGTTGTATGGTGTATATACTGGTGCATTCCGAATGATAAGGGTTAATATTCAAAATGCTCTGTTGCTGTTTGTCTGAAACTCCAGAGTACAAAAACAAAAGTCATTTAATTTCCAGAATACGTTATGTTGATTCTCACATAAATGCCATGATAAACTGTTTTGCTTCAGAAGGACAAAACGCAGCAATGTTTAAAAGATTTCCTCTGTAAAAATCATAATCGAAAAGTTACGGGCCAGAGTTTATTGAATTTTTCACCATACAATGTTAGAAATGTTAACTCATTCTACCCCAGGCACACCACAGCAAGATAACGACCGACCATGATAGTTCAAGGGTGATGCCAGAATAGCTTGGCGCCTATGGGCGCCAAGCTATTCTGGCATCACCCTTGAACTATCATGGTCGATCTGTGTCCTTCACTGAAATGCAGTCTTCAGAGAACAACGTCAAATTTTGGGGATTTCGGTCTTGGGGTAGAATGAGTTAAAGCACACATTAAGTAAAAAACAACAACAACAACAACAAAATTAATGTGAAAAAGAAGTATTCCATGAACTTGACCTTATTACAGACGCCTAATCTTGTGAAGACACCCATTTTGACTGTAATGCCAGTTTTTGTGTGACAGGCACCCACTTTATTGGTAGAAACCCATTTTTTTCCATCTAGTGGCTCAGTTTCTAGAAAATGTCTATTTTATTTTAAGTTATAGAGCTTAGTTATAAGGTGAGTTCTAAACATTCGCATCAATTCCAGAGCCCTAGAATAAATAGAAATATGGGAACCCATTTTCACATAAAATGGTAGGTAACCCACTCTGAGGCTTTTGTGTTCATGTATGTGTGTGTGTGTGTGTGTGTGTGTGTGTGTGTGTGTGTGTGTGTGTGTGTGTGTGTGTGTGTGTGTGTGGGTGTGTGTGTGGGTGTGTGTGCGTGTGTGTGTGTGTGTGTGTGTGGGCGTGCGTGCGTGCGTGCGTGTGTGTGTGTGTGTGTGTGTGTGTGCGTGCGTGCGTGTGGTGTGTGTGTGTGTGTGTGTGTGTGTGTGTGTGTGTGAGTGTGTGCCTGTGATCATGGTATACATCACTTTTCATTCCACTTCTCACTGGCTCACTCACTTTAGCACCATCACTGACAATAAAGACATTCAAACACAAAACAAAATATAATAAATAATTGATAAATAAAAGAAAAGACACAAGAAATCGACAAACCCAATGCGCCAAAGGTCATCGGGCCGACGTTGGCCGCTGTTGGCCTCTGCGTACTAGGAAATGTCAAATACACAGATGTGTTTAACTGCCGTTGTCTATTTTTATGGTGCATGCAAACGGCAAAGCCTTTCCACTCGCAAACAAATCAAACCAGGATGGGGGGAGGGGGGGGGGAGGGGGGGTGGGGGGTTTCCAAACTTTGAAGTGGGGGTTTCCACGCTATCCATAGAAGGAGGGGAGGGGAAGGGGAGTTTCCACACATTTAAGTGCGAGTTTCCACGCTATCCATAGAAAGGGGGGAAGGGGAGGGCGTGGAGGTGTTAACAAACTCTAAAAACGTGACAATAATTACATGGAGCTTTTCATGTTTAACGTCGGCGGGGGAGGGGGTGGGACCTCTCGAATTCCCCTACTCCCCCCTCCCACCCCCCCCTGACATAAAACGTTTCACTTGTAACAATGCTGTTTTTGAGCAACAGCACCGACAGTCCCTGCCCACTGAGCTTACGAGGATACAAATAATAACCCCTTTGCGGATGTGTCGCTTGACCCTCTGTGAAGCCACCGGTGAAACGCACCAGAATGACCCCTGTATCATATCGACCCGTGATCACCTTGGTGTGGCAGACTTGCCAAGTTGTCACCGTCAGCGTGACCACGCGTGGAGAAGCAAATCGTGTATCAGTTTACAACGCCAGAGTGACCCTAAGTCGACGTGACAGCAGTTTCCACGCTAAAAGTTACCCCGGGTGGATGTGGCGTCGGGGTCAATTATCATTTTTACACCGGTACGCGACAGCCACTACACAACACACAGAGACATCGTGTCAGATAACATTGCTGTGTTTACCCTGCTGCAGCTTCACAAGTCGACTTTTACTGGTGAGTACACAGCTTGTATCCATACAGTGTTTCGCAATGTGCCACTCCCAGTGTCGTGCAGGTGTCAGGTAGATTTTGAAGCGTAAACATTTTCACGATATTCTGCTTTCGGTTTCCATTTGCTGTTGGCTATGGCGGTTAATTGATGAACGTCGCCTGTAACAGTCTGCCCGGACTAATACTTAAATTTAAGCCTACTATTGTGACAGTAGGCCCATACTTATGGCTTAGACCAAGCATACTGTTTCAGTCCTCGTACATTCATACTGTACCAATTTACCGAGTCGCTTTGACCCACAGACCTACTGCCAGAGAGGCACCGCCGTGGCCCTACCATGATGTTAGAACTGAATATGGCAATAGCAGCAAAGACGTATTGCCCGTGGAGGTGATCAGGCGTGAACGTGTCACGGTTGTGGTTTTGTGTTGGGTGTGTACTCAGTGTGTCCACATGTCAGTTTCGTGTCACTTCCTGGTTCAGTTTGAATTTTACACGGCACAGCTGAGACACCGAGGACACCTGTACGAGTTAGGTCCCCATGACGGGGCTTTCTAGCCACTCAGCTAGTCAGTATGACGTTGCTTGTTGAGACACTGAGGACACCTGTACGAGTTATGTCCCCATGACGAAGCTCTCTAGCCACTCAGCTAGTCAGTATGACGTTGCTTGTTGAGACACTGAGGACACCTGTACGAGTTATGTCCCCAGAACAGAACAGAACAGAACAACATTTATTGTCGAGGGGCCCATTAGGGCCAAAGGACACATAGGGATCGGACTTAACTATCATGTACATTACTTTTTATCATTCTTTAAGCTCGTTCAGTCCACACGGAATTTTGCACTTTTCTGTCGGCAGTAAGTCAGTTCATCGTTCATCGCGCGGCGTCTGTGTTTGTGCCGTCCAGTCCGTATTATTCCTGTGAGCGCCGGTGAATTTCGTGTGGTCCGTGGCTCCGTCCGGTCTTGTAGTCTCCGACGGTCCGGGGCGTGAAAAAAGAAGAGAGAGGAATACGCAGTATCAATGCTGTTTGGTCGTTACGTTTCTCTCCCTTACGGAGAAGCAATCAAATACAAACTTTGCTAGAGTGCATTGTGCATCCTTTCTTACTAGAAGTTGGCTTGGCTTATGGCAGTCTGTACTTGTAACTAGCTGGGTTCTGAGCTGATTATATAAACTACAATCGTCTAGCATGTGAATTTCGTCCTCTACTACTCCACACGCGTGACATAGTCTATGTTCCCGGGGTGTGTTTGTATACCTGCCTCTTTCTACTTCTAACATGTGGGCACTTACTCGCAACTTCGTTAGGGCTTGTTTGTGTTCTCGTATTTTTGTGTAAATAAGATAGCTTTGTATTCCGTATTTATCAGTTGCTTTGTTATAGAATGTCAGTCTAGATGTGTTGTTCCGCTTAATTTTGTTCCAGTATTTAATGTACTGCTCTTCTAGTTTTCTATGGAGGGCTGTTTTAAGTGAAGTTCCCCTGAATGTACACTGGTTATCCCACACGTGGCGAAAGCCCAGTGAGCAAAGAATTTGTCTTGTGAAAGCGACCCACGGGGCGGTGGTCTCGAGCTGTTCGTGATACGCCTGTTTGAGGTAGGAGGTGCTGTCAGAGTTTAGCATGTGAAGCCAAAAACCTATCACTTGGACCGATACTCTGATGCTCACAGGGAACTGTCCGATCTCAGCTAGGGCCGGAATATTCATAGCTTTTTTTGTGTATGCCTAAGATGGACCTAGCAAATTTCAGTTGGATGCACTCGTGAGGCATTTGTCCCTTCATGCAGTAATCGAAAAGGTCACTCAGGTCACTGTCCATATTATTTGCTTTTAGTGTGAAAGGGAACCATACTTTTTGATGCATATGTTGCGACAGGGACCAATAGAGAGTCAAACAGTTGCGTTATCGTTTTAGTATATAGGTTTTGTTTGTATAATGAGCGTTTAAGGGTATGAGCGGCTTTGCTGGCTTGTCTACCAAGGTGGTCTTGTGCTGATGTAAAGCTACCTGTGTTATTGAACATTACCCCTAGGTACTTGTATGTATCCACTGTTTCTATTAAATCGTTTCCATACCTAAATACGGTCGGTACTTTTGGTGCTGCTCGTGCGAACACAATTATCTTTGTTTTATTCTTATTGACCGTCAGGTCCCAGTCTTCACAGTATTTATGTAGTTTATTTAATTTGTTCTGCAGGCCAGCTTTTGTAGTGGACAGAACCGCTAGATCGTCTGCGTACAGTAAGCACGGTAATTCCGTACCTGTCGTATTGTTAACGGTTGGGGAGTCTTCATCCTTCAAGCAATTTGGGAGGTCGTTGATGAAAATATTGAACAGAGTAGGGCTTAGATTATTTCCTTGTTGCACCCCCTTTTTTAAAGGTATGTCTTCTGTGTACCCGCCTAGTACTTTCGTGCACACAGTTGACTGACTATACATGTTTTTGATTACGTTGTAGCAGAGCCCGCCAATGCCTAGGTCTAGGAGTTTTAATAACATAGCGTCATGCCACACGCTGTCAAAAGCTTTTTGCATATCCACAAAGCAGCAGTATAGTCTGCCGTTTGGGGACTTTAGGTATTTATTGACTATGTGCTTGAGCACGAATATTTGGTCTGTGGTCCTTTGCGTTTTTCTAAATCCTGCCTGTTCTGGGGCGTAAAATTTGTTTTGTTCTAGGTAGTTGACTATTCTCTCGTTGATGACCTGGCAAAACAGCTTACTAAGTGCGCTTGTGAGAGTTATGCCTCGGTAGTTATTTGGGTCAGTCGCGTCTCCGCCTTTATACAGTGGGATACTGACACCTGTTTTCCACGAGGGCGGGTAGTGCCCTGAGGTTAGGATGGTGTTGAAGCAAGCTCTCAAGCTGTTGATAGTGTAGGGCAGGCTGGTCTTTATCATTTCGTTGGAGATGCCGTCCTTGCCTCCTGCCTTTTTCATTTTTAGATGTTTGACAGCTGTTTCTATTTCTATGTTGGTGATTAGAAAATCTAAGCTATTGAAACATGGTTCTTTCTCTTTGAGCTCTAGTTTAGCTTCTACCTCTCGTTTTCTCTCCTCTTTAACGTCAGCCTCTCTAGCTACTATGTTCTCTAGGTGGCTTAGCCATTTTGCAGCGCTAACTATCGTTTTTCCTGCGCCTACTGGGGTATCTACGTTTTTTAGTTCTCTTACTACTGCCCAGATTGCATTTGGGTCTTTTTCTATTGCTTCGTTAAGGGTATCCACTAGTTTTCTTTTGTACTCGGCTTTTGTCTTCTTGATGAATTTATTATAGGTTTTCCTCTTACTGAAATATTTGGATTTTAGTTCGGAATTGCCTGGATTTCTATTTATTGCGTTGAGCAGAGATTTCAGGTCTTTTCTCATTCCTATGCAGCCACGACTGAACCATTTCTTTGTTGTCTTTTTCCTCCTGTGTTTACGGAGAGAACCGGGCCGCGGTTTCTGTCTCAGTGACAGCTCCGCGGCGCCGATCAGCGCCCTTGAGAGACATTTTACCATATCCTCTATTTTATCTGCGTTATGGTTAGAATGGTCTGTATTGTTTGTGACGTCGTCTAGTAGTGCTTGTACCTCGGCTGACAGGAACGCGCGCGCATAGTTATCCGCTGAGCCTTTATCCCATATGTATTGTTTAGCCGTGTCTGTTTGTGCCGTGTAGGTGCCGGGGGTTTGTGCTCTGTTGCTATCGCGCTTGTTTTTGTTCTTCAACGTCGCGTATATCCCGAGTTCTACCGGGCAGTGGTCGGAGTACGGTGTTAGGTCTTTAACAGTAAGCTTCACTACGTCCACCGAGAGCTGCTGGCTGCAGACAAAATAGTCAACAACGCTGCTCCCTTGTGGCGTGTGACATGTGCATTTACCTGTCAAGTCGCCAAGGGTCCGGCCGTTTAGGATGAAGAGGTTGCTATCCAGACATATATTCGTTAGCCGTCTGCCGTACTTGTGGACCGTGGCGTCCATGGATGTTCTGGCATGTATGTTATCGAACTGGTAGTGTTCCGGCAGATGGTTTTGGTTTCCTACGCTGTCTAGGTGGATGAAGTCGGCATGCGAACCTGTCCTGGCGTTAAAATCTCCGCAGATTATAATTTTGCCGGATGACGAGAAGTAATCAATATCCTGCTGTAGTTTATCCCAGAGAGCCGCGGTATGGTCTCTGCCGTATGTGGAGTTTTCGGGGGGGATGTATACGCTGCCGATGTATAGAGTCTCGCGTGTTTCGTCCGTTTTAATTTGGAGCCAAACAATGTCGCTGTTGCTACAGGGCAGGCATTTGACGCTCTCTCGAAGGCTTTATTTGATCAGTACTAGTATGCCGCCCGAGGCTTTGTGTGATCTTCCCCTTTTTTGTCTGTGGAATGATATAGCGCTCGAAAATCCCGGAACGGACGTTGCACAACTATCGTCTTGGTGGGTTTCTTGTAGGAATATTATGTCATATCTTTCAAGTCTTCTGGTTACTTCGGGTTCTACGAGTTTGTTTATTCTTAGTCCGTCTATTGTCTCCTTTAGCCCCTTAATGTTCCATGACAGAATCTGAAGGTACTTTGGTGTCATATATCCTATGCAGCATACAGTGCATCTACAAGTAATCGAAGGGTTACAAAGCATAAAATTATCGTAGTAGCTTACAAAACGAGTCACAGAGACATCCGTAGAATATGGTATGAAATTAAGTAATAGATGTGGGTTACGATGAGTGAGTAAGTGTAAACATTGGTAATATGCAAGGTAAACAAAGATATTCGCTGTAGTTGCTTACCTTTATATAATGATCATACTTCTCAATAGGTTAGTAAGCATTAGTAAGTTAGTATATCAAAATAAAATGGTAGCGGTAAACAACGCGAGATGGAGTATGAATCTATACAGACCTGACAGGTAGGTTGTCTATCGCCTGTAGAAACTCTCTCGATCGTCCCGCCGGCCTCCGTAGCCGTTGCGTCCTGGAGGCTCCTGGTACCTGGAGTTCTGCCGGTCGTCAGCGTAGTTATGTCGCAGTCGTTCCCGGTAGGTGGTCTCGGCCCAACGGTCGTCGTAGTTGAGATCTCTTTGGTTGTAGCGCTCCCCCTCCTGTTTGTAGTGGCTGTTGTAGCGGCGGTGGCGTGGAAGGGGCCTGTACTGTCATGGTCCCCAGTGTCGTGGCTTGGCGTAGTGTCGTCGGTCGTTGTTGGGCTGGTGTCGCTCTTCGTGCTGGTTTTGCTGGTTATGCTGCTTCTCCTGCTGCTGCTGCTGCTGGCTGGCTGGCTGGTGGTTCCTGCTTCGGCGTCGCTTCTCATTCGGGGTGTGCCACAGCCGGGACTTGAGGTGGCGGCCGATGTTGGCCGCTAGCAGACTGGCCCCACTTTCTGACAGGTGGATGGGGCCGTCATACAGGTTCCTCCTTCCCGCCAAGTTCTCGTGGCTGAGGAAGGAGACCCTGTCGTTGCCGTGAAGCCCTGCAAATACCAAGGCGTTGAATAGCTCCCTCTTGGCTTGCAGGTCAGAGCGGTTGGTGGGCACTACCCTTGAGATGACGATAGCGCTGCGGGGGTGCCGGTCCATGAGGTCGAGAGTGGCCGCTACGAGTTTGGAGCTGGCATCCTCCGCACTCTCCGTCTTAAGGTTGACGTGGGCTCTCTAGCCACTCAGCTAGTCAGTATGACGTTGTTTGTTGACACACTGAGGACACCTGTACGAGTTATGTCCCCATAACGGGGGCTTTATAGCCACTCAGCTAGTCAGTATGACGTTGTTTGTTGACACACTGAGGACACCTGTACGAGTTATGTCCCCATGACGTGGGCTCTCTAGCCACTCAGCTAGTCAGTATGACGTTGTTTGTTGACACACTGAGGACACCTGTACGAGTTATGTCCCCATGACGTGGGCTCTCTAGCCACTCAGCTAGTCAGTATGACGTTGTTTGTTGACACACTGAGGACACATGTACGAGTTATGTCCCCATGACGTGGGCTCTCTAGCCACTCAGCTAGTCAGTATGACGTTGTTTGTTGACACACTGAGGACACCTGTACGAGTTATGTCCCCATGATGGGGGCTTTCTAGCCACTCAGCTAGTCAGTATGACGTTGTTTGTTGACACACTGAGGACACCTGTACGAGTTATGTCCCCATGATGGGGGCTTTCTAGCCACTCAGCTAGTCAGTATGACGTTGTTTGTTGAGACACTGAGGACACCTGTACGAGTTATGTCCCCATGATGGGGGCTTTCTAGCCACTCAGCTAGTCAGTATGACGTTGTTTGTTGACACACTGAGGACACCTGTACGAGTTATGTCCCCATGACGTGGGCTCTCTAGCCACTCAGCTAGTCAGTATGACGTTGTTTGTTGACACACTGAGGACACCTGTACGAGTTATGTCCCCATGATGGGGGCTTTCTAGCCACTCAGCTAGTCAGTATGACGTTGTTTGTTGACACACTGAGGACACCTGTACGAGTTATGTCCCCATGATGGGGGCTTTCTAGCCACTCAGCTAGTCAGTATGACGTTGTTTGTTGACACACTGAGGACACCTGTACGAGTTATGTCCCCATGATGGGGGCTTTCTAGCCACTCAGCTAGTCAGTATGACGTTGTTTGTTGACACACTGAGGACACCTGTACGAGTTATGTCCCCATGACGTGGGCTCTCTAGCCACTCAGCTAGTCAGTATGACGTTGTTTGTTGACACACTGAGGACACCTGTACGAGTTATGTCCCCATGATGGGGGCTTTCTAGCCACTCAGCTAGTCAGTATGACGTTGTTTGTTGACACACTGAGGACACCTGTACGAGTTATGTCCCCATGATGGGGGCTTTCTAGCCACTCAGCTAGTCAGTATGACGTTGTTTGTTGACACACTGAGGACACCTGTACGAGTTATGTCCCCATAACGTGGGCTTTCTAGCCACTCAGCTAGTCAGTATGACGTTGTTTGTTGACACACTGAGGACACCTGTACGAGTTATGTCCCCATAACGGGGGCTTTCTAGCCACTCAGCTAGTCAGTATGACGTTGTTTGTTGACACACTGAGGACACCTGTACGAGTTATGTCCCCATGACGTGGGCTCTCAAGCCACTCAGCTAGTCAGTATGACGTTGTTTGTTGACACACTGAGGACACCTGTACGAGTTATGTCCCCATAACGGGGGCTTTCTAGCCACTCAGCTAGTCAGTATGACGTTGTTTGTTGACACACTGAGGACACCTGTACGAGTTATGTCCCCATAACGGGGGCTTTCTAGCCACTCAGCTAGTCAGTATGACGTTGTTTGTTGACACACTGAGGACACCTGTACGAGTTATGTCCCCATAACGGGGGCTTTCTAGCCACTCAGCTAGTCAGTATGACGTTGTTTGTTGACACACTGAGGACACCTGTACGAGTTATGTCCCCATGACGTGGGCTCTCTAGCCACTCAGCTAGTCAGTATGACGTTGTTTGTTGACACACTGAGGACACCTGTACGAGTTATGTCCCCATAACGGGGGCTTTCTAGCCACTCAGCTAGTCAGTATGACGTTGTTTGTTGACACACTGAGGACACCTGTACGAGTTATGTCCCCATGACGGGGGCTTTCTAGCCACTCAGCTAGTCAGTATGACGTTGTTTGTTGACACACTGAGGACACCTGTACGAGTTATGTCCCCATAACGGGGGCTTTCTAGCCACTCAGCTAGTCAGTATGACGTTGTTTGTTGACACACTGAGGACACCTGTACGAGTTATGTCCCCATAACGGGGGCTTTATAGCCACTCAGCTAGTCAGTATGACGTTGTTTGTTGACACACTGAGGACACCTGTACGAGTTATGTCCCCATGACGGGGGCTTTATAGCCACTCAGCTAGTCAGTATGACGTTGTTTGTTGACACACTGAGGACACCTGTACGAGTTATGTCCCCATAACGGGGGCTTTCTAGCCACTCAGCTAGTCAGTATGACGTTGTTTGTTGACACACTGAGGACACCTGTACGAGTTATGTCCCCATAACGGGGGCTTTATAGCCACTCAGCTAGTCAGTATGACGTTGTTTGTTGACACACCGAGGACACCTGTACGAGTTATGTCCCCATAACGGGGGCTTTCTAGCCACTCAGCTAGTCAGTATGACGTTGTTTGTTGACACACTGAGGACACCTGTACGAGTTATGTCCCCATAACGGGGGCTTTATAGCCACTCAGCTAGTCAGTATGACGTTGTTTGTTGACACACTGAGGACACCTGTACGAGTTATGTCCCCATAACGGGGGCTTTCTAGCCACTCAGCTAGTCAGTATGACGTTGTTTGTTGAGACACTGAGGACACCTGTACGAGTTATGTCCCCATGACGTGGGCTATCTAGCCACTCAGCTAGTAAGTATGACGCGTTGCTTGTTGAGACACTGAGGACACCTGTACGAGTTATGTCCCCATAACGGGGGCTTTCTAGCCACTCAGCTAGTCAGTATGACGTTGTTTGTTGACACACTGAGGACACCTGTACGAGTTATGTCCCCATAACGGGGGCTTTATAGCCACTCAGCTAGTCAGTATGACGTTGTTTGTTGACACACTGAGGACACCTGTACGAGTTATGTCCCCATAACGGGGGCTTTATAGCCACTCAGCTAGTCAGTATGACGTTGTTTGTTGACACACTGAGGACACCTGTACGAGTTATGTCCCCATAACGGGGGCTTTATAGCCACTCAGCTAGTCAGTATGACGTTGTTTGTTGACACACTGAGGACACCTGTACGAGTTATGTCCCCATAACGGGGGCTTTCTAGCCACTCAGCTAGTCAGTATGACGTTGTTTGTTGACACACTGAGGACACCTGTACGAGTTATGTCCCCATAACGGGGGCTTTATAGCCACTCAGCTAGTCAGTATGACGTTGTTTGTTGACACACTGAGGACACCTGTACGAGTTATGTCCCCATAACGGGGGCTTTCTAGCCACTCAGCTAGTCAGTATGACGTTGTTTGTTGAGACACTGAGGACACCTGTACGAGTTATGTCCCCATGACGTGGGCTCTCTAGCCACTCAGCTAGTAAGTATGACGCGTTGCTTGTTGAGACACTGAGGACACCTGTACGAGTTATGTCCCCATAACGGGGGCTTTCTATCCACTCAGCTAGTCAGTATGACGTTGTTTGTTGACATACTGAGGACACCTGTACGAGTTATGTCCCCATAACGGGGGCTTTATAGCCACTCAGCTAGTCAGTATGACGTTGTTTGTTGACACACTGAGGACACCTGTACGAGTTATGTCCCCATAATGGGGGCTTTCTAGCCACTCAGCTAGTCAGTATGACGTTGTTTGTTGAGACACTGAGGACACCTGTACGAGTTATGTCCCCATGACGTGGGCTCTCTAGCCACTCAGCTAGTAAGTATGACGCGTTGCTTGTTGAGACACTGAGGACACCTGTACGAGTTATGTCCCCATGACGTGGGCTCTCTAGCCACTCAGCTAGTCAGTATGACGTTGTTTGTTGACACACTGAGGACACCTGTACGAGTTATGTCCCCATAACGGGGGCTTTCTAGCCACTCAGCTAGTCAGTATGACGTTGTTTGTTGAGACACTGAGGACACCTGTACGAGTTATGTCCCCATGACGTGGGCTCTCTAGCCACTCAGTTAGTAAGTATGACGCGTTGCTTGTTGAGACACTGAGGACACCTGTACGAGTTATGTCCCCATGACGGGGGCTCTCTAGCCACTCAGCTAGTCAGTATGACGTTGTTTGTTGACACACTGAGGACACCTGTACGAGTTATGTCCCCATAACGGGGGCTTTCTAGCCACTCAGCTAGTCAGTATGACGTTGTTTGTTGAGACACTGAGGACACCTGTACGAGTTATGTCCCCATGACGTGGGCTCTCTAGCCACTCAGCTAGTAAGTATGACGCGTTGCTTGTTGAGACACTGAGGACACCTGTACGAGTTATGTCCCCATGACGTGGGCTCTCTAGCCACTCAGCTAGTCAGTATGACGTTGTTTGTTGACACACTGAGGACACCTGTACGAGTTATGTCCCCATAACGGGGGCTTTCTAGCCACTTAGCTAGTCAGTATGACGTTGTTTGTTGACACACTGAGGACACCTGTACGAGTTATGTCCCCATAACGGGGGCTTTCTAGCCACTCAGCTAGTCAGTATGACGTTGTTTGTTGACACACTGAGGACACCTGTACGAGTTATGTCCCCATAACGGGGGCTTTATAGCCACTCAGCTAGTCAGTATGACGTTGTTTGTTGACACACTGAGGACACCTGTACGAGTTATGTCCCCATAACGGGGGCTTTCTAGCCACTCAGCTAGTCAGTATGACGTTGTTTGTTGAGACACTGAGGACACCTGTACGAGTTATGTCCCCATGACGTGGGCTCTCTAGCCACTCAGCTAGTAAGTATGACGCGTTGCTTGTTGAGACACTGAGGACACCTGTACGAGTTATGTCCCCATAACGGGGGCTTTCTATCCACTCAGCTAGTCAGTATGACGTTGTTTGTTGACATACTGAGGACACCTGTACGAGTTATGTCCCCATAACGGGGGCTTTATAGCCACTCAGCTAGTCAGTATGACGTTGTTTGTTGACACACTGAGGACACCTGTACGAGTTATGTCCCCATAACGGGGGCTTTCTAGCCACTCAGCTAGTCAGTATGACGTTGTTTGTTGAGACACTGAGGACACCTGTACGAGTTATGTCCCCATGACGTGGGCTCTCTAGCCACTCAGCTAGTAAGTATGACGCGTTGCTTGTTGAGACACTGAGGACACCTGTACGAGTTATGTCCCCATGACGTGGGCTCTCTAGCCACTCAGCTAGTCAGTATGACGTTGTTTGTTGACACACTGAGGACACCTGTACGAGTTATGTCCCCATAACGGGGGCTTTCTAGCCACTCAGCTAGTCAGTATGACGTTGTTTGTTGAGACACTGAGGACACCTGTACGAGTTATGTCCCCATGACGTGGGCTCTCTAGCCACTCAGTTAGTAAGTATGACGCGTTGCTTGTTGAGACACTGAGGACACCTGTACGAGTTATGTCCCCATGACGGGGGCTCTCTAGCCACTCAGCTAGTCAGTATGACGTTGTTTGTTGACACACTGAGGACACCTGTACGAGTTATGTCCCCATAACGGGGGCTTTCTAGCCACTCAGCTAGTCAGTATGACGTTGTTTGTTGAGACACTGAGGACACCTGTACGAGTTATGTCCCCATGACGTGGGCTCTCTAGCCACTCAGCTAGTAAGTATGACGCGTTGCTTGTTGAGACACTGAGGACACCTGTACGAGTTATGTCCCCATGACGTGGGCTCTCTAGCCACTCAGCTAGTCAGTATGACGTTGTTTGTTGACACACTGAGGACACCTGTACGAGTTATGTCCCCATAACGGGGGCTTTCTAGCCACTTAGCTAGTCAGTATGACGTTGTTTGTTGACACACTGAGGACACCTGTACGAGTTATGTCCCCATAACGGGGGCTTTCTAGACACTCAGCTAGTCAGTATGACGTTGTTTGTTGAGACACTGAGGACACCTGTACGAGTTATGTCCCCATGACGTGGGCTCTCTAGCCACTCAGCTAGTAAGTATGACGCGTTGCTTGTTGAGACACTGAGGACACCTGTACGAGTTATGTCCCCATAACGGGGGCTTTCTAGCCACTCAGCTAGTCAGTATGACGTTGTTTGTTGACACACTGAGGACACCTGTACGAGTTATGTCCCCATAACGGGGGCTTTATAGCCACTCAGCTAGTCAGTATGACGTTGTTTGTTGACACACTGAGGACACCTGTACGAGTTATGTCCCCATAACGGGGGCTTTATAGCCACTCAGCTAGTCAGTATGACGTTGTTTGTTGACACACTGAGGACACCTGTACGAGTTATGTCCCCATAACGGGGGCTTTATAGCCACTCAGCTAGTCAGTATGACGTTGTTTGTTGACACACTGAGGACACCTGTACGAGTTATGTCCCCATAACGGGGGCTTTCTAGCCACTCAGCTAGTCAGTATGACGTTGTTTGTTGACACACTGAGGACACCTGTACGAGTTATGTCCCCATAACGGGGGCTTTATAGCCACTCAGCTAGTCAGTATGACGTTGTTTGTTGACACACTGAGGACACCTGTACGAGTTATGTCCCCATAACGGGGGCTTTCTAGCCACTCAGCTAGTCAGTATGACGTTGTTTGTTGAGACACTGAGGACACCTGTACGAGTTATGTCCCCATGACGTGGGCTCTCTAGCCACTCAGCTAGTAAGTATGACGCGTTGCTTGTTGAGACACTGAGGACACCTGTACGAGTTATGTCCCCATAACGGGGGCTTTCTAGCCACTCAGCTAGTCAGTATGACGTTGTTTGTTGACACACTGAGGACACCTGTACGAGTTATGTCCCCATAACGGGGGCTTTATAGCCACTCAGCTAGTCAGTATGACGTTGTTTGTTGACACACTGAGGACACCTGTACGAGTTATGTCCCCATAACGGGGGCTTTCTAGCCACTGAGCTAGTCAGTATGACGTTGTTTGTTGAGACACTGAGGACACATGTACGAGTTATGTCCCCATGACGTGGGCTCTCTAGCCACTCAGCTAGTAAGTATGACGCGTTGCTTGTTGAGACACTGAGGACACCTGTACGAGTTATGTCCCCATGACGTGGGCTCTCTAGCCACTCAGCTAGTCAGTATGACGTTGTTTGTTGACACACTGAGGACACCTGTACGAGTTATGTCCCCATAACGGGGGCTTTCTAGCCACTCAGCTAGTCAGTATGACGTTGTTTGTTGAGACACTGAGGACACCTGTACGAGTTATGTCCCCATGACGTGGGCTCTCTAGCCACTCAGCTAGTAAGTATGACGCGTTGCTTGTTGAGACACTGAGGACACCTGTACGAGTTATGTCCCCATGACGTGGGCTCTCTAGCCACTCAGCTAGTCAGTATGACGTTGTTTGTTGACACACTGAGGACACCTGTACGAGTTATGTCCCCATAACGGGGGCTTTCTAGCCACTCAGCTAGTCAGTATGACGTTGTTTGTTGAGACACTGAGGACACCTGTACGAGTTATGTCCCCATGACGTGGGCTCTCTAGCCACTCAGCTAGTAAGTATGACGCGTTGCTTGTTGAGACACTGAGGACACCTGTACGAGTTATGTCCCCATGACGTGGGCTCTCTAGCCACTCAGCTAGTCAGTATGACGTTGTTTGTTGACACACTGAGGACACCTGTACGAGTTATGTCCCCATAACGGGGGCTTTCTAGCCACTCAGCTAGTCAGTATGACGTTGTTTGTTGAGACACTGAGGACACCTGTACGAGTTATGTCCCCATGACGTGGGCTCTCTAGCCACTCAGCTAGTAAGTATGACGCGTTGCTTGTTGAGACACTGAGGACACCTGTACGAGTTATGTCGCCATGACGGGGGCTTTCTAGCCACTCAGCTAGTCAGTATGACGTTGTTTGTTGAGACACTGAGGACACCTGTACGAGTTATGTCCCCATGACGGGGGCTTTCTAGCCACTCAGCTAGTCAGTATGACGTTGCTTGTTGAGAGGTTTAACCCGTTCAGTGCCAGCGGACGCAGTTCGTGTTTCTACAGTCGTGGTTAACTCAGGACCGAAAACCCTAATTGAACATAGAATCAAAGTGGTGTCAGCAAGAAGGGGAGGGGGTGATGGGTGGGCGGGTGCAGGTGGTGGTGGCTGGGCACTGGGGAGTGGATGGTGGCTGGGCAGAGGGGGGGTGGTGGGGGCGGGGACGGGTGCAAGGGGTGGTGGCTGGGCACTGAGGAGTAAGTGTTGGCTGGACGAGGGGGGAGGGGACTTGTGGTGGGGGGCGGGTGTAAGGGGTGGTGGCTGGGCACTGGGGAGTGGATGTTGGCGGGGCGGGGGGGGGGGGGGGGGAAGGGGACGGGTCGTGGGGGGCGTGTGCAAGGGGTGGAGGCTGGGCTTTGGGGAGTTGATGGTGGCTGGGCGGGGGAAGGGCATGGTGGGTGGGATGGCGTGGGGGGGAGGGGTGGGGGGGGGGGGTGAGGGCGGGTGAGAGGGATGGGGGTGGGAGGGGGAATGTGATTGACATTACAGTTTACGTCGCAACTTCGCGGATAATTTTCGTGTTCATCAAATATTGTCGGTATCAGCCTCAGCTTCCGCAATCGGTATTTGTCATTTTAACCGGTAAAAGCTTCTCCTACCGAATGCTAATGTTCGTTCCGTTATTTGCATTCAAAAACCGTTCAGACACCGGATTATGCTTAAGGCGAACACACAAATATAAGTGACAAACTCAGTCACCTCTAGTGAGACTCCCCTATATGTACTATCATCCTGCATTTTAATTTTTTTTTTTTATAGATATTCCGGCCAGTGCGTTACAGATCAAAGGCCGACGCCGTCACTGACAGAAAATAGCGATTGTGATAAACCCTAGCGCCAACACTGGTTACACGTGTGCTTCGTGAGTTGTTATGGATTAGACCTGTTTTGGTGTGATTTATACAGTAACTGGCCAAAGTTCCAGCCCACATTCACGGATCTCCTCTACCCGCATGTCACACAGATGGATTAGACTTATTGTGGTGTGATTTATACAGTAACTGGCCAAAGTTCCAGCCCACATTCACGGATCTCCTCTACCCGCATGTCACACAGATGGATTAGACTTGTTGTAGTGTGATTTATACAGTAACTGGCCAAAGTTCAAGCCCACATTCACGGATCTCCTCTACCCGTATGTCACACAGATGGCGTGCGCGTCAGTAAGCGTGGAGCCGCCCGTGACCGAGTGTCCCATATGTCACGAGGACTTGACGGAGCCCAAGATCCTGCCCTGCGCCCACCTCCTGTGTAAGGCCTGTCTGCTGTCATGGCTCCAGGCCCACCCCGACCCTCACTGCCCGCTGTGCCGCTGCGCCATCCTAGAACCCGGCCACCCCACATCTCCCCAAGACGTGGCTGAGCATCTGCCCTCTGACCTCACCATGGCGGCGCTCGTGGCCAGCACGCGCACACTGAGAGACACGCACGTGTGTTGCGTGTGTGATGACGTGAGCGCCACCTCCGTGTGTGTGGACTGTGGTGACATGTTTTGTGCCTCGTGTACCAAGGTATAGTCCAGTATTTTGTGCCTCGTTTACCAAGGTATAGTTCAGTGTTTTGTGCATCGTGTACCAAGGTATAGTTAAGTGTTTTTTGCCTCGTGTACCAAGGTATAGTTTAGTGCTTTTTACCTCGTGTACCAAGGTATAGTTCAGTGTTTTGTGCCTCGTGTACCAAGGTATAGTCCAGTGTTTTGTGCCGCGTGTACCAAGGTATAGTTCAGTGTTTTGTGCCTCGTGTACCAAGGTATAGTTCAGTGTTTTGTGCCTCGTGTACCCAGGTATAGTTCAGTGTTTTGTGCCTCGTGTACCAAGGTATAGTTCAGTGTTTTGTGCCTCGTGTACCAATGTATAGTTCAGGATTTTGTTCGTCTTGTTTGTTGTGTCATTAAAAATTTCGAAATTTGCAGGTGCACCAGAAACAGTCCCTCTCACGCCACCACTGTGTGGGAGACCTGTCCACCATGACAGCTGAGCGCCTAACGGCCAGTCGCCGCCCGTCCTGTGTCACCCACACTAACGAGCCGTCCTCTCTCTTCTGCCCCACCCACGGGGTTTCAGTCTGTATACTGTGTGCAACGTCCACACACCGTGCGTGTCCTGAAGTTCGTCAGCTACAGATGAGTTTTATCTTTATTTACTTTATAATATTTTTAATATTATTAGTGTTTTAATATTTTAACTATTTGATGTTTAAAGCGGAATTATCCAAGCAACACGGGTTAGTAGTTAGCCATGTCTCCTTTATACATGTTCTTGGTGTGTCAGGAAATGACTGCGGGTAACGGAACTTGTGTTTTATTATGAAGTTTTAACTCATTGTGACCGAGGTACGAAATACCCACATTGTGTAGTGATTGGTATAGAGGAGGACCGCATCACAATTCAGGAGACCGATCGACCATGATAGTTCAAGGCGCCAAGCTATTCGGCCACTACCCTTGAACTATCATGGTCGGGCCATATCTTGCTGTGGCGTGTCGCGGGCAGAGTGAGTTATTGTGGTAAAATGAAAGCTTTTCATCTGTTTTTCACATTCGCGACATTGCACACAAAGGGCAGTAACACACATGTGAAGCCAGACAGATTTGAGAAACTGTTGTATACAGGCGATTTGTAACACTCCAATCCCGCACTGGACATTAATTGTATGTCTTAGTATTACCGATAGGTTCTTAAAGAATAGAATTTCTCTAGTATTAAGTGTGCTGATAGAGATAGAGATGGGAGGTTCTACGAGATATGACCAGTAAGTAATGATATAGTTGGGCCGCCATTTGTAAACTACTTCAGTCACATAAATATAATTAGAATCAAATCAAATTTAAGCCTCTGCCCTTTATTCGTGCACAACATGGGGCTGGTTATCTTCAGGCATGCCGCTGCGTGACGTCATTGTGCACAATATGGGGCTGGTTATCTTCAGCCATGCCGCTGCGTGACGTCATTGTGCACAATATGGGGCTGGTTATCTTCATATGTATGCAAACCAAGGGGAATCACAGCGCTGGACAGACAACAGTTAGATCCCCTGCCCCCGCCTATCAGGCACCCAATCGCCAGCCCACAGAGAAATACGCAGGTATAGAATAAGACGATCATTTCCATCCTCAAACGAATGGATCAGGTCTCTTATATAACCCATGTCTTTCTCCGGAACTTAGGAAGTGGGCAGGAGAAACATACATACACAAACATGAAGGTGCGCTACTATATGTGGTCGGGTAAATACCCTGATTTCCCACAGTAGATGCACAGAACATTACACAACAATGTAACGATACAAATTTGCCTCGAGTTATAGATACTCACAAACCAGATAGGTGAGGCTAGCGCTGGCAGAATTGTATGCAAACCAAGGGGAATCACAGCGCTGGACAGAAAACAGTTAGATCCCCTGCCCCCGCCTATCAGGCACCCAATCGCCAGCCCACAGAGAAATACGCAGGTATAGAATAAGACGATCATTTCCATCCTCAAACGAATGGATCAGGTCTCTTATATAACCCATGTCTTTCTCCGGAACTTAGGAAGTGGGCAGGAGAAACATACATACACAAACATGAAGGTGCGCTACTATATGTGGTCGGGTAAATACCCTGATTTCCCACAGTAGATGCACAGAACATTACACAACAATGTAACGATACAAATTTGCCTCGAGTTATAGATACTCACAAACCAGATAGGTGAGGCTAGCGCTGGCAGAATTGTATGCAAACCAAGGGGAATCACAGCGCTGGACAGACAACAGTTAGATCCCCTGCCCCCGCCTATCAGGCACCCAATCGCCAGCCCACAGAGAAATACGCACGTATAGAATAAGACGATCATTTCCATCCTCAAACGAATGGATCAGGTCTCTTATATAACCCATGTCTTTCTCCGGAACTTAGGAAGTGGGCAGGAGAAACATACATACACAAACATGAAGGTGCGCTACTATATGTGGTCGGGTAAATACCCTGATTTCCCACAGTAGATGCACAGAACATTACACAACAATGTAACGATACAAATTTGCCTCGAGTTATAGATACTCACAAACCAGATAGGTGAGGCTAGCGCTGGCAGAATTGTATGCAAACCAAGGGGAATCACAGCGCTGGACAGAAAACAGTTAGATCCCCTGCCCCCGCCTATCAGGCACCCAATCGCCAGCCCACAGAGAAATACGCAGGTATAGAATAAGACGATCATTTCCATCCTCAAACGAATGGATCAGGTCTCTTATATAACCCATGTCTTTCTCCGGAACTTAGGAAGTGGGCAGGAGAAACATACATACACAAACATGAAGGTGCGCTACTATATGTGGTCGGGTAAATACCCTGATTTCCCACAGTAGATGCACAGAACATTACACAACAATGTAACGATACAAATTTGCCTCGAGTTATAGATACTCACAAACCAGATAGGTGAGGCTAGCGCTGGCAGAATTGTATGCAAACCAAGGGGAATCACAGCGCTGGACAGAAAACAGTTAGATCCCCTGCCCCCGCCTATCAGGCACCCAATCGCCAGCCCACAGAGAAATACGCAGGTATAGAATAAGACGATCATTTCCATCCTCAAACGAATGGATCAGGTCTCTTATATAACCCATGTCTTTCTCCGGAACTTAGGAAGTGGGCAGGAGAAACATACATACACAAACATGAAGGTGCGCTACTATATGTGGTCGGGTAAATACCCTGATTTCCCACAGTAGATGCACAGAACATTACACAACAATGTAACGATACAAATTTGCCTCGAGTTATAGATACTCACAAACCAGATAGGTGAGGCTAGCGCTGGCAGAATTGTATGCAAACCAAGGGGAATCACAGCGCTGGACAGACAACAGTTAGATCCCCTGCCCCCGCCTATCAGGCACCCAATCGCCAGCCCACAGAGAAATACGCAGGTATAGAATAAGACGATCATTTCCATCCTCAAACGAATGGATCAGGTCTCTTATATAACCCATGTCTTTCTCCGGAACTTAGGAAGTGGGCAGGAGAAACATACATACACAAACATGAAGGTGCGCTACTATATGTGGTCGGGTAAATACCCTGATTTCCCACAGTAGATGCACAGAACATTACACAACAATGTAACGATACAAATTTGCCTCGAGTTATAGATACTCACAAACCAGATAGGTGAGGCTAGCGCTGGCAGAATTGTATGCAAACCAAGGGGAATCACAGCGCTGGACAGAAAACAGTTAGATCCCCTGCCCCCGCCTATCAGGCACCCAATCGCCAGCCCACAGAGAAATACGCAGGTATAGAATAAGACGATCATTTCCATCCTCAAACGAATGGATCAGGTCTCTTATATAACCCATGTCTTTCTCCGGAACTTAGGAAGTGGGCAGGAGAAACATACATACACAAACATGAAGGTGCGCTACTATATGTGGTCGGGTAAATACCCTGATTTCCCACAGTAGATGCACAGAACATTACACAACAATGTAACGATACAAATTTGCCTCGAGTTATAGATACTCACAAACCAGATAGGTGAGGCTAGCGCTGGCAGAATTGTATGCAAACCAAGGGGAATCACAGCGCTGGACAGACAACAGTTAGATCCCCTGCCCCCGCCTATCAGGCACCCAATCGCCAGCCCACAGAGAAATACGCAGGTATAGAATAAGACGATCATTTCCATCCTCAAACGAATGGATCAGGTCTCTTATATAACCCATGTCTTTCTCCGGAACTTAGGAAGTGGGCAGGAGAAACATACATACACAAACATGAAGGTGCGCTACTATATGTGGTCGGGTAAATACCCTGATTTCCCACAGTAGATGCACAGAACATTACACAACAATGTAACGATACAAATTTGCCTCGAGTTATAGATACTCACAAACCAGATAGGTGAGGCTAGCGCTGGCAGAATTGTATGCAAACCAAGGGGAATCACAGCGCTGGACAGACAACAGTTAGATCCCCTGCCCCCGCCTATCAGGCACCCAATCGCCAGCCCACAGAGAAATACGCAGGTATAGAATAAGACGATCATTTCCATCCTCAAACGAATGGATCAGGTCTCTTATATAACCCATGTCTTTCTCCGGAACTTAGGAAGTGGGCAGGAGAAACATACATACACAAACATGAAGGTGCGCTACTATATGTGGTCGGGTAAATACCCTGATTTCCCACAGTAGATGCACAGAACATTACACAACAATGTAACGATACAAATTTGCCTCGAGTTATAGATACTCACAAACCAGATAGGTGAGGCTAGCGCTGGCAGAATTGTATGCAAACCAAGGGGAATCACAGCGCTGGACAGACCTATCTGGTTTGTGAGTATCTATAACTCGAGGCAAATTTGTATCGTTACATTGTTGTGTAATGTTCTGTGCATCTACTGTGGGAAATCAGGGTATTTACCCGACCACATATAGTAGCGCACCTTCATGTTTGTGTATGTATGTTTCTCCTGCCCACTTCCTAAGTTCCGGAGAAAGACATGGGTTATATAAGAGACCTGATCCATTCGTTTGAGGATGGAAATGATCGTCTTATTCTATACCTGCGTATTTCTCTGTGGGCTGGCGATTGGGTGCCTGATAGGCGGGGGCAGGGGATCTAACTGTTGTCTGTCCAGCGCTGTGATTCCCCTTGGTTTGCATACAATTCTGCCAGCGCTAGCCTCACCTATCTGGTTTGTGAGTATCTATAACTCGAGGCAAATTTGTATCGTTACATGTTCTGTGCATCTACTGTGGGAAATCAGGGTATTTACCCGACCACATATAGTAGCGCACCTTCATGTTTGTGTATGTATGTTTCTCCTGCCCACTTCCTAAGTTCCGGAGAAAGACATGGGTTATATAAGAGACCTGATCCATTCGTTTGAGGATGGAAATGATCGTCTTATTCTATACCTGCGTATTTCTCTGTGGGCTGGCGATTGGGTGCCTGATAGGCGGGGGCAGGGGATCTAACTGTTGTCTGTCCAGCGCTGTGATTCCCCTGGGTTTGCATACAATTCTGCCAGCGCTAGCCTCACCTATCTGGTTTGTGAGTATCTATAACTCGAGGCAAATTTGTATCGTTACATTGTTGTGTAATGTTCTGTGCATCTACTGTGGGAAATCAGGGTATTTACCCGACCACATATAGTAGCGCACCTTCATGTTTGTGTATGTATGTTTCTCCTGCCCACTTCCTAAGTTCCGGAGAAAGACATGGGTTATATAAGAGACCTGATCCATTCGTTTGAGGATGGAAATGATCGTCTTATTCTATACCTGCGTATTTCTCTGTGGGCTGGCGATTGGGTGCCTGATAGGCGGGGGCAGGGGATCTAACTGTTGTCTGTCCAGCGCTGTGATTCCCCTTGGTTTGCATACAATTCTGCCAGCGCTAGCCTCACCTATCTGGTTTGTGAGTATCTATAACTCGAGGCAAATTTGTATCGTTACATTGTTGTGTAATGTTCTGTGCATCTACTGTGGGAAATCAGGGTATTTACCCGACCACATATAGTAGCGCACCTTCATGTTTGTGTATGTATGTTTCTCCTGCCCACTTCCTAAGTTCCGGAGAAAGACATGGGTTATATAAGAGACCTGATCCATTCGTTTGAGGATGGAAATGATCGTCTTATTCTATACCTGCGTATTTCTCTGTGGGCTGGCGATTGGGTGCCTGATAGGCGGGGGCAGGGGATCTAACTGTTGTCTGTCCAGCGCTGTGATTCCCCTTGGTTTGCATACAATTCTGCCAGCGCTAGCCTCACCTATCTGGTTTGTGGTTATCTTCAGCCATGCCGCTGTGTGACGTCATTGTGCACAATATGGGGCTGGTTATCTTCAGCCATGCCGCTGTGTGACGTCATTGTGCACAATATGGGGCTTGTTATCTTCAGCCATGCCGCTGCGTGACGTCATTGTGCACAATATGGGATGGTTATCTCAGCCACGCCGCTGCGTGACGTCATTGTGCACAACATGGGGCTGGTTATCTTCAGCCATGTCGCTGCGTGACGTCATTGAAAAAGCGATGTAAACAGCAGTGCTTGAAAATAGCTGACTCTCCAGGATGATCATTTTATTTCTACATTTTTAAAAGAGTGAAACTTTCAGACAGTCCTCTCAAACCAAACAAATGTGAAAGTTGTTTAAGATGGTACTTGTGTATTGTATGGCACTGACTGCAAGTGGTTTGTGCAATGTTACTCTGCAAGAGAACACTTTGAAGACAAGTACTGGTCTGAATGTGTGCAATGTTAATCTGCAAGAGAGCACTTTGAAGACAAGTACTGGTCTGACTGTGTGCAATGTTACTCTGCAAGAGAGCACTTTGAAGATAAGTACTGTTCTGACTGTGTGCAATGTTACTCTGTAAGAGAGCACTGTGAAGACAAGTACTGGTCTGACTGTGTGCAATGTTACTCTGCAAGAGAGCACTATGAAGACAAGTACTGGTCTGACTGTGTGCAATGTTACTCTGCAAGAGAGCACTGTGAAGACAAGTACTGGTCTGACTGTGTGCAATGTTACTCTGCAAGAGAGCACTTTGAAGACGAGTACTGGTCTGACTGTGTGCAATGTTACTCTGCAAGAGAGCAGTGTGAAGACAAGTACTGGTCTGACTGTGTGCAATGTTACTCTGCAAGAGAGCACTGTGAAGATAAGTGCTGGTCTGACTGTGTGCAATGTTACTCTGCAAGAGAGCACTTTGAAGACAAGTACTGGTCTGATTGTCAGTGTTCAGCCTGGAACGAACACACTTTGCTCTTTATTTACATATTGGGATAGGAAAATACGCATGCTATCTTGAGAAATATCTTAAACTTCAAAAACTATCTGCATTAAGGATATCGCATTCCTTGACAGTGGCTCAAATGCAACTTAATGTTGATCGTTTGGATTAACTACTCAAAACTTTTAGCATAAATGGCCTCAAGACGATAATTGCTTGTCCTGTAACGCCATCCGAAGCAAACGGTCGAATCAGGAGTGGTTGGCCTTTGATGAGAAACGACTTGGGGCACTTTTGTCCGATTTTCAAAACTGACTGCAACATTGTATCTGTTTTGTTAAAATTTAGAGGTCCATGTCGTTGTTCATGTTTTACCAGTGTAGCGTGTAGGCAATGGAAAATATCATCCAACAATTAATTTTCCAAAAGTGTTGAAGCTTTTTTTATGAGCGGCGGCAAACTGTGATTGGTCAGAACGTCTTGTTTTTTCTTAAAACTGTCAGTGACCACAAAGCCAAGGTCACCGTGACCTACACAGAGAAGCAAAACATTCGTGCTCTTCCACAACCATCATACAGTCCACAACCATCATACAGTCCACAACCATCATACAGTCCACAACCATCATACAGTCCGTGCCTTGACCAATGCGACTTTTGGTTCTTCCCTAAACTGAACAAGAGGCTGGCAGGACGGAGTTTTACCGCATCCAGGACCTAACAAAAGCCGTCAGTTCACAGGTCCGACCCTTGTTAGCTGTGTATTGACAGTAAAGGGGTTAACATGATCTGTCTTTCAGGAGAGAGTGGCTGATGCAGTAATGGGGTTAACATGGCTTTCAGGAGAGAGTGTCTGAGGCAGTAATTGGGTTAACATGCTCTGGCTTTCAGGAGAGAGTGGCTGAGGCTGTAATGGGGTTAACATGGCTTTCAGGAGAGAGTGGCTGAGGCAGTAATGGGGTTAACATACTCTGGCTTTCAGGAGAGAGTAGATGAGGCAGTAATGGTGTTGACATGCTCTGGCTTTCAGGAGAGAGTGGCTGAGGCAGTAATGAGGTTAACATGCTCTGGCGTTCAGGAGATAGTGGCTGAGGCAGTAATGGGGTTAACATGGCTTTCAGGAGAGAGTGGCTGAGGCAGTAATGGGGTTAACATGTTCTGGCTTTCAGGAGAGAGTGGCTGAGGCAGTAATGAGGTTAACATGCTCTGGCTTTCAGGAGAGAGTGGCTGACTCAGTAATGGTGTTAACATGCTCTGGCTTTCAGGAGAGAATGGCTGAGGCAGTAATGAGGTTAACATGCTCTGGCTTTCAGGAGAGAGTGGCTGAGGCAGTAATGGAGTTAACATGCTCTGGCTTTCAGGAGAGAGTGGCTGAGGCAGTAATGGAGTTAACATGCTGTGGCTTTCAGGAGAGAGTGACTGAGGCGCGCGTGGTGCTGGCAGAACTGGCAGCCACACTGACAGCCGGAGAAGCAGAGCTGGAGAAAGCGATTAGCGAGTTGGATCGACACATGCTGGAGACAGAGAGACAGGCGGACACAGCACTTGCAGATATTGACGCCGCGTGTGATCGCCTGCAGGTAGGATATTGATTGATTGATTGATTTTTAGTGAGTTCATTCATGTGTTCTTGAGTTCTGAATGATATCTATTCAGAATGGGGGTTCGGTCAGTCACTGCCTGGTTTTCAAACAGCTAAACCTCCCCAGGTACTGTGCGTATTAGCCACTACCCTTGAAAACCAGATAGGTGAGCCAAGCGTCGGTAGGTACAGTACACATACCAAGGGGCGTTAATCAAATAATAATAATAATAATTACGGTATTTATAATGCGCTTATCTTATAATAATTATAACTCTAAGCGCTCACTCACACCTCCCGCACGCTTGCGCACACTTTAGACAACGACTTACGTACCACAAATAATGAAATACATTACGACAGTCTGCTTAGGGTGGGGAGTGTGGTGGTATAGTGCTAGAACTGTTGAAAGAGGTGAGTTTTGAGGGCGGACTGGAAGGAGGAGAGATAGAGTCTTTCTGACGGAGAGAGAGTGGGAGAGTGTTCCAGGTGGATGGACCGTATAATGAGAAGGAGCGGGGGCCGAAAGTGCTGAGTTTGGTGCTGGGGATGTGGAGGCGGAGAGGGTCGGAGGCGGAGCGGAGGGAGCGGGGAGGAGTGTAGGGGTGAAGTAAGTTTGAGAGATAGGCGGGAGCGCAGTTGTTCAGGGATTTGTAGCAGAGAGACAGAATCTTGTATTGGATGCGTTGGGGGATGGGAAGCCAGTGAAGGAGTTTGAGCAGGGGAGTGATGTGGTCGGATTTTTTTCTTTCTGAGGACGAGGCGGGCAGCATTGTTCTGGAGAGTGAAAGTGGTGGAGTGAGGGAGGCCGGAAAGGAGAGAGTTGCAGTAGTCGATGCGAGATGGGATGAGAGAGACAGCAAGTTTGGTGGCAGCTTCGGTAGTGAGGTATTTTCTGATCTGACTGATGCGGCGGAGGTGGAAGTAGCATGCCTGGGCCTGAGTTACTCAGTGCTGGACAAACAAACAGTTAAATCCCCTGCCTCTTCCTTTAAGAAAGGGGCAAGGGATCTACGTGTTTGTTTTTCCAGGTCTGAGTAATTCCCCTTAGTGTGTGTACAGCCACTACCCCTGAACAATCGTCGGTTCATCACAAGTAGCTGGGGCCCAGTGATAGAGTCCCGAGGCTTCCAAATCAAAGCATGGAAGGTGTTAACTTTCGTGACAACCTAATACATTTATAAGTATTATTGTTTGCAGAAAGCCGTGGCCGCCTGTCGCTGCCGTCTGAAAGAACGGACTCTCAAGGCCAAGGATGACGTCAGAACCGCAGTGAATGCCGGGAAAATAGTCCTTGTGGCGCGGCGCGGGAAGCTGGCGTCACACAGACGACTTGTAGAGCGCTCGCGGCAAACAGGTAAAAAACAGATCCCATTCACTCCATTCCGAGAAAAACAGTACAACACTTTGCCCAGTTTCCTCATTATTTTGTGTTGATGAAAGTAATGATGAAGAAACTTTATTTATCAACGGTAACGGGTTTGACAGAAAATTACGTCAATTTACAAACTGTTGGTGTAAAAGTCAGTGGTTTTCTCATAATTGTTGAGTGCGCATGTCATGTGTCAAAAAGTGGGAACAGAGGCTGTTCTGTGCATTGTGTGTTCATGAACGCCTGACGTGGGGCGTGTGCACACCTGTGAATAGGCCAGCAGACGTCATGACAGTGAGGGGGTAGTTATTGATTTTGTAGACTGCAGAAGATCCACTCATAGAGAAGCTGTGACGATTCGTTGCACATTGTGCTTCTTGGATGTTCTCTGTCTGGAGTGATTGTTCAGACCACAGGCACGGGATGGTCTCTGTCTGGAGTGATTGTTCAGAGCACAGGCACGGGATGGTCTCTGTCTGGAGTGATTGTTCAGACCACAGGCACGGGATGTACGTTGTGTAATCAATTACCTCCGTAACACAGGTACAGGGAACTATACTAATGGTCAAAACTTAAGGTCACCACACGTTTTTGTGTCATTGTTTATCGTCCGCAAGTACGATAATGAAATACAATGTTCTTTTGATCCAAATGGCTTTAAAAGTTGACCTTAGACAGTCCACTGTACAGGGAACTATAGACAACAATTCATCCATTTCCACGAACGTGTCAAATGCACGTGAAACATCGTAGTCCATAAGCTAGGATGGTCTACCGTGCACCCCACCCCCCCAGTACTCAATAAGATAGATTTCAAAGTGTTCCTTAGTATGTCCTTAGATGTTTAAGCCATGTTCCCCGAAAATCCTTAGGAACACACCAGAGATATAGCCGATGGCGCAAGGGTACCCCCATTCACGCTCTTCGCAAGTGCTAAAATGAGGTTGAGAAACATTTTCCTCTAAATATAGCAGAATCATTCCAGAAGCCCAAATCAGGCAATATTATGTCAAGGCACACATTCTGCAGCCTCTGCAAAACACAGAATGAAAAAATATTGAATCTCTGGCTCACAGCGAAGGTATTTGTGCACCCAGTAAATTCTGGATTGAATTCTGATTTATTTAGAGGAAAATGTTTCTCAACCTCATTTTAGCACCTGCGAAGAGCGTGAATGGGGGTACCCTTGCGCCATCGGCTATATCTCTGGTGTGTTCCTAAGGATTTTCGGGGAACATGGCTTAAACATCTCAGGACATACTAAGGAACACTTTGAAACCCATCTTATTGAGTACTTGGGGGGGGGGGGGGGTGCACGGTAGACCTTCCTAGCTTATGGACTATCGTCAGTTTTTGTGAAAAGCTTTGCGATATTGGCAAGCGTGTCAAAGGCAGGCAGGTAGAAAAACTCGGTAAAGTCGTGATGCACGTGCTAAAGTGGTGAACACTGAGCACTTTCTGTCTCGCTACAAATACCGGTACAGTAGGGGCATAATTATCACTTTCCTAACCATGCTACCACGACGAAGCCTAACGCCAGTAGATCAAGGCCGGGCGCTAACATGGCTGCAGGGTGGAATTTCTGGACGAGAAGTGGGGAGATGTCTTGGGGTGTCCATTCAGTGATCCAGAGGCTGCTGGCACGATTCCAAGAAACTGGAAGGGCAGAACGACGACCCTGCTCAGGACGCCCGTGCTGCACCAACAGAAGGGAGGACAGATACCTCTGTGTGGCGACTCCGCGCGACCGAACTGTCACGTCAATCACTCTGCGACGTCAACTGATGCAAGCTGCAAACCTTAACGTCAACAGAAGCACAGTCTGCCGACGTCTGCGCGAAATTGGCCTGGCTTCATGCAGAGCAGCAGTGAAAATACCCCTCACTCCAGCTCATTGCCTGGTGTCGTCAATATGTGAGGTGGAACAGACTCCAGTGGTCTCAGGTTCTGCTTACTGATGAGTCACGGTTCACTTTGTCCTTCAAAGACGGCAGGGTGAGGGTCTGGAGACGCCAGGGCGAGCGATTCACGGATGGATGCGTCGAAGAGGTGGATCACTACGGAGGAAGCTCAGTCATGGTCTGGTCAGGCTTCAGCAGGGAATGCAAGACCCCCCCGTCCACGTCATCCGAGGCACCCTGACTGGACTGCGCTATCGGGACGAGATTGTGCAGCCCCTCATCCAGCCAGCTCTCCAAGCCATAGGCGACAATGCTGTTCTGCAGGACGAAAACGCTCGACCTCATCGCGCCCGTGTGGTGGATGAGAACCTTGAGGATGTGTTGCACTTTGGACACGTAAAACAACTGAACTCCAGTGATGGTTTTCTCTCGTATTTATTTCAGTCTAAAGAGCATTGTCTGGGGTTGGGCAAGACCAACCACAGACTACAATTCGGTCGCTCTCTCACTATTCGCTCTCTCTTCTACTTTCGCCCATCTCTCTCTCACTCTCCTTCACTCTCCTCTCGTTGTGTTCCCTCTCCGTCCCTCTCTCGTTGTGTCTTTGGTTGTGTGTCCCTCTCGTTGTGTCCCCCAGTATGTATATACCCTTGCCTTTATCAATCATCCTCCCACTTAGGGCCAACCCCTCGTTTAGGGCCGGTCCCGTTACGTGATTAGGGCGTCCCGCGTGCCGACTGTCCCGTTAATTAGCTGCCATCCATTTCCCATATAGTAACAGTTCCAGAGGGCCGGCCCGTTATCTTGATTAGGGCTGCCCGCGTGTCCGGTAGTTACATACAGACGCTGACCATATGGTACGTGACCGGAAACTACATCGGGATGCCGGATGTGGAGGCACGCGTCAGTAGTGTAACATTCCTCCCTAACCCGAGAAAAATACATCTTATTCAGGATTATTTTTCTTTCTTGCTTAGGGGGTTTACACTTCAGGACATAATAACAATATAATTACACATCATTACACAATCAAAATACATTTCAAATCGGTGCATGATATCTTATCCAATTATAACAACAATTATTCCATCCAAATACATATAACATAAAATAAGAGAGAAAGAGTTCATTGTCAACAAATTGTTCGTTTCTCATGGGCACCGTTGCGCTCACAGTCCCAACATAATTCATACACCTCATAGGCCGCCTCATTTTAAGGCCGGGTAGAATTTCACGACTGGCGATGTCGTCTTCAGTTCCACCCCGTCTTCCATCATCAGTGCGGAGGCACTTGCTCCGTAGACGTCATTGTCGTCCGCCACAGTTGTAGCCACCGATCCCGGGTCCAGTGTAGGTCGAGTGACCCCACTATGTTCTCGCCTAAGTCTCGATAAAGGGCCAGCTTTTAACAAATCGAAATATCGGGGTACTCCCACTATTTAGCCTACAACTAACATGATTACTACCATTACTAATAAATTATGAACGCTATCTACTAAACCCAATATCCTGAGACAGAGGACGAACCTCATCTTGCACGTCTGCAAAATGTAATTTACACCCGTAGTCGTATATTCATACTCCCAAAACTGCATTATCTGCACGATTTCCTGATTGATCCTCTCTCAATACCACTTGAGAGTTGCATTTTAAATGAAGAATAAAGTAGATCTCCTATAGCCTTTAATAACCGCCTCACTCCTTTACTCCTAGACTTAGGCAGGATTGCGTCCACATGCTTTATCCTATCATCATCAGAGTTATCTGATGTGCCTTCGCCCGAGCTAACATCAGCCGATTCTGCTTCGACTGTTTGTCTCCTGTTCTGGCGTCTAACCCTTTTTGCTAACTCCATGAGAGGTATGTCGTCTTCTGAAGACGAGTTCTCACGTTCCCTACGCTGTCTTTTGATCCAACTTTCTCTTGAAGGTAAGTCGCCTACATCTTCGCTGTCTTCCGGTGCGATCGCATAATTAAGGCCCCGCCACACGGGCCGGTTGTGCCCCGATTTTGAAGCCGATTCCGATCCGTTTGCGATCGGATGACGTCAATTATCCGATCCGGTCGCAATCGGCTGGGAATCGGGTGACTAGAACCTGCTCTATATTTCCGATCCGAATCGGTCCCGATCGTAAGCTTCAACCAATCAGAGCGCGTCTCGCAAAGCATGTCGTTTCAACACGGTTTGCAAAGTGGCCGAACACGCCTGTTGTGATCACTACCACCGCCGTTGCCGCTGATGTTTCGCACGCCTCTTCCCGAATATGATCCAAAACTGCTGATAATGCAAGCACATCATCATCACTGTCAAACTAGCAGTCATTTTGCAGAACAGGTACGACTTTGATCTTCGGTTCAAATCGGTCGGCTAAACTTGACAAGTCGAGAAATGTCAGTGTGGCACTGCACACGTTTTTTAATCCGGCCTGATCAGCTACCGATTCGAAAACTGATCGGGAATCGGCCTCAAAACCGGGCTCGTGTAGCGGGGCCTTTAGTCTTTCTAAGGGGCCTAATTGTTTCCGCTGAGGGTTTAGGCCACTCATCTAACTTAGCGAGTCTTATGTGCTCTGCATGCACTTTAACTACTTCACCAGTCAATTGGTTCCTGATCCTGTACGTTACTGGGGTTGTTTGCTCGACCACTCTATAGTAAGGTTTCCATTTGCTGTCTAGCTTGTTTTTCCTTTGATTATTTTTTATAGTACACTGGGTCCCCGACTTTAATTTCGTCACTTTTGACCTGTCTGTTTGCATATTTTGCACCCCTCTTCTGTGATTTCTTTATCCGTTGGTGCACCTGGGTGAACTATTTGTGCTGTTGTTTTAAGGCTGCCTTATGAAGGTCCTCTCCGACATATTTCCGTCTAGGCCTCAGTATGTTATCTAATGGTAACACTGGATCTCTGTTATACAGTAGAAAGAATGGAGAGCACTGAGTCGTTTCTGAAACGCTAACCCTGTATGCCGACAACGCATGATTGATGTGCAAATCCCACGTTTGGATATCTTCCTGTATTTTCTTTGACATGATATCATTCATAGTACGATGAAATCTTTCTACCTTAGCGTTAGACTGTGGATGATAATAGCTCGTCAAGACATGATCTATGTTTAGTTCACTGAGAACCTCCCTCATGATCCGATTGACGTTTTCTGTGCCATTATCAGTAACCACCTGCAAAGGACAGCCGTGTCCAGGAATTATCTCATCCATCAAGATTTGAGCAACAGTTTCTGCCGACTTATCTGGTGCTGGAAAGCACTCTGGATATCCACTGTAATGGCAAACAAACCCTAAAATGTACTTGTTCCCAGACAGACTAGTAGGGAATGGACCCTGTATGTCTACACTAACCTTCGCAAAAGGATATGGAGGAACGTCCATTTCCTGCACTGGGGCTTTCTGTTTCTGCAAAACCCTTTGCTGACAGGTAATGCAACCGCCTATGTACTCGTTCAACCCCCCTGTACATGTTTGACCAAAAATACTTCTGTTTGATAGTGTCGTAAGTCTTGTCAAGGCCCATGTGCCAATTTTCGTCATGATACTGGTTTACGACATGCTCCACCAAATGGGATGGCATCACTAATCTGGCTACTGGATCGTCGTCAATATTTGACAAGAAATACAAGACATCTTCTATGAACAAATACCTCCTTTTTACACTGGCCGGTGCTTCCTCGTTCGGTAGCTGATCTTTCAACTTAACAATGTCTGGATCCTTGTCTTGCTCCGTGATCATATCGAACCCTGTCACCTCTACATTTTCTAAACTTTCTCTCAGATCATCCGTCTGACAACTTGCAAACTGCTTTGGTCTAAACTAACTAGAATTAATCACCCCTATCTGGAACGCATTGTCGCTCACTTCTGTGACTATTTCTTCCGTCTCTTCTGATACTATCTCCTTTCCGTCTCTTTGCGGCACTCTAGACAACAAATCAGCCAACACATTCTGTGGCCCTGGAATGTACTCTATAGTGCAGTTGTACCCTGCTATCCCTAGCGCCCACATCTGAATCTTCTTATTCTGCATGGGTGACTCGAAGAGATACTTCAACGGTTTGTGATCTGTGCGAACAACGAATTGCGCATTGAGCAAATAGTGGTCTAACTTCTGTAATGCATAATGGATTGCAAATGCTTCCTTTTCTATGGTAGACCACTTCTTCTGATTCTGGCTCAACCTATGGGACACAAAGTAAATAGGTTTTTCTGTCTTGAGTCCTGTGCTGTCCTCACTTTCTTGCGTCAGACACGCCCCGATAATGCGTCACTAGCATCCGTGTACAATACATATGGACGTCTCGTGTTCGGATATAATATACCAACAAAGGAACTACTGACAAACTTTGTTTGAGAAAATCAAACGCCTGTTGACACTGATCAGACCATTCGAATCTGGCAAATTTCCTTGTCAAGTTGATGACGGGTTCGGCTATCTCAGAAAAGTTGGGTATGAACCTGCGATAGTATGACATCATTCCAATGACACTGCGACACTCCCTTATACATGTTGGATTCGGCAATGTCCGAATTGCTGACACCTTTTCTGGGTCTGGTTTGACTCCTTCCTTCCCTATCACAAACCCTAAGTACTGTGTTTCCTCGGCGAAGAACTGACATCTCTTCAGTTTCAGCTTGAGTGTATGCTGCCTGAGCCTACCGAACACATCCTTTATATGCTGATAATGCTGTTCCTTTGTTTCGGAAAAGATAAGAATATCATCCATATATGCCAAACAAAATGCTTCTAACCCCATCAACACTGTGTTCATCAACAGCATGAACACACTGGGTGCCTGGCAAAGTCCAAACGGCATGACTGCGAACTCAAAAAGTCCCTTGTGACAAGCGAAAGCCGTTTTCTCACTACTCTCTAGATTCGCCATCTCTACCTGCCAGTATCCCGATTTCATATCTAACCTTGTGAAATATTTTGCCTTCCCCAGCAAGGACAAAATATCGTCTATGAGTGGTAGTGGATACGACGACTTCTTAGTAATCTCGTTTAACTTTCGAAAGTCAACGCACAACCTCTTTGAACCATCTTTTTTGGTCACTACTACTAAACTGAAAGACCATAGCGACATTGATCTTCTGATGATCCCTGCCTCCAACATCTCATCTACTGCTTTGTCTACTATCTCTCTATCCTGCAAGGGAACGCGGTAAGGTTTCACCCTTATTGGAGCGTGGTCTCCAGTGTCTATGCTCATTTTGACAGTGTTGGTGCGCCCTAAATCCAGATCGCTAATCGCGAACAAATCGGAATGCTCCGATACCAGTTTAGTGACTGTGGACCTGATTGCGTCAGGCGCATCGATTTCTGTCAGATCAATGGAAGCGACTTCTCGTTCTTCCATTCTGTTAGACACTGACTCTACCTGACTTACGCTGTTTGACCTGCCTACCACACATCCCCTTTTTAGCCTGAACGTTTTGTTGGTGTGATTCACAACAAACAAAGGAAATGTCCTACCTTTGTTTCTCACTACCCCGCTCATCACAGATAGTCCTGGCTCTTCTGCAACGAACCCCCTATCTGTCGCAGAGACTTCTAAACATTCTTCTTTACTGAAGTACTGTGTACTCTTTATTCTAACCTGACAAATCTCCGCTGTATGTGGTTTCAATACTTTTGTCTTGTGTACTCTGACTAACGAGGATATGTGCATGTCTTGTTCGTAAGGTACATACGCATTCCCGACCCTAACCTATTTTTTTCACAAGCAGTGCAGGCACGTCCTGAGAAAGCCTTGTTGCTGTCGGGACGTTAAGCAATGTACAATCAATCAATCAATCAATCAATCAATCAATCAAATCAAAATAAATGCGTGCTCCGTTCTTATCGAGCCAATCGTTTCCCAAAATGAAATTTCCATTCATCTCTTTCACTACATAAAAACGATGTTTGAACGACTGCTTTTCAATTTTGAAGTCCAGTTCTATACTGCCCACAACTCCTAATGCTTCCCACTGACTGACTGTAGCGATACACTTCTTTTCTCTAGTCTTGGCTTGTTCTGCAATTTTTCATACGACTTCTTGCTAATCAACGATACTTCCGTCCCTGTATCTATGAGACTTCTAAACTTTTGACTTCCTACCTTAAAGACTATGCATTTTGGACTCCCCGCTAAGTTGATGCTAAAGGATCTACTGTTTCCCTTGTTCTGCTCACCGGCTTCTCGTGGTGCAGAACGTTCTAGTTTCCCTGTCGCTCCTGTCCTATCCTAGCCCTACATTCTCTTTGTCGGTGGCCGTAACCCTCGCATCGCCAACACCGCACGTGTTGATACCTTTGCTGTGACAAAGACGACTTTTGCTGACCGACTGCGTTGATCCGCCTAGCCTTGCAATCGCGTGCCTTGTGGCGTGGTGAACCGCATCGAAAACACGCCCTATCACTAGAGTGATCCACTTCTTTTGCAGACTGTTGCTGATCTCCATTGAAGGTGGGGATCAGCTTTGAAATGGTTTGTAAATTAACTAAGGATGACACCTCTCTATCTGACTACCTAATGCGGCCAACACCAGGTTAAGTGGGTGTGGTCTTCCTACGTCTTTTTCTGCCATTGTCACTACAAATACAAAATATTGCTGGCCCTTACTCAAAACTGTAGCGATGACACAAAAAGGTCACTCACCTGTTTGTCCAGCGTTGGTGACGGTGGTTGTGGCCCGAGGTCGTTTCGTCTGCGGCCGGCTCCTTCTCAGTCTCGTTTCACGATCTTCTGTATGCCTCTCGTTGCGTCTTCAAGTTCTCGGCGTCGTCGTACTTTTGACGTAGCGTCGTTCTGCCATCCTCTGCGATAGTTCTGTCTTCCATCTCGTTCTGGAATCTGCGATAGTTCTGTCTTCCATCTCGTTCTGACATCCTGGATGGTTCTGCTAAACCCGTTCTGTCATCCTGGTCACGGCACCAAAATTGGTTGTTACGTGTTGCACTATGGACACGTACAATAACTGAAGTCTAGTGATGGTTTTCTCTCGTGTTTATTTAAATCTTAAGAGCATTGTCTGGGGTTGGGCAAGACCAACCACAGACTACAATTCGGTCGTTCTCTCACTATTCGCTCTCTCTTCTACTTTCGTCCATCTCTCTCTCACTCTCCTTCACTCTCCTCTCGTTGTGTGTCCCTCTCCGTCCCTCTCTCGTTGTGTCTCTGGTTGTGTGTCCCTCTCGTTGTGTCCCCCAGTATGTATATACCCTTGCCTTTATCAATCATCTTCCCACTTAGGGCCAGCCCCTCGTTTAGGGCCGGTCCCGTTACGTGATTAGGGCGTCCCCGCGTGCCGACGGTCTCGTTAATTAGCTGCCATCCATTTCCCATACAGTAACAGTTCCTGAGGGCCGGCCCGTTATCTTGATTAGGGCTGCCCGCGTGTCCGGTAGTTACATACAGACGCTGACCATATGGTACGTGACCGGAAACTACATCCGGATGCCGGATGTGGAGGCACGCGTCAGTAGTGTAACAGATGGATTGGCCAGCTCGTTCACCTGATCTGGCTCCCATCGAGCACCTCTGGGACGTGCTGGGCCAACGTGTAGTTAGCAACCACCCCCCACTCATGGCGTCCCCCAGCTGACTCAGTTCCTGCATCAAGAGTGGGAAACGATCCCACAACATGTTCTCCGAACCCTGGTGAACTCCATTCGTCAACGCTGCATTGAATGCTTGGCTGCAAACGGTAGGTACACTCGCAACTGACTGGACCAGTCTTGTGCGACTTTTCAAATGAGGGGTGGGTGAACATTCTAACGTACTGCTGTTGTTACAATTGCTTGATTTACTCAAAACTTAAACGAAATTGTTACTGAATAAATTAGCAAAGCACGGACTCCAAGTATTGTTACATTTTTTGTGTAGTGTTGTCGGTGCGTCTGCGATAAAAAAGTGGCCCTTAAGTTTTGACCATTAGTATATTACTGTGTAAATTAATTTGCTGTGTCCCACTATCCGTGTTATAGTGGTGATCTATTACACAACGAGAATCCTTTGCCTGTGTTTCAGACAGCAAGCCTGTCGTTAATACTTTGGGTGTCGGTAGAGGTTTTAGTCGCGATGATTACTACAGGAACACAACCCATACCTTCCTACAGGAACACAACCTATACCTTCCTACAGGAACACAACCCATACCTTCCTACAGGAACACAACCCATACCTTCCTACAGGAATCGTCGCGACTAAAACCGCTACCGACCCTCAAAAGGTTAAGCCGTATGGTGACGGTAGACGCGACAAAGAAAAGGTGTCTACAACTGATGCTTGGTTTTACTGCATTTTAACGACAGCGCCCCCTGCCTGTATTGACGAGGTTAAGGTCACTCATCACGCGCGTGTTAAGGAACTTGACTGCAGCGCCGTACTTCCTGCCGGGTCTCCAATCATCAACAAGCTTATATTGGTGTTGGACCAATCAGAGCTGTCAAAACTTGAGAAAGAAATCAACGAACTGTGTGCAATTAGCGCCGAGCCAGCCTCAGTCTCAGTGCACGTCAGTCTCAATCCAGTTTGTGTTTCGTGCTGCAGAAACGTTTCTCTAGTTGCTTGCTACAGGACGACGTAGGCTCTGTTTCTAAAGATGATTTTAGTTTTACAGTGGTGTCCGCGAATAGCCTCAGACATCTTGGTATAAAAACAAAGTTATCCGACAAAGAACGAAACGTTTAATTTTCTCTAATTTTGTGTGAATAAAAATGTGGAACATCTTTCTATGTGATATTTTGATCTTATTTTTAGCGGGTGGCTTTCCGTTTCCACGGAAACCACGGACAGAATATTGTACTGAGTAATGACGGCAGGACGGCGGAGAGGGTGAGGGGCGATTATAAAGGTATCGTGGTGTCCAGCCAGGAAATGGCCGTCAACAAGCTGTACGAGGTATGTGTAACCCTACTCCCTTGTCCTCTACATCCCAGATAACAGCTGTACATATGTGTGGTGTATCTAAAGTACATATCTCCATTTCTGTTTCACGAAATTGGTGACCACGTGACATCCGACGTCATTGGCTGCTCTTTGAAACACAACAGAAACCAAAGCCGTTTTGTGCGATTTTGCTTTGTATTGTTGACAAATGACGCAAATCACAAGTAGGTCAACATGGAATGTATTTCGGCGAACACAGTAGGATTAAAAGCCCGGACAACATGCGATATCGATTGTTTGTCCGCACTGTTAATCCACTGTGTTTGTCGAAACGTGCAGTTTTGACCTGGTTTTGATTTGTGAAAAACGTCCATGTTCATTTGGATTTCCTGATCACAAGTTTGGTTTGTCGAGTCAGGTGAAACTGGAGAACAATGATCCTACTGGTGGCTGGAGCATGCCGACTGGCGTCACACTCAAACACCCAGCACAGCTGGTACTTCCTGACATCACCAGCAGGTGGAAGGACGCTTTTGTATTCTACACGGACTGTGTTTGTGCAGCAGGAAGAAAGGTACTGGACTTTAACTGTTTAAGACTTCAGCGCGGCATTGTCATGAATATAACAAACACGCACGCACGCATATACGCCCGTACACACACACACACACACACACACACACACACACACACACACACACACACACACACACACACACACACACACACACACGGGTAAATTATGACTGGCTGGCAGACGAGCAAACACATCATAGGTGTTGATTGCTCAATTCGGAGTTATGGGCGGCAATGACAGCTATCGGCTATGAGTACGGCCTGAACACTGATGAATTCAGACGTACTGCGACTATTCCACATTAATTTACCAGGACTTTTTAGCTGGCACAGGTGTTGGTCAATTGCGAGTATTTACATAACGGTCCTCTAAAACATGCCACATGTCACTGTACCATAACCCATTCACTGCCGGGAAAAAGGGAATGCGGTCCAACTGCAAGAGTCCCGGTAAATGAGGGTGCTCATGAGGATCTATGCCTCTCGCCGAGATTAATCTGTATCCATGTTCCTTGCACGGTTGTTGCTTGTTATGGTTGAATGAATAACGATGTCAGAAGCAAAGTCTGCGTCCAGTGACAGGGAAGGGGTCAATAGCTGTACGTCTCGCCGCACGCTCGCCAGGTGCATGGAGTTGAAGTGGATGGATCATTTCAACAGACCAATTTTTAAAGTCGAAAAATAAATAGGACCAGATCGCCAGACGCACTTTAAGTTCAACTAGCTTCCGTACACCATTTGCAGGTTGACACAAGTGTGGGGGCGAAACTGCAGGACATGCCTGTTGGTACGCGCGTCGGAGTTTTGATTGACACCGATAGATGTCTCCACCTGTACATTGACGGCGTGGACCAGGGCCGAGTTGCGTCCCCTACCGTCCCACATCCCTGCTTCTCCTGTTTTCACGTCTGTGCACGATACAGGAAGGTCAGTGTTGACTTTATAGTTGGTACTATGAAAAGTATAAATAGAAAATATCAAATGTGTATCACCTTTAATCTCTGTCCTCATAAACCGAACGCTAGGAAGTCCAGCAACTTTCACCAAGGCCGGGAAACGCATTTTTTACAAGCTGTATCACCATATACAGTGAGAGAGACAGAAATGTGATCGATATTAAAACACTATCAGTCACATTTCTGTCTCTATCACTGTATAAGGTAGAAACCTCGTTTTGTGTTCATATTAACCTTTTATCTGCCGGAGCAAGGCGATCGCTAACCAACTGCAAGAGCCATAAACTCTCATGAGCCTCCGCAGTCGCTTAACATCTAACGGCGCAGTCGCGGGGGCTGATGAGGATCTATGGCTCTTGTGAGCCCCGTGTGGTTTTGATGCCTATTTTTGGTCTCAGTTCCGTCCGTGTTTTTCGCGCGGATGCGAGTCAGTGCGTACTGGTTTCAGACGCTAATTGGTGATCACTGACAGCAATGAGGTTAATTTCCAGCCACCTGAAAACTGCCTTAACAGGACTTCCCTCCTGCCCAGACGATAGAAAAGTTAATTTCCAGCCACCTGAAGACTGCCTTAACAGGACTTCCCTCCTGCCCAGACGATAGAAAGGTTAATTTCCAGCCACCTGAAGACTGCCTTAACAGGACTTCCCTCCTGCTCAGACGATAGAAAGGTTAATTTCCAGCCACCTGAAGACTGCCTTAACAGGACTTCCCTCCTGCCCAGTCGATAGAAAGGTTAATTTCCAGCCACCTGAAAACTGCCTTAACAGGACTTCCTTCCTGCCCTGACGATAGAAAGGTTAATTTCCAGCCACCTGAAGACTGCCTTAACAGGACTTGCCTCCTGCCCAGACGATAGAAAGGTTAATTTCCAGCCACCTGAAGACTGCCTTAACAGGACTTCCCTCCTGCCCAGACGATAGAAAGGTTAATTTCCAGCCATCTAAAGACTGCCTTAACAGGACTTCTCTCCTGCCCTGACGATAGAAAGGTTAATTTAATTGTTGGGATTTAGTATCGTGCACAGAATGACTATCTGATTCTCACGTCCAGGTAGATTCACAAATCGATATGAGTAATGTTGTGTGTGGCGTGATATGATAACAGGAAACTCACTACGCCCACAAACACCACAGTCTGTATATGTATACGTTACACTAATAGCGACGTTCAGGGGTGTCACGACCACCGCTTCCGGGGCGCGAGCTATGAGTGCTACCGCTCGAGACACATCCGACCCACACTAACACAAACCTAACACAAACACCAGAGGAACAATGACGACGACATTTATTATATATAACCCTAACAATAATCAACTATTCTCACTCAATCCTAACCACGCATTCACGCATCACATTCACACGCACACACGTCCAAGCTCCCCGACCCGGATAACCACTATACACAATACAACATAACAAATAATAACAAATATCTTAAATAAAATAGAAATATAATAAAACTACTATCCTTAATAATACAAACGAAAATTGAGACTCAAAAGCTTAACACAATTCACAAGCCACTGGATTCCGATGGAAGCACAAACGTCAAGCTCTAACGTGAATTAGACCAACGCTTTTGCTTCCGCGAAGAGTCCCTCAGGTAACAGTATTTCAGAATACCCAGTATCAAATATAATGAAGCGAATATGCTTACTGACACACAAGCAAAAGTGGAACAACTTAATACCGTTCACCGGTCACTGGACCTTTTCGCCGGAGGCACAACCGTCGAGCTCAGCTCAGCTTAACGCTCTTGTCTCCGCGATAAGGTTTTTCACAGCACAAGACTGCCTTTAAATAACAGTATTTCGACCACAATGTCGACTATATAATGGAACCAACATCCTCAATACAATACAACCGAGAGTTAAGCAAACTTAATAGTTCAAAAGTCACTAGACCTTTTCGACGGAAGCACAACCGTCGAGCTCAGCTCTAAGCTCTTGCTTCCGCGACAAGGTCTTCCGTAACACAAGGCTACGTTTAAACAATACAATATTTCAGAATATCACTGTCACTACCACAAAGCTCTCCTCGCAACACTGTCACTACGAGGAGATGAACTTAACACAACGTACTCTACTCTCTCTCTTGGCTTGACTTCGCGAACGAAGATTCTATAGGGCTTGCCCACGTCGTCTGCAGGCATTTTCGTGGCTGCGGAGGCCAATCCGGGACAGGCAGGTTCGACCGCAGTGGCTGCAGGGGAAGGTCTGGTCAGGGTTCTGAGTTACGACAGCTCTGTTTTTTCTTCTGAGCCGCTTGTCCTTAAAGCTGAGAAACAGTCAAAAAAACTCCGCCCCGCACGTGTTTTAAAAAAAAACTTTGCAGGACCCAGTCTTCGTGAACGTTCGGCTAACTTCGGCAAACCGGTTTGCAACTCAGTTGACTGGGTTTTCAACTGCGTTTGTCGTACTGGCAAAACTCCCGTGAAAAAGACAGGCCACTTCCTGTATCGCAGCGAGTGGGCACCGCGATCACTGATCTAAACCAGCGATATTTTTACTGATATCAACAGTAGCAGACGACACTCGACCACCCGACGGACAGAGCAGGCCATTTGTGTCTTGCTTGGACGCACACTGGATATGGACCAGGCCGAGCTATCCGTAAGTTACACAGCACAGCCTGAAGCTTTATTTGATATCGGAAGGGTGAGAAAGGAGGGGTTATTTGTCGTTTTGTGTTTGTTGTTATATCTTTTCATCTGGAGTGGCCTACAGCAAAAAATTTTCTCCATACGAAGGGCAGCTACTAAAAAGCAGCTTGACCCATGGCGACCTTGTATCTTTTGGCATCTATGTACACAGTCGATTCTCTCTCTCTCTCTTTCTCTCTCTCTCTCTCTCTCTCTCTCTCTCTCTCTCTCTCTCTCTCTCTCTCTCCTCTCCTCTCTCTCTCTCTCTCTCTCTCTCATCCAATTTACTGTGTTGGTTGTACATCACAATGCTTCTTTATTTATTTATATTAGCCTACATTGGACTGGAGGTACGTGTTGAAAAATTCGTTCACAACTACAGAGTGTCAAGAGTCATACTTACAGCATGTACAGCCGTACATTCTGCCATCATAGTCCCCAGCGCGTAAAATCCGTGGCTGTCGGTCAGTTTCAGAGTGTCACAGAATCGTCTGCTGTTGTCCGATCTGCTAATCGCGATGATTTCCGTGCAACAGGAAGTGGTCTGTCGTTTTCCGAGAGTTTTGCAAGCTCGGGATACGCAGTTGCCAACTCCGTCAACTGAGTTCGGAACCGATTTGACCCACTTAGGGGCAGGGCCCAAGCTGGGTCCTGTAGTCTTTTTAAAACACGCGCTGGGCAGGTTTTTCTCATTGCACCTCAGCTTTAAGGTTAGCTCTTCGAGAGTCCTCAAAGGAGACGGCTGCCTTGTGAATGGTCTGGCAGTCAGGGGATTGGCCCACACCATGGACCCAATCACTTATAATAACTCTCCCCAAAAAAGGCAACTTACATCAAAGCCAGAATTTAGCACGATCAGTCTTATATGCCACCCAAGCAAAGTCGTTGTTAAAGATCCTACTGAACAGGCTGAAGCCACAGGCAGAGGAAATCATAGCTGAGGAACAGGCAGGCTTCAGACCAGGGCGCAGCACAACTGAGCAGATCTTCAACCTGAGAGTTCTATGTGAGAGGTACCTCCAGCACCAGGAAGACCTCTATCATGTCTTTGTGGATTTTAAGAAAGCGTTTGACAGGGTGTGGCATGCAGCCATTTGGTCCGGGGCTTGGCTTGACTTCGCGAACGAAGATTCTATAGGGCTTGCCCACGTCGTCTGCAGGCATTTTCGTGGCTGCGGAGGCCAATCCGGGACAGGCAGGTTCGACCGCAGTGGCTGCAGGGGAAGGTCTGGTCAGGGTTCTGAGTTACGACAACTCTGTTTTTTTTCTGAGCCGCTTGTCCTTAAGGTTAGCTCTGCGAGAGTCCTCAAAGGAGACGGCTGCCTTGTGAATGGTGGAGCGCCAGGTGTCACGGTCCGCAGCAAGCGAAGACTACTGGCGGTGGTCGATTTGGCAGGCACTAAGTGACTTCTTGAGACCGTCTTTGTATCTCTTCTTTGGTGCCCCTCTGTCTCGGTGTCCAGTGGCGAGCTCGCCGAACAGAGTGATCTTGGGTAGGCGATGATCCTCCATCCTGGAGACGTGCCCCGCCCAGCGAAGCTGTGTCCGCAGCAGCAAAGCCTCGATGCTCACAGTTTCCGCCTGTTCAAGGACCTCGACGTTGGTGACATAGTCACTCCAGTGAATGCTGAGGATGGTACGCAGGCAGCGCTGGTGAAAGCGTTCGAGGAGTTGTAGTTGGCTGCGGTAGAGGGCCCAGGACTCGGAACCGTACAGCAGGGTGGTGAGGACGACAGCTCTGTACACGCTGATCTTGGTGCCTTTTTCAGCTGTTGATTGTGCCACACCCGCTTGAATAGTCGCCCGAAAGCACTGTTCGCTTTTGCCAGCCTGTTGTCCAGCTCCTTGTCCAGCCTGGCGTCTGACGTGATGATGCAGCCAAGGTAGGTAAACTGGTGTACAGACTTCAGTTCGGACTCGCCGATGGTGATGTGGGGAGGGCGATGCTCTTCCTTGGGTGCCGGCTGATGAAGGACCTCTGTCTTTTTCAGACTGACCTCAAGTCCAAAGAGCTGGGCGGCATCTGCGAAGCAGGACGTAATGCGCTGCAAGGCTCTCTCTGTGTGTGCAACGAGGGCAGCGTCATCAGCAAAGAGCAGCTCACGAATCAGTTGGTCTAGGGTTTTCGTGTGGGCCTGCAGTCGTCTGAGGTTGAACAGGCTGCCATCGAGACGATACCTGATGTACACTGCATCGTCATCGTCGAGGTCCACTGTGGCCTGCTTCAACATCATGCTGAAAAAGATGGTGAAGAGGGTCGGTGCCAGCACGCAGCCTTGCTTCACGCCGTTGCGAATGGGAAATGGTTCTGAGAAGTCACTGTTTAGTCTGACCTGGCCTTGCTGGTCTTCGTGGAGCTGGACGATCATGTTGAGGAACTTTGGGGGACAGCCTAGTCGCTCCAGGATCTGCCACATACCTTGCCTGCTCACAGTGTCAAACGCTTTTGTTAGGTCGACAAACGTTACGTACAGCCCTTTGTTCTGCTCGCGGCACTTCTCCTGAAGCTGTCTCAGCACAAAGACCATGTCGGTGGTACTCCTGTTGGCTCTGAAGCCACACTGGCCCTCTGGGACGTGGTCTTCAGCGATGTCAGGTACCAGCCGATTCAGGAGCAACCTTGCGAGAATTTTCCCGGCAATGGACAGCAGGGTAATTCCACGATAATTAGAGCAGGCAGACTTCTCTCCTTTGTTCTTTACAGGGTGATGATGACTGCATCACGGAGATCCTTTGGTAGTGTTCCTTTTTCCCAGCAGCAGAGAAAGAGGTCGTGGAGCTTGTTGTGCAGTGCTGGGCCTCCATGTTTCCAGATCTCTGGCGGGATTCCGTCAATGCCTGCTGCTTTGCCACTCTTGAGCTGGTGGATGGCTGTGAGGGTCTCTTCGGCGGTGGGCGGTTCGTCCAGTTCAACCATTAGTGGAAGGTGTGGGATTTGGAGGATGACTGTTTCTTGAACAGTGCGCTCAGCGCCGAAGAGGTCCTGAAAGTATTCCGACCAGCGGTTCAAGATGGAGGTATTATCTGTGAGGAGTGCCTGTCCATCAGCGCTTCGCAGGGGACTTTGTACCAGGTGCCTAGGGCCATACACTGCTTTCAGTGCTTCGTAGAAGCCCCTGTAGTCACCGTTGTCAGCGCAGAGCTGGGTCCTCTGTGCGAGTCTGGACCACCACTCGTTCTGGAGCTCTCTAAGCTTGAGCTGGAGACTGCTGCAGATGAGGCGGAAGGCAGACTTCTTCACAGGGCAGGAAGGCTGGGCTAGGTGGGCCTGGTGGGCGGCTCTTTTTTTTGCTAGAAGTTCCTGGATCTCTACGTCGTTTTCGTCAAACCAGTCTTTGTTCCTCTTTCTAGCAAAGCCCAAGACTTCCACAGAAGATTTTACAATAGCAGTTTTCAGTTGTTTCCAGAGTGTTTCAGGGGAGGAGTCTGCTGGATCAACTGTGTCTTTGAGCATGCGCTGTAAATCGGCCTGAAGGGCAGCTTTCTTGTCGTCACGCTGAAGGCTGGCAACATCAAGCTTTTTCTTGGGGGGGGGGGGGGGGGGGGCCCTTTCTTGGGTTTCAGATTGAGGCGGAGCCTGAGTTTGCAGCGAACAAGGCGGTGGTCAGTGTGGCACTCTGCACTGGGCATCACTCTGGTGAGGAGGACGTCACTGCGGTCCCTCTGACGCACTAGGACATAGTCGATAAGGTGCCAGTGCTTAGAGCGAGGATGCATCCAGGTGGTCTTTCGACTTTCCTTTTGCTGGAAAGTAGTGTTGGTGATGACAAGTTGCTGCTCTGCACAGAGCTCCAACAGTAGGCGACCATTGTCATTGCAGTTCCCAACGCCATGCTTGCCGAGGACTCCTTTCCAGGCTTCAGAGTCTTGGCCCACTCTGGCGTTGAAGTCGCCAAGGATGATGACTTTGTCGTCTGCAGGGGTGCTCTGCAGGAGGCTGCGCAGGTCAGAGTAGAACTTGTCTTTTTCTGCAGGCTCTGCCAGGAGGATTGGGGAGTACACACTGAGAAGGGTGACGTATTGCTGGTGTCTCAGTTGGAGGCGCATGGACATGATGCGGTCTGAGTGACCCGTTGGTAGGTTTTCCAACTTAGTCGCAATGGGGGTCTTCACCATGAAGCCCACGCCTGAGAGCCGTCTTTCTGATGCAGGCCTGCCTGACCAGTAGAGGGTGTAGCCAGCGCCAAGTTCTTGGAGGCTGCCTTCCTCCTGGAGGCGTACTTCGCTGAGCGCGGCGATGTCGATGTTTAACCTCCGCAATTCATGGGCAATGAGGGCGGAGCGACGTTCAGGGCGTCCGCTGTCTGCTGTGTCGAGCATGGTTCGGATGTTCCAGCATGCTACGTTGAGTCCGGTCCTGGTCGTCATGTGAGTGGATCCATTGTTTTTTCTTGTTTTCTGACCGCATGAGAAGATGCCCGTTGACCGCGGCTAGCCAACTGGGGTTACGAGGGGATGAGCTTTGGTTAGGCCACCTTTTCTAGGCCCCTCTCCGTGTGGAGCAAGCAGTGTTGTCCCTAGAGAAGGCTGCTTGGTCGTTCAGGGTGTGCCGAGTGACGTTGTCATCCCCAGGTCAACATCAGGCGACCAATATCCTGAACCGCCTGCATGCAGGTTTGAGACTGCGGCTTCCAGTGACATCTTTCACCTGCCGTTTTGCCCCTTGCCCATCGCTACAGGACTTGGAAAGTTCAGTGTCATGGTCCGTGAGCGTTTCCTAAAGCCTGCGCGGTGGAGCTTTTTGGTGGAGTGCAGTGTGCGCAGTACTGGCCCCACCCTTTAAACCCTTGGTTCGTTTGCCATGGCCTAGCAAGCTGGGACGGTGGCATCGAGGTCCTCGGGTCGTAGGTTTTATATCAGACTGTCCTTGTCTTAGTCTCTGGCTCAAACGCCTTCCCCGGAGACACGGGGGCTTTGATGTCAGGGGTTTCCTCCCTTAGCCTTTCCGCAGCCAAGCGGCCAAGCCTGCAAGGCAGCAGAGGACTCGTGGGGGTCGGGGTCGTCTATGTCCCGTGCAGATGTAAACATCTGCCCACTCTACCCGTTTACAAATAAACAAGATACGTTAGACGAGTTACAAATAACTAAATGGGGCGACCCGACCTTGCTAAACACGGGGCGCGCCGCGATGCTCTCGACAGCGCCCACGTACGGCATCGTAGACCCGCAAGTGGAATGACACAGACAGCCTCCATTCTCTCAATGAAGGCCTTCCGCCCAGCGCGGCGGCGGACTTCGCTGGTTAACTCTTTACGACTGGACGTTTAGCCCTTTGGATTTAGAACTGGCATTGAAACTGGATTTGGATACACTACAACACAGATCTGTGCAAAATACGCATATTAATAACTAACAACAAGGCAATTACATCATCCTTCCCACAACTTTAACAGCCGTCTTTTACGTCTCTTCACCTCCCCCCCCCCCCCCAAACCAACAATAAATTCAAACTAAACAAAATGCACCTTTACACGTCACCTTATGACTCACTTCCAAATTTACACTCCGACGCTAAATAGTGAGATGGCCTTTGCCGCCTGCTCTGCGTTAAATCCCAATAACTAATTCGTCGACGCTAACTACTATCAAATACAGATGGCATTCACTCCTACATTCTATTCTTACACTTGCCCTCCCCCCCCCCCCCCAGTACACTAACCAAAATAATAATAACAGAACAAGCAAACACAGACACCCCTCCCCCCCCCCCCCCCCCCCCCCCCCCCCTCGAGCAAAATTCCACTAACGAATTGTTGCGTGTACTTACCGTTATCCGTGGAGACGCCGCGGCTGGGACGCAGACAAACACAGACAAGGCAAGACAGTTCTTCTTCTTCTCGCCGGACACCGACTCCGGAGCGACCAGAGACGTATTGTGGGACCGCCACAGGAGGACGACACGCCACTTGAGGACCGCAGCAAATGGCTAACCACGCCCGCGAAATCCCCCATCGAAGACTAGTTACTTTGTTGATTGCTTGAAGCCGACTGTTCTTGTTCGCAGATGGAATGCGACTCTCTCGTACGCTGTTGGAAATGCGACTGACTAACAATTTCGTTATCGTAGGGTAAGAGCTGTTCTTAATTAGACGAACTATTGATCGGCAAACCTAGATCGGAGAAGATCGGCGATCTTTTGGTTTGTTTCTTAATTGAGGTTGAACGAACCTAGGCGAACTTCAGCAAACCAGGTTTGCCATGGTTCTCTTTCTTAACTGAAGTGCTTGATTCGGCGTACTTACTGTATGCAAAGGTGTTCAAAATGGCTGCCGCTATGCCGCTTCGCTATTTGAACGATGTTTGTTTTTGTACTCCTTGCAGTAGCGACCCCACAAACAGCGTTGCGCCTCCCACAAATCAATAAAAATAGGTCTTGTTCTTCGCACAAGTGAAATATATTTGTTTGTATCGGTGACTGTCTTCTTATCTCCAACGCAGAAGAGGGTAAAAGTTTTGACCAATCAGAGAAAAGGTTCGCCTTTGTTTGCTCAACACGTTTAGCGAACCTTTTCCGACAGCGAACTATGGTTTGTCGAGGTTCGTGAACTACTTCAAACTAGGTTCGCCGTATCTTTAGATCGTCCAATTAAGAACCGACCTGGTTCGTCCGAGATCGTGAACTCTAGTTCGTCAGAGTTCGCGAACTAAAGTTCGTTTAATTAAGAACATGCTTTAGCGAGAAAACGCTGAGTAAATCTTGTGATTGAAATTCACGTGAAACAATAACCACCCGATAACGCAGACCGAGCGATCACGTGCGTCCCGCCGTTATTCCGTACGCACGCACATCAGCAAAACACCCGTGTAGAGGCCAAATACTAGACACCTATGCTGTCGCTACCCGGTGACTAGCTAAGCTGTCACCCCTCTCTAAATTTACTCCCTTGCGAAAATAGAAAAAAAACAACAAACCAACCAAACCCGTGTCGTGAAAAGGGGTCTTCAGGGAGAGAATGTTTCATGCAAGAGGATTTTCTTGTCGTCAACAGTTCCATGTCATAGTTCCAGCTACGTCAACCTAATTTAGGGGAAATGATTACTGCTGCCGCTTGGACCCAAAGTTAGTTAAGCCAGTGGTAATTCAAATAGGCATGGGTAATAAGGGAGAGAACTGTGCTACAGAACTGTACCGTCTATGACAATAGACGGTACAGTTCTGTTCCTTTGTAGCGTCTACCTCCATCAACTTAACATACAAATAATGATGTTTGTCTACCTACTACATACCCTATCTTACACCCAGTAACACGGAACAAATGATGCTGTTTGTCCACCTACTACACACCTTATCTTACACCCAGTAACACGGAACAAATGATGATGCTGTTTGTCTACAGATTACCGCCCTGCCAGTTAAAACCATCGCGCCCTAGATCGACTGTCGTCCTTCTTCTGGTATATCTGTGCTGGTCTGAGATTTTGGACCTTACTGCTGGAAGCACACGCAGATATAGCTGTAGCACACGTTTGAAAGCAATTCCGATGCAACAGTAAATGTTCAGAATGTATTTATTGGATAGTAATCAAGTGAGGACGTGGACATTTATGGTCGACTCTTGCTGGTGTGGACTTGAGATATATTCAACTTGGCGTCCATCACACCAGTTGTCAGAACCTGCCTGATGTCTTCTGGTGCTTTGTTGTATTGTAATCGTCAGACACACCAGACTTTGGATATATAGATTAACAAACATATCATGGCCCCATCCACTGGACTGTAAGCGGAGTTGACTGTATTTCTCGTCTATTGTTTGCTGTTCTGAATGTAATGTATTGCCTGTTAACCCTTTGGCTGTCGGTAGCGCTTTTTGTCGAGGTGATTCCTGCAGGACAAAAACCGCTACCGACAGCCAAAGGGTTAAAACAGACAGAACCCTAATGTAGAGATTGAACCGCGTGGACTGGCTTTACACAGAGTGCATGTAGTGTGTGTGTCTCAGTCAGTCCCTTGAATATGGTCACCGACAGCCAAAGAACCCTAATGTAGAGATTGAACCGCGTGGACTGGCTTTACACAGAGTGCATGTAGTATGTGTGTCTCAGTCAGTCCCTTGAATATGGTCACCGACAGCCAAAGAACCCTAATGTAGAGATTGAACCGCGTGAACTGGCTTTACACAGAGTGCATGTAGTGTGTGTGTCTCAGTCAGTCCCTTGAATATGGTCACCGACAGCCAAAGAACCCTAATGTAGAGATTGAACCGTGTGGACTGGCTTTACACAGAGTGCATGTAGTATGTGTGTCTCAGTCAGTCCCTTGAATATGGTCACCGACAGCCAAAGAACCCTAATGTAGAGATTGAACCGCGTGAACTGGCTTTACACAGAGTGCATGTAGTGTGTGTGTCTCAGTCAGTCCCTTGAATATGGTCACCGACAGCCAAAGAACCCTAATGTAGAGATTGAACCGTGTGGACTGGCTTTACACAGAGTGCATGTAATATGTGTGTCTCAGTCAGTCCCTTGAATATGGTCACCGACAGCCAAAGAACCCTAATGTAGAGATTGAACCGCGTGGACTGGCTTTACACAGAGTGCATGTAGTGTGTGTGTCTCAGTCAGTCCCTTGAATATGGTCACCGACAGCCAAAGAACCCTAATGTAGAGATTGAACCGCGTGGACTGACTTTGCACAGAGTGCATGTAGTGTGTGTGTCTCAGTCAGTCCCTTGAATATGGTCACCGACAGCCAAAAAACCCTAATGTAGAGATTGTATCGCGTGGACTGGCTTTACACAGAGTGCATGTAGTGTGTGTGTCTCAGTCAGTCCCTTGAATATGGTCACCGACAGCCAAAGAACCCTAATGTAGAGATTGAACCGCGTGGACTGGCTTTACACAGAGTGCATGTAGTGTGTGTGTCTCAGTCAGTCCCTTGAATATGGTCACCGACAGCCAAAGAACCCTAATGTAGAGATTGAACCGCGTGGACTGGCTTTACACAGAGTGCATGTAGTGTGTGTGTCTCAGTCAGTCCCTTGAATATGGCCACCGACAGCCAAAGTGTTAACACAGAAACAACCCTATGGTAGAGAACGTGGACTGGCTTTACACAGAGTGCATGTAGTGTGGCTGTGTTTCACTCAGTCCCTTGAATATGGCCACAGTCAGGCGAGGAACGGAGGCAGGGGGCGTTTTCATTATGTGTGAATATGGCCACAGTCAGGCGAGGAACGGAGGCAGGGGGCGTTTTCATTATGTGTGAATATGGTCACAGTCAGGCGAGGGACGGAGGCAGGGGGCGTTTTCATTATGTGTGAATATGGCCACAGTCAGGCGAGGAACGGAGGCAGGGGGCGTTTTCATTAGGTATGAATATGGCCACAGTCAGGTCAGGCGTGGAACGGAGGCAGGGGGCGTTTTCATTATGTGTAAATATGGCCACAGTCAGGCGAGGAACGGAGGCAAGGGGCGTTTTCATTATGTGTGAATATGGCCACACTCAGGCGAGGAATGAAGGCAGGGGGCGTTTTCAATATGTGTGAATATGTACATATTTGTTAGCATTGTATTTTTTTTTTTTTTTACACCACTTAGGGCCTTGCCGGCGTGAAGATTGTGCTGTGTGTATTCGGATTTATTCTTGCTTTAAGACTACGTGTTAAAGATACCTGGATAACTTTTTTTCAGTCATCATTGTCATCGTCGTTGTTGTCGTTGTCAGCAGCAGTTAATATCAGCAGCTTATTATCCTCACCATCATCATCGTCGTCATTGGGATTTAGTTCTAGACGCGAAATTCGTGATGACTGGCAGTGAAATGTTAATCACGAGATATTACGCCTGTAGGCACCAAGCGTTTCTGGCACTACCCTTCAACTGTCACGGTCGATCCATCTCCTGATTTTACTCTGCATTCTTGAAAGGTCGATCCATCTCCTGATCTACTGTAGTCTTCTAAGGACAACTTGCAGATTTGTGAATTTCAACCTGAGGTCTCAGTGTGTTAGAGTCAAATTTACACAAGGACTGTTTTTCAGAGTAATCAATAAATGTGACTGTTTATATTGTAGCGCTTTGGTCTCTTTTTTTCACGGTGTGTGTGTGTGTGTGTGTGTGTGTGTGTGTGTTGTGTTGTGTTGTGTTGTGTGTGTGTGTGTGTGTGTGTGTGTGTTGTGTTGTGTTGTGTTGTGTGTGTGTGTGTGTGTGTGTGTGTTTATGTGTGTGTGTGTGTGTTTGTATGTGTGTGTGTGTGTGTGTGTGTGTGTGTGTGTGTGTGTGTGTGTCTGTGATCATGCTATACATCTGATGTCAGTTAACTCTCTCTCTGGCTGTATCACTTTAGCCACTCCTTCCCTCATATTGTGCGTACACCAAACAAAACAAAATAATGTAAAATGAAATAAAATAAATAAATAATAAATAAATAAACCCCACGAAGCAAGCAAGTAAACAAGGCACAACGTGACTCCAATATCTGCTCAGGTGGTTATCATGACTTTGGTCCACGCAAAGTCCGTTACAGTGAGCAAAGGCCATCGGGCTGACGTCGGCCGGCGTTGGCCCGCGCACGGCTGTGCGCGGGCCAACGGCGGCTGACGTCGACCCGATGGCCTTTGGCGGATTGTGATGATTTCAACCGGTGTTACAATGGAATGATCCCCACATTAAATCGACCCGGGATGACTTTCCCGTGGCCAACCTGTCAAGTTTTCTACGCTATAGTGATGATCTATAGTTCGAGATGATACAAATCCTGTCACGTTCTCCACGCCATAGTGATGACAGGTGGAGATGATACAAATACCGTGGCCAGCCTGTCAAGTTTTCAGTCCACGCCAGTGATGACAGGTGGAGATGATACAAATCGCGTGGCCAACCTGTCAAGTTTTCCACGCCATAGTGATGACAGGTCGAGATGATACAAATCGCGTGGCCAGCCTGTTACGTTCTTCACGCCATAGTTATGACAGCTGGAGATGATACAAATCGCGTGGCAGTTTTCAACGCCAGAGTGGTCCCGAGTCGATGTGACCTAGCAGTTGTTCATGTCAAAGGTCACTGTAGGTCGATCTGGTATCGTGATCCACCTGCATTTCTACACCGGTACGCCACGCCCACAGATTGAACAGCACCCAGAGATAACATCGTGTCAGATAACATCGTGTCAGATAACATTGCTGTATTTAACAGTGTTGTACTTTACCCTACTACAGCTTCACAGATCGACTTTTACTGGTGTGTACACAGTTTGTATCCATACAGTGTGTCATTGTTATTGTTTGGCACCCCTAGTGTCCAGCAGTGTAGTACATTTTAAAAGATAATGTCACGAAATTTTGCTTTCGATTTGTATTTGCTGCCGGCAATAGCATTCATGAACCGGGCCTGAGCTTGAAACTGTCGGCCTGGTCTAAGCTGTAAATCTGAGCCTAATGTGACACTTTAGGCTAAGACATCAGGCTTAAACGAGGCCGACTGTTTTAGTTCACTTACATTCATACTGTATCAGACTAGTCGCTTTGACCCAAAGACCTACTGCCAGAGAGGCGCCGCCGTGACCGAACACGGGTTTAGAAGTGAATATGGCAATAGCAGCAGAGACGCATTGCCCGTGGAGGTGATCAGGCGTGAACGCGTCACGGTTGTAGTTTTGTGTTGGGTGTGTACTCGGTGTGTCCACTGTCACCTCCCTGATTTCTGTCACTTCTTGGTTCGCTTGTAGTTCACACGGCGACAAACCACAGCTGAGCCACCTAGGAACTTATACGAGTTAGGAAGAGATAGTAACTATGGGCGGAAATGGACAATTTATATCTATCCCGAATTTCCAGGATTTTTCGACCGCTTACTCCCATGCCCTAACGCCGCCCGTTTTTCTATGTTTCTCCTTATTTTTTTCAGTAAAATAAAGGTTTCCAAATTCAATGTCATTAAAATTAATATTTTTTATTATAAAATGAATCAAGACGAATTACTTCTTCTAAACGATATTAATGCTGTAGAAAACAAAGACTTAGACTCGAAAAAACAGCGCCTTCTTTCTGTAGTTGTGTCAGGCAAGTCAAAGACTTATCTCGGTAAACAATACATGACAGAGGATATTGAATCTCTCACCGCTGACGAGCTAATCAAGCTTCATTCTAAATATGAAAACCACATTGCTTCACTAATGACACGTGATTTGAGTCGATCTCTTGTATGCCTATACACAAAAGCAGTGAGTTACTTTCTACCTGTGGATAGTGACAGCCTATCACACGACCTTGAAAGCAATCCTATTGTTTCAAGTTCAATTGGCAAATTAGCATGTGTCATGTTTTACAAGTTTGGAAATTACCTTGCACCTGTCGTAACATTACTAGTTACTGGGAGCCATATTGATTTCTCAAAAATAAATTTTACTGCAGAAGAAAATGGACGAAACCCAGACGACTCCACAACCGAACCCCAATCCAGTTTTGACGCAGGTTCAAACTGTGACTAAGGCTAAAAGTCCAGGCAGGGTTGAGGCTGGAAAAAAATTAGCCGAATATAATAGGCAAAAAAAATTACAGCTTAAGGCACAAACAGAAAAGACTCATGTAACTGATCCACCGTCAGGATCGTCAGGACCTGTGTCAATACCGTCAGGGCCGTCACTCTCTCATCAAAGTGAGAGACAAACAACTAAGTCTGACCCTGACCCCGAACATCAATCAACAAAATATATAATTGCCGGATTTGTTGTCGGATTTGGTTACGTAGGTTATCAATTATACAAAAAATACAAACCACAGACTCGTACAGTGACCAAAAAATCAGACACTCCAAAAACAAAACCAGAAGTCGCCACATTACCAGTAACACCCAAAGCCGTTGACCCATTTTATATGCAGTAAATAAAAATATTATTTTAATTTTTCTTGCCTAAGAAATGAATGACACAAAGAACTTGATGAACCTTGTCTATCACTCTGCCGTAATCAGTGGATTAGCAGTAGCTTATTCTATGCTGGGGAAAAGTCTACTCAAAATGAAATCAGCAGACCTCAGTAGACTCGATTTCGAAGACAGTGCTAAGCTAATTGTAGTTGTTACAGCGTCGATTGCGACAAAAGATTTTCTTGTCAAGCAGGGAATTATTCCAGAAAATGTTTCTATGTAAATAAAAATAATATGGCGACGATAGCTATTATGATTGGTGGGGCAGTTGTTAACGCATTGGCATTTCAGTGGCTCTAATTATCTCTTTTCAAAAATGGGTAGAGAGGGATCTGCAGAAGAAATGAAACGTCACAATGTAGCGTCTGAGAAATTAGCACAGGCAGAACAGGCGTATGAAAAACAAAGAATTGAGAAACTTGATTTCATCAATGAAAGATTGAGGCTTGAAGGCCACGCACAACATACATTTTCAAATACAGACGAAGCAATCAGGGAATATTTTCTTGTCACGGGTGAAGACATGTCTATCCCAAAACCGAAACTAAGTGACTATTACAAACCAAGCACACAACAAAGAAATGGAGAGATAATCTTTGTTCTAGTGGGAATGACATTTGTTTATTTTACAGGAGTTTTCATTGCTAGAAAAAATGGCAGCCGAAAATAAACTATCGAAAATATATTACTCTCCATCAGGCTATTGGAAAGGGCAAACAGCTATTCAGAAATTACATGCCGCTGTGGGCGGAGATATATCACTCAATCAAGTCAAGCAATGGTTACAGAGACAGGCAATTTGGCAGATATATCTCCCTGCTCCAAGAAAGATAACAAGACCCCATTTTGAAAACACATCACCAAATGACACACATCAAATGGACCTCCTGTTTTTACCACATGACACAATAAGAAAGAAACGATACAAGTATGCACTGACTGTTGTAGACATTGCTTCAAGGTATAAAGACGCTGAACCCATATCTGACAAAACAGCCAGTACAGTTGCTACAGCATTATCAAAAATATATAGTCGAGGCCCTTTAAGATACCCCAGACTAGTGCAGGTTGATGACGGATCAGAATTTAAGGGCGCAGTTAATCAGTTATTTGCTAAGCATGGCGTACTGGTCAGACGTGGTATTCCAGGCGTGCACAGATCGCAGGCAATTGTTGAAAACTTTAACAAACAGTTATCAGAAAGACTTTTCAGTTACCAGTATTCTAAGGAACTCATGCATGACACCCGGAACACTGAGTGGGTTAAGAGATTACCACATGTGATAAAAGCAATGAACAATGAAGGACACCCTAAGCCAGCTGATGCTATTAAATTGAAAACAATTACAGAGCCAAAAACAGCCTCAACCCCAGCACCAGACACAAGTTTATTTACTAAACAGGTGAGATATTTATATCAGCCAGGGGAAGCTGAGAATGACATCAGGCGCAGGTCGACAGACCCCATATGGTCAACATCCGTTCATAATATAAAAAAAATAATTCCCGGCGCAGACGCAACAATATATTACCTGTATGACCCTGCACCCCAGAGGGCATTTGTCAGAGAAGAATTACAGATTATTCCCCCAGACACCGTTACTCATTTCAGTAACTAACTCATCAATTAATTCATCAACCAGTTCATCACAAATGTCTTCAGATAACTTGAGCCTGTAATGTCCAGGTGCATAAGCTTTTTCTTTAGTGTGAAACACTCTTTTCGTGTCTCCAACTGCAAGTGATTTCTTATGTGTTTGAATTATTTCAAGATTATGTTTGTTTGATCTCAGTGACTTGTTTGGATAATCAGGCATTAATGCACCATCTAACACTTGCTTGTAATGTTCATGACGTATGTCTTTATTTTTTATTGCTGTTTTCTTGATACCTTTGGCTTTCGACTGACTTCCCTTCTGGTGCAGTATAGAATACATTTTTGATCTCAGTCCAACGTACTCAACTATTGGCACACCATTCAGTTCATCCTTAAACTTACCAGGCACTTTCTTGTTTTGTGTGCTGTACAGTGGGTGATCTTTAGGGTAATCAGACGTGTCATACATGTGTAGTTCTGTTTTCATGTCTTCATAAAAGTCTTCAGTAGGCACATCAATGATCATAGAGTCAGTGTCAGTGTATAGCAGACGGCAGTCAGGATACTTTAATTTGAAGTAATCATAATAAAATTCAAGCATCACCAGTTTTGACAATTCAAGAATTGCCATACCAATGAATACTGGCTTGTCCAGTTTGACAATCTTTTTTTTGAGTGACACTGCATACAATGATGAATGAAACTCTTTGTACCCTGTGTACTGAGGCTTGCCTGTAAGTTTAATTGCACCCGATTCAGTTGTAACAAGTCTCACATCTTTTCTGTGATGAGGATTTTCCATTGTCTTGCCAAAACAGGCATTGTTCATAAGCTTAAAGAAGTCTTTGTCAAATGCAGTGTTGCCGTCTCTGGCACGAAGGGTTGTGTTCTTCATTATGTAATCTTTCATGAAAGCACTCTGATCAAATTGAATTCCTCTGTGAACTTTCTTTAATACTAACCCGTGTCTGATGTAAAACTGCAACAAGCGGTAGTGACAAACGTAATTGAATTTGTCATTTAGATTTGGCACAAGCTTAGTGTCTTCTTTTTTCCCTGTCATACTCATTTTCTCAACAGCTAATGGATAATCATTATGATAATCATGTAGATGGTGCGGGTACTCCAGGTCTACTTCAAAGATCCAACCCTTTGGATCGTTTCGATCAAGATTCATAATATTGTTTGTTAACCCTGACTCTGTTACATCATACTGTGACAAATCATACAGACAAAAGTTTTTCAAGGGCAATAATTCACACATTGCCCAGCCATACAAATTATTAGCATCAAGGTACGTAATGAATGACCTTGACCCCAGGCTTGAGGGGTCAAAGTCATCAAGATATTTATTATTTGACTTTGCATAATTGTTCGATGCAATACTAATGCCACCCCTCAATCCACGTTCCACCATTTCACCCATCGTACGATCATACAACAGGTCTATAAATATCTTACTGGATTTCAAAAATGCATCCCATGTCATGCCAGGACTAGTTATGTAACAAGCAGGGTCAAGCTTGTAGTGTAACAAACCCTTTTCACGGTAACTTTCAAATACGTCTGCTAGCAAACAAACGTCTGCTTTCAAGTACTGGTCGTGATAGTCACCAATTGTCTGACACCCTAACTTCCCCCACGCATCAAGAGCATACTGATATTCAGAGTCAGAAATACCTTTTCCAGTTAGTGTAGAATAAAATTTCTCTTTTGGTGGCAGTCTTGTTTCTTCAAACACAACCCACTCACTGATGTACTCATACGGATACACACCTTTCTTAACCAAGTCTGACTCAAAATATTTACTTGTTATTGGATACTCAGTCAGCCCTTCTGCCAGACTAGCCAATCCTAAAGACAAATGTTGCATGGAGTCATAAAATGCTAATTTATCTAACCTAAAAGTTAAGTATTTCTCAGTTGTCTGGGCAATACAACTTATGTTTTTGTACGACTCATCCACAGCCTGCATGATGATGTGTGAATCATATCCTTTGAGATTGTGAAAAAAGATTGGTAACTTGTATGTCTTAGGATCTATTTTTAATTTCAAGTTACAATCACCATGTGCAGCACCTCTGTAATGCCCAGTTATGTGATCGTGGTCACGAACTTTATCACATCCTAAAGGCTGTTCACAAATCCAACACGTCTCAGCTGTATCAAATTTCAGTTTGTCTTCTTCTGTCATCACCAAAGGCATCTGACATGTTGTGAGATACTGTACTACCTGACTATACAGATGTCTCATTTCTGTTAAAAACGGACAAGATGCATTTTCACCCCTGTAGATAACAGGTTCTGAATGAAGACCGTCTGACCTAACAATAATGTATCCAAAAGAACACACCACTTGGTCACTCAGTTTTATAGTCTTTGGTAATGTCTCTGGAACATGACCTTCATACGGAACAACCAGTGATTCAAAATCTGCATACACTACAAACGGCAACTTTTGCTGATTCCCATAGTTCTTAAAATAAACCTTGCTGCCAGGATCTGGATACTTAAGTACAGTTTGTATGTCATCAGCTGACCTACAATGTAGAATGTGTTTGTGCGCTACTGAAATAGAAGAAAATCTTTGTAAACATTTTTTACAAACTTCCTGTTTGCCATTGTGTTTTGTTGTATGTCCGTGAATTAGACGTGACATATTTCTGATAATTGTGTAGTGAAAGTTATCACCAGAGCTTATTAATAACATATCAACATGTCTATCTTCTGACTGCCCATAGGTTGGGGCAATTGGGGACACTCTAATTGGCTGTAACTTATCAACTGACTCATTATCCCACACAAACACATTTACAGATATACCAGGATTTAGTTTTTCAAACAAGTCTATGTCCTCTATTTTAACAGGAAACTCAATGCCACTAAAATCGAGTTCATTTACAAATTTGGTGTAGTTAGATACACGTTCAGGCTTTGACTTTACAAAGTGTAGTTTAGCAAGCACACACCACATGAAACAATAGTTGTCATTGTTCTGAATGTTAACAACAGCCTTTTTGTTTACTACTTCTGTTGGCAGTGGTATCCATGCTTTACCTAATATAGGATGATACCTTGACTGCTTTAGTTGCAGTTCATGTACATGTCCTTCGTGCCAACCAGATCCTTTCATTTTTGCACTGTCAATTGCTTGGAGGAAGTCTGGTAATAGTCTGTCTCTAAACACGTTTTCTAATTCTCTTCTTGTGTTAACTGTGTTTTGTCTTGTTGATATGTACGATACAATCACTTCACCGTCTACTCTAGTAAATTCTATTTTTGCAACAATCTGAATCTTTACACTGCCTGTAAGAAGATTATCTTGTATTACAGAAAAAGAGTTTTCTATTGATTCGTAAACATTATTAGTATTGGATATAGGTAAGTTTGTTGTGTGAAACACGTTTCTTAAACCAGATGAGCCAGGGTTTGATGAGCCAGGGTTTTGAATATTGTCCGTCATTTTTATTTGTCCGACAAAATAATAAAATAAAAAATATTAACGTTAACTCTGCTGACTCACCCTGTGTAATACCACTTTATTAACTGTAACACTGTCAATATAAACATTTAGTTTGCATAGTTGTTTAAATATGCTATAACAAATTTCCCCTAACCAACCATAGTTGGTATCATCAACTTTAAAAGTAGGTGTCTTTAAATCAACTGTCATGCACTCCACATTTGGATGCTCATCGACATAATCCAAAGTCACACTATATGTAACATATATTTCTGATGGTGCTGAAAGGCTTATGTAAGTCTGTTTGGGTGTTATTAAGTCAGTAAAGTGCATAACATCTTTGAAAAGGTGTGTGAGATCAAGCACCTGTATGATTTGTCCGTCTGTCATTTTTATTGGACAAACAAAAGAATAAATTAATTTACATCAATTTACTAACCCATAACCTGTGGGCTGATCTGTCTTTAAAATGAGCTTTAGATGCTTAGTTGATTTCAGTTTATTTTTTACATCATCTCGTTCATGCTTATTTGGGATGACATCATTCTCTCTGAGACAGTCTTCAAAGCTGTCACGATCCTTACAGTAAAACAAACAGATAAACTTTAACTGTTCTCGAAAATCTTTCAGTACAGCATTATATTTCTGAGTGAGAATCCATACACTTACATTTGCGTGTCTACCACTGAAGGCAAGTTCTGATAGAGTGTTTCTCTTTTTGACAATGTCTTTCTCTGCAGAACAGTCATCAACAATAAACAATGTTGACTGTCCTTCAAATTGCTTGTAAAAATATTGTAGGTAGTCATTCAGTTTTTTCTCAGGGTCGACTAAGTATATGTTGCTGTCAGTCCAAATGAATAAACGGTTGTGATAAGCTTTGTTGTGTTTGATTGTAGGACAAAATATTACAATGTTTTCAAAGTGGTGTATGTATCTTGTTTGTAATAAGTCAAGTACGAATTGAGTTTTCCCACACCCTGTGGCGCCACAAAATAATCCACAGTGTGGGTCGAGTGTCATTAAGCTCAGGTTCATTTTAATACACAATATAATTTTAATATATGTGTCCACTCAGTCTGCTTTCTGCAATATTGAGTTGTGCGTCATATATCAGGTACAAATATATGTTTATGGGTGCAGCAGTTTCAACCTTCTTTTGTATCTGAATTGTTATTCCATCACTACCATTCTCGACAGTTCGTCCTGACCCATGAAGATAGTCGTCATCTGTACTACGAAGATCTAGCCACAGTGCATATTTGTTTGTAAGGTATTGTCCGATCCTAACATCAAACAGATGTAGATCTTTGCACGCAATGTTTGCAGGTTTATCTCTAATCCTTCCACCCGCAAAATACTTTGTGGTTTCGTCATAGTGTTGATAAGGTAACATTCCTGAAGCGTACACTTGATTAGGGCGGCCTTCAATTGTGCAGGACAAATGTGTAATCTTAGGATTGTAGAATTTTTCTGAATCCCTTTTGTATGGACTCACCGGTTCAACAAACAACATAAGAATACCTTTCAGTGACCTGGCTGGTGTGTTCAAGTTTATGTTCCACATTGGGTCACTCTTGTCTTTGGGTATTAAACTATGTCTAATCACACGGTCATAATAAATTGGAAGTCTTGACTGATACTGATTTTGAATGAGTCTGGCTAGTTCAATATGTGTAACAATTTCATATTCCAAGGAAATGTTAGAGATCTTATATGTTGCATCTGTGGCAGATGATTTTATAACTTTGGAGTAGTCATTGAAAGTTAGTTCAAAGCTCAGACGGTCATTCAGTGCCCCTTGATAATAAGGCAAATGTGCTGTTAGGATTTCAAACTCAAGTGGAATGTAAAATCTGGTTCCATATGTTTCTGCTATAATAACTTCCTTTGGTACCCCAGTAGTTGTTTTGTCTCCAGCATTGATTCGAAGTTTACCAACATTATCAGACTGTATGCCTTGGTAAACACGGTCTTCTCGTTCTTCTCTTGTGAGCCAAAGATCTTTGTAACAGTAGAACACATCTGAGTCATCAAGACTAAACACTTCCTGTCCTTCAAGTTTTACTTTAATAGTTCTAACAATTGCTCTGCCAAGATTGTCAACCAGTGTTCTGTTTACGTCTGCGTCTGATGATAGTTCAATATTAAATGCAAGGCGTGCAGTGCCAGGAACAATAACGTCACTGGGACCTAGGTTTGGAAACTTGACTGTAAGTGTTTGGTTCTGGTCTATGGTACTTGGATTGTTTGTGATGACGATTGATTGACGAATGCCCTTAACACCCAGAGGCTCACGTAGTTTTCTGTATGGGTCTAACTTTGATCCGTAAGACTGTGTCATTTTTATTATGCACAATAAAAAATAATAAATTAATAAAACAATGGCAGCGGGAGGATTTAATCATGAAGATTTTGAAATGGATGACATGCATGTCTCAGATACCAGTATCACAGATATGACTGGAATGGTAACTAGTTCTAGTATGCATCACGAACTGCTAAAAGACAAAGTAAACTCATTTTATGACAGTGTTGGAGCGCGCCCAGATGTCTTGGATCCTAACCAGTTTGAATATGATAAAGGGCACTTATTTGTAAATACGGACAGAGGGAAAATATATCTAACACATAAAAATAATCCTTCTAAGTTTAGAGCTTTAAGTACAATTAAAGGTGAAGTCGGTGGTAACTCTGGGTTGGCAAGGTACCTTGGAATTGGAGGGTCTCCCGTTCCCCCAAGACTGGTTAGTGCTCTTCACGACACGCAAACAAAGTTGCCAACAGGGCAAGAGATTGAAATGGCACCAGTAACAAGCCTACCAGAAATAGCAAACACTGTGATACAAGAAACCTCATTTACTGAAGGGCAAATAAATGACGCTTTGAAAACAATAGATGATCCACCTTTGTCAATGAGGGAGATTATGGGATTGGATAAATCACTGCAGACAATAAGAGGTGAGATGGTCAATAATCTTGCCAAACTGGGAGAACTTGATAAACACATTGAACGTGAAAAAGAGAAACTGGCTACGGCAGACAATGGGAATCTTGACACAGAAATGAAAGAAAGAATTCAACACAGATTAAATGATTTGCAGATAGAAAGATCAGCGAGGTTAGAAGCGATTAGTATTGGAAGACAAAAACTAAAATCACAGGTCAACAGAATTAGAGAAACTATTCAAAAAATACTTCACGAAGACACTACTCTGGCTGAGAGACTAAAAACACTTTTCAGAGAACAGGGTATCACAATTGCCAGTTTAATTACAGCTCTGGGGTTTATTATCAGTACAGTTGTGTTGGCTGTCTCCGGCAGTGGTGGTGGTGGTCCAGCCCCAGCACCGGGCCCACCGGCTCCCACAGATCCAAAAGATTTACAGACGTGGGTAAAGAAACAGTTGTCTCACATATCAGACTTGCTTAAGAAATTGGCTCTGAAAGCAGTGGACGCTTTGCCTGGCATAATTGGTACTGTTGTCAGCTGGTTGATTAGTACAGCGGCAAAGGTAGTTGGGTTTATGGCAGAGCATGTGTGGGTCTTTTTGGTTACAGTAGGAGGGTTGATGGTGGGTTATTTAATGAAACAGATAAAGAAGTAATACTCCTAATCCAGTGAGGCCTATTACCAATGCAGTTCTTTCCGACTCATGTGTGCCAGGGGTTGGTGTTGACTGTACTGGTTGTATGAGTGTCGGTGTTGGGGCTGGGGCCGGGGCCGGGGCCGGGGGTGTTACCGTCTGTAATGATTTTAAGGGCTGAACATGTGTGGTTGTGGCCCCTAAGTTTACAGATTGATTGAAACCTAGTTTTTGACCAACACCTGCAACAATGATTTCATTATTATAATTTGTTATTGTTCCCATTTGGAGTTGAAGGTCAGATGGTAACATGTATAACCCGATGCCAACTACAAAGTCAACTTTTGATCTGGCATATCTGAGTACGTCTTGGTAGCGTTGTATGCTTGATGGGAGATCAACTGATGAATTTACTGAATCTTCAAGATTTGCAAGAAACTGTTTTTGTGCTTCAAACTTTCCACTTCCATTCAAAATGTTTGATTTTGTTAATGATTGTGCTCCTAGTATACACCAGACATATGTTCTGATAGACTCATTTACGCGCTCAACTCCTGCTTGAGTAAACCCGTCAGATTTATCTAAGACAAATGTGGTCCACGCATTAGTCTGCTTCTGCTCTATTGATCCTATCCAGACTTCAGATTTTGATGAGAATGAAGTGTAACCAGGGTAATAATCTTGTGGGTATTGTCTGTGACTAAAAGCGTAATACAATGTACCCATGCCATGGTGATCATCAAGTTTTTGTGTGAAGTCATACTTTGTACTGATATTAAACTCATTACAGATGCGTTCAAATGCTTTCATATCCATAGGGTTATTAAACCTGTTGAAACTGGATTCAGTGGGCAGTGGTGTATGAAGTTCTGACAGTATACGTCTAAGCTGGTAATAAACATGAAAATGATACACAGATCTAATCAGTTTGTTTGAGTGATTCAAGTGGTCTGTAAATGAAACACCACAGCCTGTAGTTGAACATAGTATTGCAAAGTTGAGTTGGTTTTGAAACATCTGTAGTGGGCTTGAAGACCACTTTCTTGCAGTAGAGTCATCTGTTATTGGAGGGTTTATGTAATGGTCAAATGGATTCGGTACTTTCACTTGAAATAAATCTTGTACGCTTGCGTCAGACACAGCTATGTCAAGCTGATTTAGTTGAATTATTTTCTGTTCATAAGTAGGTGCAACATTATATTTGGCATTCACATTGAATTGAAATGCGTTTGTAGTGGTGATGGTTGGTGATTTAAATTCCATCCTTTTTTATATGAGATAATAAAAATGTTTATTACCTTAACAAATCTTGACACAAGCAAACCAGTGTGGTTAACTAATGGGATTGATAATCGGGATGGTAGCAAGGCTGCAGCTATCCATGAATTGTTCTACACAGTAAAATGGTTTAATGTAGAAGATAATATATATAATAAAGTAATTTTTGATGGTAAGACTGAAGCTATACCACCTGGGTATTATGACTTTTGTACTATAGCTGAATGGTTTCAAAGTAATTTTAAAATTAAAGCAACTTTAAATCCAGCTAACCTACTTGTTACATTAGAATTTTTGACACAAAATTGGTTAAGGATCTCAGATAGATTTGCATATTTACTTGGATTTTATATTGATGAAGATTGGTGGAGAACAGATGATTTAGATGAATTTAAGTTTGGTATTATAACAATGAAGATCAAAAAACTAAAAATAACTGGAAAACGTCCTGTCAATTTGTCAGTACACACAGTGCTAAATGTTTATTTGAAAGAACTAAACACATCTGAGAATGTTCACAATGGAAAGCCTTCAACTTTGTTGAGATGCTTACCTACTGGAACTGCTCCGTATTGTGAAAGTGTAGTTGTTAGATTTCCTAATTTGCAGTTTAAGAAATTAGGTTCTAGTTTCTTTGAGTCACTGAGTATATCTGTAACTAATCAGGATGACAAACCAGTTCTTATGCATGATTTTAGTGTTGTGTTGGAAATTAAATAATTTTATTTTTGTTTATAAAAAAATGAGTGGTCTTGGTCCAAAGCGAACAATCATACCAGTTGCGTGTCCGGTTACAGAGTTGAAAGATTTGGCAGACGTACAGGATTTTGAGAAGGAAGGAGAAATTGGAGAAATATATGGTTTTGAACTTGATTCCTTTGGCATGTACAAGAGGAAAGTAATTGTTGACATGAAAGACGGTGAAAAACAGATTCCTAAACTTGGTCAGCTACGTGATGTTACTGTACCTACTCCACCCGTAAATAATGCGCCTTACAACTTAATACATGTGGGAAATAAGTGGGTGGTTTCACCTGTACCTGTTCCACCGCCCACAATTGACTGGGACATAAAGTTGGAATTTATTAGTCCTTATGTATACACTGATGATGAAGGCGCCTTAGTGTTTAGAAAGGTTGTTAATTCTGGGCCGCTTATTGTAAGCCTTGTTCCAAGCTTTGCCCCAGACAACAATAGCAGAGAAAAACTGAAAGTTGAAAATTATGAGAAACGGAGATATCTTCTTACAACTAGAAAGGGTAGATCAGATACTTCTGTTGTGTTTATGCCAGCAAGCTTAGTCGTGGCTAGAGAAGCGACAATAGTATTTGAAATTATCATGAAATCTGTTGCTACTGCTAAAGAGGCTCAAATTGCACAGGGAATTAAACTTACATGGGACGAAACAGTAACAGAATCATCAAAGGTCTTTATTGCTATTACAAAAAATAATGATGTTATTAATGTTTCGAGCAGTGTTCCAGCTGTCAAGGTGGTGGTTGACAAAACAACTTTTGTTCGTCTAACTTACATAAACCTTGAACACATTGATCTTGTTGCATTTTATTATGCCAGCAAATTGTATACTTTTGAAGAGTTGCAAAATGTAATTGCTGATTAAATAAAAAAAATATTTGTCAATAAAAAAAAATGGTAAACTTCTATCCGCAACTACCAACGCTTGATCCGACTGAAACAAATGTGACGACTAAAACAACACTTGCACCTGATCCTCAGGTGACAGCTGTGCCAATTGCTTCAGATAAAACATTACAGGCAGATGCATTCAGATTAAATAATATTACAGAATCTTTGAAATATTTGGAGAGTGAGGAGGCGAAATACTCACGGTGCAAAAGGAGGTATAAGTCAGTATTTAATTCTGTTCAAAACACTTCTATGGCTATTGGTGCAGTTTCAGCTTCATGTTCTGTAGGGGGTATCGTTCTGTTCGCCACAGGAATTGGGAGTTTGGCTGGAATAGCAGTTGAGGCTGTTAGCGTTGCTACATGCCTGGCTTGTTTTGGTTTGGAGGCCTTGAACAAGAGGTTTCACACAAAATTACAGAAACATGAAGCATTGAGTACACTTGCTGGTGCAAAGCTGAGCAGTATGAAACTTATTATCAGTAAGGCATTGAATGATAATTTTATTGATGACGAGGAATTTAAGAGAGTTCAGGATGATTTAAATAATTACAAGAAACAAAAATCTGAAATACAGAATAAGATGCGTAGTCAATCTCCCGTAAATGTTGAAGAACTGAAGGCTAGTTTTTTAGCAGAGGGAAAAAAGATAGGGGTACAGGAAACCACAGAAAAACTACACAATCTTTTAAACAAATAAAAATCAGATTTGGTAATCGTTTATTTTTTCATTACACTTCGCAAAAAGATGACATGTCGCTTGCGCCTAACTATTTAACCCCATCAGCTCCACCACCACCACCTGACTATTACTAAAAAAAAAGTTTTTTTATTGTCCTTGTAACTTGGGAAATCTGTCCGAGTATCTTGCTGACTTGCATCAAGAACTTACAAGATCTTATGTTAAGACACTTATAAGAACTTGTTGTAAGTCACTTATAATTACTTACGCCAACTAACTTCAAAGGTACTTACAAAGTTACTTGCTGGTTTATAAATTACCTTATTAAGTACTTGTAATTTACTTAGAAACATCTAGACAGTAACATAGACAGTAACTTGATAATTTTACCCATGACTTGAACACCAGAAAATAATCTAGACTCAGTAACAACATGGGAGAGAATTTGCTCTGTTCAGTATCAGCATAAGAAATAATAACAGATTATTTCCCTTCTTCAGTAAAAGGGAAGGAATCACCACCTGTTCAGTAACAAAATTTTAGATTACTTCCCTTTGTTGAATATAAGTTTATACAAGGGAAGTAATTTTGAGAAAATTTTGGTAAGACAAAAAGTTACTTCCCTTGCTTTATTAAATTGTTTTAATTTTTGACTAAAATATATATTTTTTCATAAAAAAATAAAAGGCAAGATGTGTCAATAATTATGATAGATAATAGTATAAAGATGTTATTATTTGATTTTTGTTTTAAAATGTGTGATTATTGTTGTCTTTTAATACAAATATAATTTTTTTGGTATTACTTTTTTACTTTTGCTTCACCAGCTTAATTTTTTTTTAGGAGAATGTAGGGTTATATAAATGAAAATGTTTCTATTCATTGTGGGTCCGTTGTCCTGGTCCAGTGGCCTGGCAAACAAACAAAGAGAGTGAGTTGTGCACATTAACCTAAGGTTGTAACTCTCTTTGTCTGTTCCAAGCACCTCTGGGACATCTCCACACTTTCGTTTCGGGCAGCCGAGTTGAGGAGTCGGTAGATTCCCGTCTGGGGTGGGCGGAACAAACCAAAAGCTAGGCCACACCAAAAGCTCTCACAGGGAAGGCGAATTGTGCACTTGAACCTGGGTTATAGCTGACTCTGTGAGAGCAACTGGAAAAAGACCAGGAGCGGACTTTTACCATTTTTTGGTTCCAGTGTCATTGACCTCGTGACCTTTGACCTTGACCCATGACCTTGACCCATGATCTTTACCCGGTGACCTTGATGACCTTGACCCATGACCTTGACACATGACCTTGGTGACCTTGACCATGACCTTTGACCTTGACCCATGACCTTGCTCCATGACCTTGGTGTCATTGACCCTGATGACCTTGACCCATGACATTGTGACCTTGTGACCTTGACCCATGACCTTTGACCTTGACCCATGACCTTGGTGACCTTGACCTATGACCTTGACCTATGACCTTGACCCATGACCTTGATGACCTTGACCCATGACCTTGATGACCTTGACCCATGACCTTGACCCATGACCTTGGTGACTTGACCCATGACCTTGACCCATGACCTTGACCTGGTGACCTTGGCCCATGACCTTGGCCCATGGCCTTGGTGACCTTGACCCTTGACCCGGTGACCTTGGTGACCTTGACCCTTGACCTTGGTGACCTTGACCCATGACCTTGGCCCATGACCTTGGTGACCTTGACCTTGTGATCGATGACCTTGGCCTGGTGACCTTGACCCGGTGACCTTGCCCCGGTGACCTTGACCCGGTGACCTTGCCCCGGTGACCTTGACCTTGCGACCTGGTGACCTTGACCTTGTGACTGGTGACCTTGACCTTGGTGACATTGACCTTGGTGATCATGACCTTGACCTTGGTCTTAACCCTTGACCTGTGACCTTTTGTCTTGCCTGACACAACTACAGAAAGAAGGCGCTGTTTTTTCGAGTCTAAGTCTTTGTTTTCTACAGCATTAATATCGTTTAGAAGAAGTAATTCGTCTTGATTCATTTTATAATAAAAAATATTAATTTTAATGACATTGAATTTGGAAACCTTTATTTTACTGAAAAAAATAAGGAGAAACATAGAAAAACGGGCGGCGTTAGGGCATGGGAGTAAGCGGTCGAAAAATCCTGGAAATTCGGGATAGATATAAATTGTCCATTTCCGCCCATAGTTACTATCTCTGTTAGGTCCCCATGACGGGGGCTCTCTATCCACTCAGCTAGTCAGTATGACGTTGCTTGTTGAGAGGTTTAACCCGTTCAGTGCCAGCGGACGCAGTTTGAGCTTCTACAGTCTTGGTTAACTCAGGACCGAAAAAGAACATGTCCCAGGAAGATGGATTCAAAGTGGTGTCAGCAAGAGGCATAGATCCTCATCAGCCCTTGTAACTGCGGTAAGTTAGTGCAACTGCGGGGGCTCATGAGGATCTATGCCTCTTGCACCTGGGCGGTGTTGACATTTTCTCTGCACTGAACGGATTAATTAGATCAGCAAGTCACATTTTGACAGGTTAACTAGACTCAGCTAGTCACATTTTGACAGGTTAATTAGACTGAGCTAGTCACATTTTGACAGGTTAGTTAGACTCAGCTAGTCACATTTTGACAGGTTAATTAGACTCAGCTAGTCCCATTTTGACAGGTTAATTAGACTCAGCTAGTCCCATTTTGACAGGTTAATTAGACTCAGCTAGTCACCTTTTGACAGGCAAATTAGACTCAGCTGGTCACATTTTGACAGGACAACAGATTCCGACTATGACAGTCTCAGTGTACCAGTTTCAGGGACGTAACTCGTGTAGGTTTCCACGTCGTGTGCAGTACACACTTTTACTCGGGCCTCGCCCGGACACTGAAAGCAACAGATGGCTGGGCGGGGGGAGGAGGTGCTTAGCGGGTGAGAGGGATTGGGGATGGGAGGGGGAATGTTCTTGACATTACAGTTTACGTCGCAACTTTGCGGATAATTTCCGTGTTCTTCAAATATTGTCGGTATCAGTAGCTGCATCAACAACCGTTATTTGTCTTTTTTAACCGGTAAAAGCATCTCCTACCGGATGCTAATTTTCGTTACGTTATTTGCATTCGAAAGACATCAGATACCGGATGCCAAATACTGGTTAACGCGAACACAGACTAACAAATATAAGTGACAAACTCAGACATCAGTGAATGAAGTCTAAAAGTGCAGCTTGGGTCATGTGCGTAGCTCCTATACCGTCATCGATGTAGTGTTTATACATCTCAGGGACAGGCCCGGTGTATGTCTGAAGTATGCGTTGTTCAAGGAAACCCATGAAGAGGCAAGCATAGCTGGGTCCCATTTTTGTGCCCATCGCTACGCCACTGCACTGAGCGAAGGTGACGCCATCAAAGGTGAAACTGTTATGAGAGAGAACCAATTCAGCCAGACGTAGAAGTGTATGAGTAGGAGGTTGTTTATGACTTCTTTGGTCGAGGAAGTATGCAAGTGCATTGAGGCCGTCATTGTGCGGTATGACAGTATATATGGAAGTAACATTCACTTTGTGCAGAACTTCCACCCATCCATCAAGTTCACATACACTATCTCCGCTACTTCAGTCGACTTTCTGGACATGAACATCAGTATTGACTGCGGAATGTTGAAAACTTCAATACATTACAAACCTACCGACTCACATTCCTACCTCGACTACCGCTCTTCGCACAACCCTAAAACTAAGAACAGCATCCCATATTCTCAGTTTCTTCGGCTGAAAAGAATCTGTTCCGAAGAATCATATTTTGATGTTCAATCCAAAGAAATGGTTGGATTTTTCATCGACAGACATTACCCACATACTGTTGTTCAAGGATCTCTCCAAATGGTACAAAAACTTAGTCGCGCGAATACACTGCAGACTAAACCTACCGCTGATAGTGACAGGCCTATCGTGACCATGATTTACCATCCCCACGCCAATCCGGTTCGTAAAATACTTCTTTCTAACTGGGGTCTCTTGTCATCCAGCAAAGAGTCCGCTGCTATCTTTTCTGAACCTCCGTTGGTGGATTTCAAGAGGGATATTAATTTACGAGACATGCTTGTTCGCTCTACTCATAAGCCTCGTTCTACCACCAGACCCTCCGGCTCCACTCCGTGCAATGTTCCTAATTGCAAGACATGTCCTTTTATTTGCCCTTCCACCGTGGTGAATGGTCCACGTTACAAATTTAACATAGACAGATACTTCACGTGTCAAACCACCAACGTGATTTATGTCATCTCCTGTGTGAAGTGCGATCTACTTTATGTTGGTGAGACGGAAAGAACCATCAACGACCGTTTCAAAGAACATCTTCAGTCGGTCAAGTACCAATACAACAGACCGGTCGGACGACATTTCAATCAGGCAGACCACTCCGTCTCGGACATTCGGGTTAAAGGCCTCTGGCTCATGCAAGCCAGTAATGTCTGGGCCAGGAAAGACCGAGAAAAATTTCTGATTAATAAACTAGGCACTGTGGCGCCACTCCGGATGAATATGAAAGATTAACATTTTTTTTTACCTTGCCTGTGTCATTCTTATCTGCCCACTGAACCTTTACCTTACTGTGTCGCTTCTTGTTTGACTACTCACCAATTAGGTGCGGCTGACGCTGGTTGAATTGTACACATCCCATGGGGACTTTCTCAGCGCCGGCCGTACGATCGGTTGGATCCATTACCCTTGCCTGTCGGGCGCCCGGTCGCCGGCCCGCGCGGGTGTGGGGCGGGGCGATCGTGTGTATCCCTTTGGGATGTATGCGGTCGCCTTGTTGCGTGCCTGTGCATTTTTCTGTGGGCTGGTGGATGCTTGTAGGGTGGCGTGATGGCTCTGGCTGTTTGTTTCTCTTCACCCCCCCCCCTCCCCCCTTTGTCATTTTTCTTCCCTCTCTCTCTCTCTCTCTCTCTCTCTCTCTCTCTCTCTCTCTCTCTCTCTCTCTCTCTCTCTCTCTCTCTCTCTCTCTCTCTCTCTCTCTCTTTAATAAAGAGAACACGAGGAACAGCTTACTCTATCTCCCAAAACCGAGAATCGACATCTTCAAATCTAGCATATCATTTTCCGGTGCTAAGTCATGGAATAACTTGCCCTCTCGTTTAAAGTCTATTTCAAAGTTATCTATCTTCAGAGCTCGCGTCCATAAATATCTGCTGTCGATGTGAATGTTCTATTTTTCTGCTTAGTATGTTGCTCCAGCACAGCAGATTGCTGCAGATTATGTAACAGTTTGACTGTCTGCATTAACATGTCAGGTTCATACACGTATATATATTGTTTTAATTCTTTTTGTATTTTATATTTTATTATTACTTTTTATTCTTTCTGATGGTGGGGGTGGGGGTATGGGTACTTATATATATATTTTATCTTTTGCTGTATCGTCTGATGTATTTTTTATATGTGTAGAGTAGCAGGACAGTTTGGAAGATAGGCATTGCTATGCCTAAAACTTTTCATCCTGAATAAAAACGTTTCATCATCATCATCTCTCTTTCTCTCTCCTTTCCCCCCCCCCCCCAACCCCCTCGGTTTTTTTTTTTGTTGTTTTGTTTTGGTAATACGTTTTTTGAGTTACCCTTGAAGATGGTTTCACAACTACTTACTCTCCACTTATACCGATATTCTCTTAATGAATTGATTATTTGCTTTGTTTCAATGACTTATTACTTGTTGTGTACCGTGCTAAATGCTGGGTTTTTTTTTCCCGGGGTCCTCCCGTTTTTCCAGGAGGTAGTCCTCAACTTGAAGGTGATATAAAGTTTGTCTTCGGGTTGGTATTTAGCAGGCTCTGTGTATTAGACACTCAGCCTACTTCGTGCCCAAGGGTACTCCCCGTTCTCTCTCTCTGTCTCTGTCTCTGTCTCTGTCTCTCTCTCTCTCTCTCTCTCTCTCTCTCTCTCTCTCTCTCTCTCTGACCTCACACACACGCTTTCACTTTTGCTCACTCCTGCGCGCGCTTACACACACTCTTGTCTCTCGTGTTCTGTTTCTCTCGAAGTCTCTCTCTTATGAGTTTTTTCGTTGACGTCATTTTTACTTTTTCCGCACTTTTGTTCTTCCTTTTCCTTTCTTTTACGTCACCTCCTTCAGTTGCCACATCCCTTCTACGAAAGAAGATAAGTAGCGGCTGATTTCTCTGTTTGTTTGTCTATTTTGACAAAGGGTATTTACCCGAAATATTAATAAATTGTGTTGGCCACGTCTTTTCTAAGCGTGTTTCTTTATCGTTCGGTACTTTTTTGCATTTTACACGCTTGGCAGTCACCTTTGTGGTCTGGATGCGAGATAAGATGAGAGAGACAGCGAATTTGGTAGCAGCTTCGGTAGTGAGGTATTTTCTGATCTGACTGATGCGGCGGAGGTGGAAATAACATAAGGGTGTGTTGTTATCATGGCTGTTCTACACGCCGCTTATTGTTCGTGTGTTCAGTGTGTAGTCAGTATAACCGAGTGGAAAGTCAGGGTGTGTTGTTATCATGGCTGTTCTACACGCCGCTTATTGTTCGTGTGTTCAGTGTGTAGTCAGTATAACCGAGTGGAAAGTCAGGGTGTGTTGTTATCATGGCTGTTCTACACGCCGCGTATTGTTCGTGTGTTCAGTGTGTAGTCAGTATAACCGAGTGGAAAGTCAGGGTGTGTTGTTATCATGGCTGTTCTACACGCAGCTTATTGTTCGTGTGTTCAGTGTGTAGTCAGTATAACCAAGTGGAAAGTCAGGGTGTGTTGTTATCATGGCTGTTCTACACGCCGCTTATTGTTCGTGTGTTCAGTGTGTAGTCAGTATAACCGAGTGGAAAGTCAGGGTGTGTTGTTATCATGGCTGTTCTACACGCCGCGTATTGTTCGTGTGTTCAGTGTGTAGTCAGTATAACCGAGTGGAAAGTCAGGGTGTGTGTTGTTATCATGGCTGTTCTACACGCCGCGTATTGTTCGTGTGTTCAGTGTGTAGTCAGTATAACCGAGTGTGTAGCAAGGACATGAATGAAAACAGGTCTGAGCAGATATTCTTTATTCTTGGACAATCATGTTTCATTTCATTTTATTTTATTTGATCTCTCTGTCTCTGTCTGTCTGTCTGTCTGTCTGTCTGTCTGTCTGTCTGTCTGTCTCTCTCTCTCTCTCTCTCTCTCTCTCTCTCTCTCTCTCTCTCTCTCTCTCTCTCTCTCTCTCTCTCTCTCTCATGGGCCGCACACACATCCGACAACTACACAAGTCCAAGATCAACGCCATTTCCTGGTTTTATTGTAGAAAGGAAGAAATGATGATGACGCAACTGTCGGTAAGCAAAGACGTGAAATACAATGACAGTATTGAAAGGCGCGTGGAACAAGGTCATGTGACTAAAACGCTACAGAAACAACTAGTTACTTGTCAAGTCCGCCGTTACCGTGCAACAGACGACGACAGCGTTTTCCGGGGAATATGGCGGACTTTCACCCATTACACACGGAAGCGGATTTTCAACAAAGTCCTATGAAGGCTACATTATAGATTAGTAGACAGATCAACTGTTTTAGTTCATTGATTGATGTATTGTACATTGCTTAACGTCCCGACAGCAACAAGACTTTCTCAGGACGTGCCTGCGCTGCTTATGAAAAAATAAATAAACAGAATATTGAATGTATGTCACCAGCCGGTCTAATATGCTAGAGACACCTAAGACCATTTGGCAATACACATCCAACATCAAGGGCTACATGCAGCGCAGACAGTAGGGAGAGTTTAAAAAAGGAAAATACAGGCGAACGGACCAAGGGTAGAAAGAAACACATGCCTCAGAATAGAAGGACCCACCCTGTGGGGCTGACCAGGGTGACCCTGGGAACTAAAAAGTAGTTAACCCCACCAAGTTTCCCAGCGCAGACCCGGGTGGGGGTGTTTTAGTTCAAGGGTGGTGCCAGAATAGCTTGGCGCCTCAGGCGCCAAGCTATTCTGGCACCATCCTTGAACTATCCTAGTCAAACTAATTTCAAGCATTAGAGTATCATGATGAAAAGGGTTAGGAAGAAACATTTCCCAGGGAAACGCCATCCTCGCCTGTTACACGGTATATGGCGGTCTTTAACAACAAAACATTTCCCAGGGAAACGCCATCATCGCCTGTTACACGGTATATGGCGGTCTTTAACAACAAAACATTTCCCAGGGAGACGCCCTCCTCGCCTGTTACACAGTATATGGCGGTCTTTAACAACAAAACGTTTCCCAGGGAAACGCCATCCTCGCCTGTTACGGTATATGGCGGTCTTTAACAACAAAACATTTCCCAGGGAAACGCCTTCCTCGCCTGTTACACGTTATATGGCGGTCTTTAACAACAAAACATTTCCCAGGGAAACGCCATCCTCGCCTGTTACACGGTATATGGCGGTCTTTAACAACAAAACATTTCCCAGGGAGACGCCCTCCTCGCCTGTTACACGGTATATGGCGGTCTTTCACAACAAAACATTTCCCAGGGAGACGCCCTCCTCGCCTGTTACACGGTATATGGCGGTCTTTACCAACAAAACATTTCCCACGAAGCCAGAGCTCGACCATGGTTGTAAAATAAGAATAAAAATAAAAACAGTTTATTGCATATTGTGCACAGAAAGCCCGGTGTATTTTTACTTTGCGGGTTGACAAACGTCAAGTGTAATCAAGTGAAATATGGTGAATTCCAAACTATTGGCACATTGACACACGCTCCCCTACACATGTACACATATGGAGCCTACAGCCAGATTTCAACTCCCCATACACATGTACACAGATAGAACCTACAGCCAGATTTCAACTCCCATACACATGTACACAGATAGAGACTAAAGCCAGATTTCAACTCCCCTACACATGTACACAGATAGAGCCTACAGCCAGATTTCAACTCCACTACACCTGTACACAGATAGAGCCTACAGACAGATTTCAACTCCCCTACACGTGTTCACAGATAGAGCCTACAGCCAGATTTCAACTCCCCTACACATGTACACAGATAGAACCTACAGCCAGATTTCAACTCACCTACACATGTACACAGATAGAGCCTACAGCCAGATTTCAACTTCCCTACACATGTACACATACACAGATAGAGCCTACAGCCAGATTCAACTCCCCAACACATGTACACAGATAGAGCCTACAGCCAGATTTCAACTCCTCTACACATGTACACAGATAGAGCCTACAGCCAGATTTCAACTCCCCTACACATGTACACAGATAGAGCCTACAGCCAGATTTCAACTCCCCTACACATGTACACAGAGAGAGTCTACAGCCAGATTTCAACTCAAATGGACAGAACATACGATACACTGTGAAGGTGATGTAAAAACACCCTAGTATGATACACTGTGAAGGTGATGTAAAAACACCCTGGTATGATACACTGTGAAGGTGATGTAAAAACACCCTGGTATGATACAGTGTGAAGGTGATGTAACAACACCCTGGTATGATACACTGTGAAAGTGATGTAACAACACCCTGGTATGATACACTGAGAAGGTAATGTAAAAACACCCTGGTATGATACACTGTGAAGGTGATGTAAAAACACCCTGGTATGATACACTGTGAAGGTGATGTAACAACACCCTGGTATGATACACTGTGAAGGTGATGTAAAAACACCCTGGTATGATACACTGTGAAGGTGATGTAACAACACCCTGGTACTGGAAGTGATGTACACACTGGTGAACGTGAGGTGATGTAACAACACCCTGGTATGATACACTGTGAAGGTGATGTAACAACACCCTGGTATGATACACTGTGAAGGTGATGTAACAACACCCTGGTATGATACACTGTGAAGGTGATGTAACAACACCCTGGTATGATACACTGTGAAGGTGATGTAACAACACCCTGGAATGATACACTGTGAAGGTGATGTAACAACACCCTGGAATGATACACTGTGAAGGTGATGTAACAACACCCTGGAATGATACACTGTGAAGGTGATGTAACAACACCCTGGTATGATACACTGTGAAGGTGATGTAAAAACACCCAACACCATAGTGCTACGTCGGCTTTACTGGCCCTTTGGCTGTCAGTAGCGCTTTGTGTCGCCGTGATCCCTACAGGACATAAAGCGGTACCCACAGTCACAGGGTTAACTTGCTTTAGCCAGTGTCGCCGTGATTCCTACAGGACATAAAGCGGTATACACAGCCACAGGGTTAACTTGCTTTAGCCAGTGTCGCCGTGATGCCTACATGACATAAAGCGGTACCCACAGGGTTAACTTGCTTTAGCCAGTGTCGTCGTGATTCCTACAGGACATAAAGCGGTACCCACAGGGTTAACTTGCTTTAGCCAGTGTCGCCGTGATGCCTACAGGACATAAAGCGGTACCCACAGTCACAGGGTTAACTTGCTTCAGCCAGTGTCGCCGTGATGCCTACAGGACATAAAGCGGTACCCACAGGGTTAACTTGCTTTAGCCAGTGTCGCCGTGATTCCTACAGGACATAAAGCGGTACCCACAGGGTTAACTTGCTTCAGCCAGTGTCGCCGTGATGCCTACAGGACATAAAGCGGTACCCACAGCCACAGGGTTAACTTGCTTTAGCCAGTGTCACCGTGATCCCTACAGGACATAAAGCGGTACCCACACCCACAGGGTTAACTTGCTTTAGCCAGTGTGGCCGTGATTCCTACATGACATAAAGCGGTACCCACACCCACAGGGTTAACTTGCTTTAGCCAGTGTCGCCGTGATTCCTACATGACATAAAGCGGTACCCACACCCACAGGGTTAACTTGCTTCAGCCAGTGTCGCCTGTGATTCCTACATGACATAAAGCGGTACCCACAGGGTTAACGTGCTTTAGCCAGTGTCGACGTGATCTCTACAGGACATAAAGCGGACCCACAGCTACAGGGTTAACTTGCTTTAGCCAGTGTCACCGTGATCCCTAAAGGACATAAAGCGGTACCCACAGTCACAGGGTTAACTTGCTTTAGCCAGTGTCGCCGTGATCCCTACAGGACAAAAAGCGGTACCCACAGCCACAGGGTTAACTTGCTTTAGCCAGTGTCGCCGTGATTCCTACAGGATATAAAGCGGTACCCACAGGGTTAACTTGCTTTAGCCAGTGTCGCCGTGATTCCTACAGGACATAAAGCGGTACCCACAGGGTTAACGTGCTTTAGCCAGTGTCGACGTGATTCCTACAGGACATAAAGCGGTACCCACAGGGTTAACTTGCTTTAGCCAGTGTCGTCGTGATTCCTACAGGACATAAAGCGGTACCCACAGCTACAGGGTTAACTTGCTTTAGCCAGTGTCGTCGTGATCCCTACAGGACATAAAGCGGTACCCACAGGGTTAACTTGCTTTAGCCAGTGTCGTCGTGATCCCTACAGGACATAAAGCGGTACCCATAGGGTTAACTTGCTTTAGCCAGTGTCGCCGTGATTCCTACAGGACATAAAGCGGTACCCACAGGGTTAACTTGCTTTAGCCAGTGTCGCCGTGATCCCTACAGGACATAAAGCGGTACCCACAGCCAGAGGGTTAACTTGCTTTAGCCAGTGTTGCCGTGATCCCTAAAGGACATAAAGCGGTACCCACAGTCACAGGGTTAACTTGCTTTAGCCAGTGTCGCCGTGATTCCTACATGACATAAAGCGGTACCCACAGGGTTAACTTGCTTTAGCCAGTGTCGTCGTGATCCCTACAGGACATAACGCGGTACCCACAGGGTTAACTTGCTTTAGCCAGTGTCGTCGTGATCCCTACAGGACATAAAGCGGTACCCATAGGGTTAACTTGCTTTAGCCAGTGTCGCCGTGATTCCTACAGGACATAAAGTGGTACCCACAGGGTTAACTTGCTTTAGCCAGTGTCGCCGTGATCCCTACAGGACATAAAGCGGTACCCACAGCCAGAGGGTTAACTTGCTTTAGCCAGTGTTACCGTGATCCCTAAAGGACAAAAAGCGGTACCCACAGTCACAGGGTTAACTTGCTTTAGCCAGTGTCGCCGTGATTCCTACATGACATAAAGCGGTACCCACAGGGTTAACTTGCTTTAGCCAGTGTCGACGTGATTCCTACAGGACATAAAGCGGTACCCACAGCTACAGGGTTAACGTGCTTTAGCCAGTGTCGCCGTGATTCCTACATGACATAAAGCGGTACCCACAGGGTTAACTTGCTTTAGCCAGTGTCGTCGTGATTCCTACAGGACATAAAGCGGTACCCACAGCTACAGGGTTAACTTGCTTTAGCCAGTGTCGTCGTGATCCCTACAGGACATAAAGCGGTACCCACAGGGTTAACTTGCTTTAGCCAGTGTCGCCGTGTTCCCTACAGGACATAAAGCGGTACCCACAGCTACAGGGTTAACTTGCTTTAGCCAGTGTCGTCGTGATCCCTACAGGACATAAAGCGGTACCCACAGGGTTAACTTGCTTTAGCCAGTGTCGACGTGATCTCTACAGGACATAAAGCGGTACCCACAGCTACAGGGTTAACTTGCTTTAGCCAGTGTCACCGTGATCCCTAAAGGACATAAAGCGGTACCCACAGTCACAGGGTTAACTTGCTTTAGCCAGTGTCGCCGTGATCCCTACAGGACATAAAGCGGTACCCACAGCCACAGGGTTAACTTGCTTTAGCCAGTGTCGCCGTGATTCCTACAGGACATAAAGCGGTACCCACAGGGTTAACTTGCTTTAGCCAGTGTCGCCGTGATTCCTACAGGACATAAAGCGGTACCCACAGGGTTAACGTGCTTTAGCCAGTGTGGACGTGATTCCTACAGGACATAAAGCGGTACCCACAGGGTTAACTTGCTTTAGCCAGTGTCGTCGTGATTCCTACAGGACATAAAGCGGTACCCACAGCTACAGGGTTAACTTGCTTTAGCCAGTGTCGTCGTGATCCCTACAGGACATAAAGCGGTACCCACAGGTTAACTTGCTTTAGCCAGTGTCGTCGTGATCCCTACAGGACATAAAGCGGTACCCACAGGGTTAACTTGCTTTAGCCAGTGTCGCCGTGATTCCTACAGGACATAAAGCGGTACCCACAGGGTTAACTTGCTTTAGCCAGTGTCGCCGTGATCCCTACAGGACATAAAGCGGTACCCACAGCCAGAGGGTTAACTTGCTTTAGCCAGTGTTGCCGTGATCCCTAAAGGACATAAAGCGGTACCCACAGTCACAGGGTTAACTTGCTTTAGCCAGTGTCGCCGTGATCCCTACAGGACATAAAGCGGTACCCACAGCCACAGGGTTAACTTGCTTTAGCCAGTGTCGCCGTGATCCCTACAGGACATAAAGCGGTACCCACAGGGTTAACTTGCTTTAGCCAGTGTCGCCGTGATTCCTACAGGACATAAAGCGGTACCCACAGCTACAGGGTTAACTTGCTTTAGCCAGTGTCGCCGTGATTCCTACATGACATAAAGCGGTACCCACAAGGTTAACTTGCTTTAGCCAGTGTCGTCGTGATTCCTACAGGACATAAAGCGGTACCCACAGCTACAGGGTTAACTTGCTTTAGCCAGTGTCGTCGTGATCCCTACAGGACATAAAGCGGTACCCACAGGGTTAACTTGCTTTAGCCAGTGTCGCCGTGATCCCTACAGGACATAAAGCGGTACCCACAGCTACAGGGTTGACTTGCTTTAGCCAGTGTCGTCGTGATCCCTACAGGACATAAAGCGGTACCCACAGGGTTAACTTGCTTTAGCCAGTGTCGCCGTGATCCCTACAGGACATAAAGCGGTACCCACAGCTACAGGGTTAACTTGCTTTAGCCAGTGTCGTCGTGATCCCTACAGGACATAAAGCGGTACCCACAGGGTTAACTTGCTTTAGCCAGTGTCGCCGTGATCCCTACAGGACATAAAGCGGTACCCACAGCCAGAGGGTTAACTTGCTTTAGCCAGTGTCGACGTGATTCTTACAGGACATAAAGCGGTACCCACAGCCACAGGGTTAACTTGCTTTAGCCAGTGTCGCCGTGATCCCTACAGGACATAAAGCGGTACCCACAGCCAGAGGGTTAACTTGCTTTAGCCAGTGTCGACGTGATTCTTACAGGACATAAAGCGGTACCCACAGCCACAGGGTTAACTTGCTTTAGCCGGTGTCGCCGTGATCCCTACAGGACATAAAGCGGTACGCACAGGGTTAACTTGCTTTAGCCAGTGTCGCCGTGATTCCTACAGGACATAAAGCAGTACCCACAGGGTTAACTTGCTTTAGGCAGTGTCGCCGTGATCCCTACCGGACATAAAGCGCTCCCCACAGCCACAGGGTTAACTTGCTTTAGCCAGTGTCGCCGTGATCCCTACAGGACATAAAGCGGCACCCACAGGGTTAACATGCTTTAGCCAGTGTCGCCGTGATCCCTACAGGACATAAAGCGGTACCCACAGGGTTAACTTGCTTTAGCCAGTGTCGCCGTGATCGCTACAGGACATAAAGCGGTACCCACAGGTTTAACTTGCTTTAGCCAGTGTCGCCGTTATTCCTACAGGGCATAAAGCGCTACCCACAGTCACAGTGTTAACTTGCTTTCAGCCAGTGTTGCCATGGCACTACCCTTGAATGACTGGTCATGGTCAGTCCATCTCCTGCGGCAGGGCGTCGGGACCAAATGGGTTGAAAGACAGAAGAGTTCACGGATGGTGCCACACTGGTTGTGTCCCGTGTTACGGCGGTGACAGGTTTAAAGTCAAGGCCATCTGCAGAAGACTGACCAACCATCTGGCTGTCAGGTAGTGGAACTCAAACAGCAGCAGGGGGCACGTGCACCATCACCAGCTGGCTGCTACAGCGGGACGCGGCGTACAACTTGTCTTGCGCTTCAATCTTCTCATCACTGAGCTTGTCATCACCCGGCATCCTGCCCGGCAGATACACCACCACCTTCCTCTCCAGTCCCTGTGTAACTGAATAGTGTGTCATGTTCACTTGGTCAGTCCGCGCCGCCGCCATGTCAGTTACTTCAGCTTCACTATACACTCCATCTCTCTCACTGATGACGCCGACCGGTATGTCCACATCACGAAGGCCGGTCACAAACCCACTAGCTGGTGTAACAACGTTACCCTCGTCATCTCTGACGTCATCAGAAAACTCAGACGCTCGCGTCAGCACAAGTACGTCCCGGTATTGGAGAGGCGGGGGGCTGGTGGTTGTGCTTCCGCTGGAGACCGGACCTGCCGACAAACAGCGACAACAGCTTTACAGCGTTCTACAAAACACAATTGGTCATCTGGGGTGGAAATACGAAAAATAACATTTCCGTCTGATTATAAATGTTGACTGCCAATCAAAAGGGTGTCGACGTGATTCCTACAGGACAGCCAAAGGGTTAATGGGTGAGACAATGCACTCACTTTCTACAGCACGTCAACCTTCATTGTTACCTAGAACTCTGCTGACTGATTCATTCAATATCTTACAAGATACAATGCACTCACTTTATACAGCATGTCAACCTTCATTGTTACCTAGAACTCTGCTGACTGATTCATTCAATATCTTACAAGATACAATGCACTCACTTTATACAGCACGTCAACCTTCATTGTTACCTAGAACTCTGCTGACTGATTCATTCAATATCTTACAAGATACAATGCACTCACTTTATACAGCACGTCAACCTTCATTGTTACCTAGAACTCTGCTGACTGATTCATTCAATATCTTACAAGATACAATGTTTTATTTCATTAACCCCTGCCTTACCAGCGGACACACATGATGTTTTCACAAACATGACAAAGTCAACGCCCAATAACCCCGTCCCCCCAAGGAACACAGAGATAAATAGGTCAGACAAGAGGCATATAACCTCATGAGATCTGCATCTGCAGGGGCCCATGAGGTTCTGTGTCTCTTGCAGTTGTGTAGTGTTCACATTGACCCGGCAGTGAAGGGGTTATAAACATGTTCTAAACACGACGCCATTGGCTGGTTTCCGCGTGTACCCGTAGCTCAAGCTTGTCCCCAGTCAACACCTACCGGTGACGCCGACACGGAGCTGATGCCTCAACACGTGGGCCACCTCCCGTCCGCACTGACGACAGTGTATCGGCCAGCGGCCTGCGTGTTGTCCCCCCTCGTGACGTAGCCTGATGATTGCGGGGCCGTCACTAGGGCAGGGGATGGCGCTGGCCGTGTAGCCGTGGATTCTGCTTGAATATTTGTTGACTGCCAGTGTCAGTTCCCTCACAATCGCGGGAGCCGATCTCAGTGGCACTGTCAGCGCCTCCACCTGCAGGTCTGGCGGTGTCTCAGTATGATTTATTGTGGTGGCCCACAGAGACAGACCGGGGTCACGGCGGAAAAGCTCTGCTACCATCTGTCGCAAGGGAGGACCGCTCTCCCTGTAACAGAGAAGGGAAAGGGAAGACATGGCATCAAGTGGATGATGGAAGCTACAAACCGGTCACCATCAACACAAACATCACTGACTGTGGTATTAACGGTCATAACAAACAATTCAATGGGGAAAACAGACATTAACCCCTTCATTCCAGACGGCCACTTCTTTCACTATTTATTCCAATAATAATATTATTATTAATACAATATTATTATTATTATTATTATTATTATTATTATTATTATTATTATTATTATTATTATTATTATTATTATTATTATTATTATTATTATTATTATTATTATTATTATTATAGACCGCATATTCTAACTTAATTCTATGCGTTATATCAAACAGAGATACACAAATATAATGACGCACTCAAGCAGGTGCGTGCGCGCACACACACACACATACACACACACACACACACACACACACACACACACACACACACACACACACACACACACACACACACACACACACACACACATATCCTGCAGTGTTGCTGGTTGTATTGCTGCAGGGATGGGATTAACCCTTTCAGCCCGACGGCCGTATTTCCCACATTTTTAAGGCGTCATCGAATGACTATGCACCGGTTGCAGGAGATGAATCGATTGATTGTACATTGCTTAACGTCCTGACAGCAACAAGGCTTTCTCAGGACGTACCTGCACTGCGTGTGAAAAAAACAACAACAAACAAACAGAATATTGAATGTATGTCGCCAGCCGGTCAAATACAGTAAATAAACCTACGCCATGGGGCCTAAATAAAGCCAAGACCATTTAGCAACACATATCCAATATCCAATACAGGCAGCGCAGAGAGTAGGGAGAGTTTAAAAAAGGAAAATACAGGTGAATGGACCAAGGGTAGACAGAAACACATGCCCCAGAATACAGAAGAAAACCCACCCTGTGGGGCTGACCAGGGTGACCCTGGGAACTAAAAAGTAGTTACCCCACCCAAGTCCCTCAGGGCAGACCCGGGTGGGGGGGGGGAGGAGATGAATCGACCATGATAATTCAAGGGCAGTGCCAGATTAGCTTGTCGCCGACAGTTGCCATTCTAATCTGGCACTGCCCTTGACTTATCACGGTCGACCCATCTCCTGCTGTAGTGCGTCAGGGCTGGATGGGTGAAGTAGATACAACATTAATGAAATACTGATTGGTGTTTTTCAGTGTCAAAACAAGTGAACTAAAAACGCCGTATCCGACACAAACAAGATTTTCTCAAGACGTGTCTACACTGCTTGTGACAAACATAAATAAACAGAATATTGAATGTATGTGGAGCTTAGGAAACATAAACAACTTGCCACAGTTTGCACCGGCAACAGATATACAACTGTTTAGACCAAAACAGCTGTCCACACCGGCTAAATATCTGGACCCCCCTCGGGGGGACCTAGATTTAAATTTCCATGCACTGAGTGGCTGGAACAGTGGGATATGTGATACGCCCCCCTTCGGGGGGGCTTCCATATGCATTGCTTTCAGTCACTTTTTTAGCGCCCCCTCTCTTTCCTATCCTTTTTTTTTTTTTTTTTTTTTTGTGCTTTGGCCACAGTAGATCTATGATCACTGGTCGATCATGCACATTTCTCTCCCCTGACAGTGCTATAATCTACTTTACTTTGTAACCTTCCTAAAATATTAGCACTGGCAGTCTCCCCTTTTCTTTTCATTTACTACTACAATATCGACTGCAACCCCTTCCCCCTTTTGGTAGGTTCTCTTTTAGGGTGCATGGAAATTTGGCTCTAGGTGGTGGCATGGAATGTATGCCCTTGCAGACACCACAGTAAAATGTGGTTGTCTTTGCAGGTAGGCAGAAATTCCTGCCTCATCCAGTATCGCCGATGGTGTGCTGAGGAGGTCGCCAAGACCGAAACAGCTGTCCACACCGGCTAAATATCTGGACCCCCCTCGGGGGGACCTAGATTTAAATTTCCATGCACTGAGTGGCTGGAACAGTGGGATATGTGATACGCCCCCCTTCGGGGTGGGCTTCCATATGCATTGCTTTCAGTCACTTTTTTTAGCGCCCCCTCTCTTTCCTATCCTTTTTTTTTTTTTTTTTTTTTTTGTGCTTTGGCCACAGTAGATCTATGATCACTGGTCGATCATGCACATTTCTCTCCCCTGACAGTGCTATAATCTACTTTACTTTGTAACCTTCCTAAAATATTAGCACTGGCAGTCTCCCCTTTTCTTTTCATTTACTACTACAATATCGACTGCAACCCTTTCCCCCCTTTTGGTAGGTTCTCTTTTAGGGTGCATGGAAATTTGGCTCTAGGTGGTGGCATGGAATGTATGCCCTTGCAGACACCACAGTAAAATGTGGTTGTCTTTGCAGGTAGGCAGAAATTCCTGCCTCATCCAGTATCGCTGATGGTGTGCTGAGGAGGTCGCCAAGACCGAAACAGCTGTCCACACCGGCTAAATATCTGGACCCCCCTCGGGGGGACCTAGATTTAAATTTCCATGCACTGAGTGGCTGGAACAGTGGGATATGTGATACGCCCCCCTTCGGGGGGGCTTCCATATGCATTGCTTTCAGTCACTTTTTTAGCGCCCCCTCTCTTTCCTATCTTTTTTTTTTTTTTTTTTTTTTTTTGTGCTTTGGCCACAGTAGATCTATGATCACTGGTCGATCATGCACATTTCTCTCCCCTGACAGTGCTATAATCTACTTTACTTTGTAACCTTCCTAAAATATTAGCACTGGCAGTCTCCCCTTTTCTTTTCATTTACTACTACAATATCGACTGCAACCCCTTCCCCCCTTTTGGTAGGTTCTCTTTTAGGGTGCATGGAAATTTGGCTCTAGGTGGTGGCATGGAATGTATGCCCTTGCAGACACCACAGTAAAATGTGGTTGTCTTTGCAGGTAGGCAGAAATTCCTGCCTCATCCAGTATCGCCGATGGTGTGCTGAGGAGGTCGCCAAGACCGAAACAGCTGTCCACACCGGCTAAATATCTGGACCCCCCTCGGGGGGACCTAGATTTAAATTTCCATGCACTGAGTGACTGGAACAGTGGGATATGTGATACGCCCCCCTTCGGGGGGGCTTCCATATGCATTGCTTTCAGTCACTTTTTTAGCGCCCCCTCTCTTTCCTATCCTTTTTTTTTTTTTTTTTTTTTTTTGTGCTTTGGCCACAGTAGATCTATGATCACTGGTCGATCATGCACATTTCTCTCCCCTGACAGTGCTATAATCTACTTTACTTTGTAACCTTCCTAAAATATTAGCACTTGCAGTCTCCCCTTTTCTTTTCATTTACTACTACAATATCGACTGCAACCCCTTCCCCCCTTTTGGTAGGTTCTCTTTTAGGGTGCATGGAAATTTGGCTCTAGGTGGTGGCATGGAATGTATGCCCTTGCAGACACCACAGTAAAATGTGGTTGTCTTTGCAGGTAGGCAGAAATTCCTGCCTCATCCAGTATCGCCGATGGTGTGCTGAGGAGGTCGCCAAGACCGAAACAGCTGTCCACACCGGCTAAATATCTGGACCCCCCTCGGGGGGACCTAGATTTAAATTTCCATGCACTGAGTGGCTCTAGGTGGTGGCATGGAATGTATGCCCTTGCAGACACCACAGTAAAACCACATTCCTTCTGCCATTGAAGATAAGTAGCGGCTAATCTCTATGTTTGTTTGTTTGTCTATTTTGACAAAGGGTATTTACCCGAAATATTAATAAATTGTGTTGTACCCGTCTTTTCTAAGCGTGTTTCTTCCTCCGTTGGGTACTTCTTTGCATATTACACGCTTGGCAGTCACCTTTTTGGTCTGGACTGAGTGGCTGGAACAGTGGGATATGTGATACGCCCCCCTTCGGGGGGGGCTTCCATATGCATTGCTTTCAGTCACTTTTTTAGCGCCCCCTCTCTTTCCTATCCTTTTTTTTTTTTTTTTTTTTTTTTGTGCTTTGGCCACAGTAGATCTATGATCACTGGTCGATCATGCACATTTCTCTCCCCTGACAGTGCTATAATCTACTTTACTTTGTAACCTTCCTAAAATATTAGCACTGGCAGTCTCTCCTTTTCTTTTCATTTACTACTACAATATCGACTGCAACCCCTTCCCCCCTTTTGGTAGGTTCTCTTTTAGGGTGCATGGAAATTTGGCTCTAGGTGGTGGCATGGAATGTATGCCCTTGCAGACACCACAGTAAAATGTGGTTGTCTTTGCAGGTAGGCAGAAATTCCTGCCTCATCCAGTATCGCCGATGGTGTGCTGAGGAGGTCGCCAAGACCGAAACAGCTGTCCACACCGGCTAAATATCTGGACCCCCCTCGGGGGGACCTAGATTTAAATTTCCATGCACTGAGTGGCTGGAACAGTGGGATATGTGATACGCCCCCCTTCGGGGGGGCTTCCATATGCATTGCTTTCAGTCACTTTTTTAGCGCCCCCTCTTTTTCCTATCCTTTTTTTTTTTTTTTTTTGTGCTTTGGCCACAGTAAATCTATGATCACTGGTCGATCATGCACATTTCTCTCCCCTGACAGTGCTATAATCTACTTTACTTTGTAACCTTCCTAAAATATTAGCACTGGCAGTCTCCCCTTTTCTTTTCATTTACTACTACAATATCGACTGCAACCCCTTCCCCCCTTTTGGTAGGTTCTCTTTTAGGGTGCATGGAAATTTGGCTCTAGGTGGTGGCATGGAATGTATGCCCTTGCAGACACCACAGTAAAATGTGGTTGTCTTTGCAGGTAGGCAGAAATTCCTGCCTCATCCAGTATCGCCGATGGTGTGCTGAGGAGGTCGCCAAGACCGAAACAGCTGTCCACACCGGCTAAATATCTGGACCCCCCTCGGGGGGACCTAGATTTAAATTTCCATGCACTGAGTGGCTGGAACAGTGGGATATGTGATACGCCCCCCTTCGGGGGGGCTTCCATATGCATTGCTTTCAGTCACTTTTTTAGCGCCCCCTCTCTTTCCTATCCTTTTTTTTTTTTTTGTGCTTTGGCCACAGTAGATCTATGATCACTGGTCGATCATGCACATTTCTCTCCCCTGACAGTGCTATAATCTACTTTACTTTGTAACCTTCCTAAAATATTAGCACTGGCAGTCTCCCCTTTTCTTTTCATTTACTACTACAATATCGACTGCAACCCCTTCCCCCCTTTTGGTAGGTTCTCTTTTAGGGTGCATGGAAATTTGGCTCTAGGTGGTGGCATGGAATGTATGCCCTTGCAGACACCACAGTAAAATGTGGTTGTCTTTGCAGGTAGGCAGAAATTCCTGCCTCATCCAGTATCGCCGATGGTGTGCTGAGGAGGTCGCCAAGACCGAAACAGCTGTCCACACCGGCTAAATATCTGGACCCCCCTCGGGGGGACCTAGATTTAAATTTCCATGCACTGAGTGGCTGGAACAGTGGGATATGTGATACGCCCCCCTTCGGGGGGGGCTTCCATATGCATTGCTTTCAGTCACTTTTTTAGCGCCCCCTCTCTTTCCTATCCTTTTTTTTTTTTTTTTGTGCTTTGGCCACAGTAGATCTATGATCACTGGTCGATCATGCACATTTCTCTCCCCTGACAGTGCTATAATCTACTTTACTTTGTAACCTTCCTAAAATATTAGCACTGGCAGTCTCCCCTTTTCTTTTCATTTACTACTACAATATCGACTGCAACCCCTTCCCCCCTTTTGGTAGGTTCTCTTTTAGGGTGCATGGAAATTTGGCTCTAGGTGGTGGCATGGAATGTATGCCCTTGCAGACACCACAGTAAAATGTGGTTGTCTTTGCAGGTAGGCAGAAATTCCTGCCTCATCCAGTATCGCCGATGGTGTGCTGAGGAGGTCGCCAAGACCGAAACAGCTGTCCACACCGGCTAAATATCTGGACCCCCCTCGGGGGGACCTAGATTTAAATTTCCATGCACTGAGTGGCTGGAACAGTGGGATATGTGATACGCCCCCCTTCGGGGGGGCTTCCATATGCATTGCTTTCAGTCACTTTTTTAGCGCCCCCTCTCTTTCCTATCCTTTTTTTTTTTTTTTTTTTTTTTTTTTTGTGCTTTGGCCACAGTAGATCTATGATCACTGGTCGATCATGCACATTTCTCTCCCCTGACAGTGCTATAATCTACTTTACTTTGTAACCTTCCTAAAATATTAGCACTGGCAGTCTCCCCTTTTCTTTTCATTTACTACTACAATATCGACTGCAACCCCTTCCCCCCTTTTGGTAGGTTCTCTTTTAGGGTGCATGGAAATTTGGCTCTAGGTGGTGGCATGGAATGTATGCCCTTGCAGACACCACAGTAAAATGTGGTTGTCTTTGCAGGTAGGCAGAAATTCCTGCCTCATCCAGTATCGCCGATGGTGTGCTGAGGAGGTCGCCAAGACCGAAACAGCTGTCCACACCGGCTAAATATCTGGACCCCCCTCGGGGGGACCTAGATTTAAATTTCCATGCACTGAGTGGCTGGAACAGTGGGATATGTGATACGCCCCCCTTCGGGGGGGCTTCCATATGCATTGCTTTCAGTCACTTTTTTAGCGCCCCCTCTCTTTCCTATCCTTTTTTTTTTTTTTTGTGCTTTGGCCACAGTAGATCTATGATCACTGGTCGATCATGCACATTTCTCTCCCCTGACAGTGCTATAATCTACTTTACTTTGTAACCTTCCTAAAATATTAGCACTGGCAGTCTCCCCTTTTCTTTTCATTTACTACTACAATATCGACTGCAACCCCTTCCCCCCTTTTGGTAGGTTCTCTTTTAGGGTGCATGGAAATTTGGCTCTAGGTGGTGGCATGGAATGTATGCCCTTGCAGACACCACAGTAAAATGTGGTTGTCTTTGCAGGTAGGCAGAAATTCCTGCCTCATCCAGTATCGCCGATGGTGTGCTGAGGAGGTCGCCAAGACCGAAACAGCTGTCCACACCGGCTAAATATCTGGACCCCCCTCGGGGGGACCTAGATTTAAATTTCCATGCACTGAGTGGCTGGAACAGTGGGATATGTGATACGCCCCCCTTCGGGGGGGCTTCCATATGCATTGCTTTCAGTCACTTTTTTAGCGCCCCCTCTCTTTCCTATCCTTTTTTTTTTTTTTTTTTTTTTGTGCTTTGGCCACAGTAGATCTATGATCACTGGTCGATCATGCACATTTCTCTCCCCTGACAGTGCTATAATCTACCTTACTTTGTAACCTTCCTAAAATATTAGCACTGGCAGTCTCCCCTTTTCTTTTCATTTACTACTACAATATCGACTGCAACCCCTTCCCCCCTTTTGGTAGGTTCTCTTTTAGGGTGCATGGAGGTTTGGCTCTAGGTGGTGGCATGGAATGTATGCCCTTGCAGACACCACAGTAAAATGTGGTTGTCTTTGCAGGTAGGCAGAAATTCCTGCCTCATCCAGTATCGCCGATGGTGTGCTGAGGAGGTCGCCAAGACCGAAACAGCTGTCCACACCGGCTAAATATCTGGACCCCCCTCGGGGGGACCTAGATTTAAATTTCCATGCACTGAGTGGCTGGAACAGTGGGATATGTGATACGCCCCCCTTCGGGGGGCTTCCATATGCATTGCTTTCAGTCACTTTTTTAGCGCCCCCTCTCTTTCCTATCCTTTTTTTTTTTTTTTTTTTTTTTGTGCTTTGGCCACAGTAGATCTATGATCACTGGTCGATCATGCACATTTCTCTCCCCTGACAGTGCTATAATCTACTTTACTTTGTAACCTTCCTAAAATATTAGCACTGGCAGTCTCCCCTTTTCTTTTCATTTAATACAACTGTTTGCTTTGGCCTCGTTGTGGAGCTTAGCAAACATAAACAACTTGCCACAGTTTGCACCTGCAACAGATATACAACTGTTTGCTTTGGCCTCGTTGTGGAGCTTAGCAAACATAAACAACTTGGCACAGTTTGCACCGGCAACAGATATACAACTGGAAAATAATCAGCAAAATAAGAATTAGGATAGTAAAAAAAAAACTGAAACTGAGTGCGCATGTCCATACTAAATAACCAACGCTACATAATGTATTCATTGTACAAGCCTAACCCCTTCACTGACAGTGAACGCAACATGACGTCATTGAAAGCTGTGCACACTGAACACCGAATAACCCCTTCAATCCGAGGAACACAGATATAAATAGGGGCAGCAAGAGGCCAAGAACCTCATGACCCCCTGCATCTGCACATGAGTTTCTGTGTCTCTTGAAGGTGGGTGGTGTTCGCCTATTTCCGGCAGTGAAGGGGTTAATCACACATTTCAGAATGTAAACAGTGCACGTGAGGACCGCCATCTTATTCATCCTAGAAAGCTATACACGGACACTGTGTGTTACATACTTGTGAGCAAAGCGGGCCTCGTCCATCAGGATGTGTAGAGTTGCTGTGGCCGCCACTGACTGGACTGCTGCCTCCACGTCTATCTCATTAGCCGACCAAAGGTCCCAGTGAAGGAAGCGCACAGTGCCGGCTGATGGTGTGGGGTCCTCACGAAGGGTCATCTCCAGCTGGCGGCGGATGACGTGTGACACGGCGAGACTTACACGAGACGTACTGAGCACGAGGACATCGTGACCCGCCCGCAGCCAGTGCAGACCGACCAGCACCAGCACTAAGGACTTGCCCGTGCCGGGTGGCCCCACCAGACACACCCTGGGTAGATTGCGGGTGATGAGGTCGAGCTGGTCGGGGGTTAAAACCACCCTACTCAGCCTCTCCCCCAGCTCCGACACCGCCTCGCCGAGAGTGCACACCTCCACGCGTGGCGGAGTGATACAGTGGACAGCGATGGTGGTGGCGGGCCCCACGATTCTGAAACACACAATCCGCAATCAGACATTTTAGATTGTTTGGCAGTTCATACAGGATTCATACTGGTTCACACATTATCAGCAAAATCTTAGTTTGGGGCCAGAACATTTCCTTCTCAACAAAAACCACATGAAACATTCTAGTCGAGTAAAGATAGAAAATAAAGAGAACTATTTAGAGCAGTAGAAACTATGTAGGAAAGTTACCGTTGTAGTGTAAACGTGACGTCACACTTTACAGTCGCATGTAAAATCCACAGTTTTCAAAATAAACATGTCATGTAGGATCTCATTTGACAGATCTCGACGAGACAAATTCAAATCGATAGGTTTCAACTGTATCCGGTATGATTTGTGTCACGTGGTAAACCTGGTCCTGTAACCCGTTTGTAAAAAAGTGTATCACATCGCACACTATCCAAAGTGTATCAGAGATAGACACTCAGAGAGCACAAGCCCACCCATATAATAATCAATATATTATTTTGATTAACTAACCATTCAGACACACCCACTCCATCGATTACCACCAACGCTTTGATTGTCTAGCCATATTAGTTTCATTCCGGAAATCATTCAAGCAACTTTTTTTGATCAGCTGTCAACCCCGTGAGTATTAAGGCAGATCTCCCACCCCACCTAAATTATTAATGCTGTCATTGACTTCTTTAAACAAAACTAATTAATCTATCAACAGTCACAGTTTTTACCTTTGTCAATGCAAATGAATTGACGATCAGCTGTTTTCGGGAAATGACCCTCTTGCGTCATTGTGGGAATTCCCGATAGACATAATTGTCACCAGCAGGAGTGACGTCAATGTTGCTAATAGCAACATTACGTGCCAAGCTGGTGACTCTGATCACATGACAAAGTATTGCGCCATTTAGTCAGTCATTTCTAGGATTACTGTTGCTGTGTAAAGGTGTGTTCGTTTTGTGTTCATCATTGGAGATATCACAAATGCCGGACTTCATATTCAGTGTTAACACTAAATCTTGCAGAATATTACTATGGTGCGTTATTTTGAAACAACAAAAAGGTTAGTGAGCCGAGACTAAAGAAAAACTTACTGATAAATCGTTAGCTCAGTAGCCTAGTGAGTACAACCGGCTTATTGCGTTGTAGCTTAAAACACTACTGTGAGTGAGAAAGATCAGTGTTTTACAGTTTCTTGGAGGTACCACAAATGATGCAGCTGCAGGCTATTAAACAATACCGTACGAAAAAGCATGTCAGCCTCTATGCCATATGATCAGTTGCTCTCGTCAGTTGTTTAATTTAGCTAGGCAGTGTCGCGTTATACCTTTTAAAAAAAACTGCGTAGTAACCTGTGACAAGACAAGCCTTCAATTCCGCCGAGTCATTGAAAGCTTTCTATTATGAAGTTAGCGTAGGGTGTAAACAGAACATTGAGCCTTCTCAAACAGAGCCATTTGCTATCACTTCCGTGTCGTGGACATCTAAGAAATGATAGACAGACCACAGGATTAAAAGGCTCAATATTCTGTTAACATCTAGCTGTCCAATGCCGTTGATTACACAGCTTATTCTACAGCCTTAGCAACTGGTCCAACACCAAAATGCGGTTGTTAAGGCCCTCTATCATCAGTATATACATAAGGACTAATAAATTCAAACTTTATGTCCCATGCAAAAGCGGAGAGGGAGCAGGAACAACTACCCATCTATTACCCACATTTTGTTAAGTTGTAGAGCATATTATTTGCAGGAGTAGGTACAGTGACATCATGAAGCTGATTAAGTTTAGAAAATGGCCTTTCAGTGCCATCTTTCACATTGTCAATTACCTTCCACCTGTACAATCTATAGGAATCAAGTTCAAGGCCATACCACCTCACCTTCTTTATCAAAACCCTGCACATGAGCCAAATCTTTCAACTCTATTACCGGACAAGCAACTGGTGTAATTTTTTGTTTTGAACCAGCACTCATTTTTTATTCAGCAAAAATAAAATTTATTTTACTTCCAACACAACACTAAAATCATGCATCTGAACTGGTTTGTCATTCTGATTAGTTACATATAAAAACAGTGATTCAAAGAAACTAGAACCTAATTTTTTTCACTGAGAATTAGGAAATCTAGCAACTACATTTTCACAATAAGGAGCAGTTCCAGTTGACACACATTCCAACAAAGTCAAAGGCTTTCCATTGTGAACATTATCAGTAGTATTCAGTTCTTTTAAATGAACATTTAGCACTGTGTGTACTGCAAAATGAACAGGATATCTACCAGTTACTCTTGATTTTGGGGAGATATTAGTTGTCCATTTGATAGTGACCAATCTTCATCTGGATGCATTATTTTTTTTAACTAAAAAAAACAAGTAATAATAAAAGACTAATTGATAAAGAAAACTGACCACCTTTCGGAAATTCAATTGTAACAAGTAAATTAGCCAGATTTAAGTTGCTTTAATTTAAAATCATTTTGAAGACATTCAGCTAAAGTACAAAAGTCATAATACCCAGATCGTAAAGTATCACCCTCTCTAAACCATCAAGAGTTCCACAAAAACTATCGCCCCATCTCCAATCTCTCTTTTCTGTCCAAGCTTCTTGAGAAGGTCGTTCTCAACCAGCTCAACCTCCACCTCGCCGACAACAACCTCCTCAGTCCATTCCAGTCTGCCTATCGCAAACACCACAGCACTGAAACAGCCCTTCTACATATCTTAAACGACCTGCTTTTCTCCACTGACTCGGGCAACATCTCCCTTCTTACGTTACACATCCTCTCTGCTGCCTTCGACACTATAGACCACTCTATCCTCCTCCAATGCCTTCACCACTCATTTGGCATCACCGACTCTGCTCACTCCTGGTTTCTCTCCTACCTCTCCGACAGACAGTAGTCCGTCACCATCGACGGCGTCTCCTCCAACCTAGTCACACGCTCCTGCAGAGTTCCACAAGAGTCTGTCCTGGGCCCGGTCCTTTTCACACTCTACACCTCTCCCCTGTGCTGTCCAACATCATCCAGTCTCACCACATACACCACCACCTCTACGCTGACGACTCAGAACTACTTGACAAAGACAAACTCGACAACACTCAGTCACTACTGACTCGCATGGCTGACTGCTACGAAGATGTGAAAAACTGGATGACAGCAAACAAGCTTAAACTGAATGACAACAAAACGGAAGCCATGCTGGTAGACACTGGCCAGAAACTTTCCCAGCTCCCTCCCTTCCTCCACCTTCAACTCAACAGCACCCGCATCTCTCTCTCCGACTCGGCCAAAAAGCTCAGCGTTATCCTCGATTCCTCTCTTTCCATGACCAGCTTCGTCTCCGCCACGGCCCAAGCATGCTACTTCCACCTCCACCGCATCAGTCAGATCAGAAAATACCTCACTACCGAAGCTGCCACCAAACTTGCTGTCTCTCTCATCCTATCTCGCATCGACTACTGCAACTCTCTCCTTTCTGGCCTCCCTCACTCCACCACTTTTACTCTCCAGCGCGTCCAGAACAATGCTGCCCTCCTCGTCCTCAGAAAGAAAAAGTCTGACCACATCACTCCCCTGCTCAAACTCCTTCACTGGCTTCCCATCCCCCAATGCATCCCATACAAGACTCTGTCTCTCTTCTACAAATCCCTGAACATCTGTGCTCCCACATATCTCTCAAACTTACTTCACCCCTACACTCCTCCCCACTCCCTCCGCTCTGCCTGCGACCCCCTCCGCCTCCACACCCCCCGCACCAATCTCAGCACTTTCGGCCCCCGCTCCTTCTCAGTATACGGTCCATCCACCTGGAACACTCTCCCACTCTCTCTCAGTCAGAAACACTCTCTCTCCTCCTTCCAGTCTGCCCTCAAAACTCACCTCTTTCTACAGTTCTAGCACTACACCACCACACTCCCCACCCCAAGCAGACCATCGTATTGTATTTCACTATTTGTGGTACGTGAGTCGTTGTCTAAAGCGTGCGCATGCATGCGCGAGTTGTGAGTGCGCGCTTAGAGTTATAATTATTATAAGATAAGCACATTATACATAACATAATTATTATTTATTATTACTTATATAATATTTTTTATCATTCATTACATTAAACCACTTTGCAGTAGAACATTTCATGGATAGCTACAGCCTTGTTACCATCATTATCATCGATTCCATTAGTTAACCACACTGGTTTGCTGGTGTCAAGATTGATAAGGTTATAAACATTTTTATTATCACATAAAAAAAGCATAATAAATTTAAATCACCAACAATTGCCACTGTAAATGTGTTTCAATTTAACGTGGATGCCAAGTACAATGTTGCACCTACTTATGACCAGAAAATAATTCAACTAAATCATCTTGATATTGCTTTGTCTGAAAGAGATTTATTTCAAATGAAAGTACCCAACCCATATGATCATTACCTAAACCCACCAATTACAGATGATGCAACGCAAGAAAGTGGTCCTCAAGCCCACTACAGATGTTTCAAAACCAACTTAACTTTCCTATACTATGCTCAACTACTGGCTGTGGCATTTCATTTACAGACCATTTGAATCACTCAAACAAACTGATTAGGTCTGTGTATCATTTCCACACGTATTATCAGCTTAGAAAAATAATGTCAGAACTCCATGCTCCACTGCCCACTGAATCCAGTTTTAATCAGTTTAATAACCCAATGGATATGAAAGCATTTGAACGCATCTGTAATGAATTTAACATCAGTACAAAGTATGACTTTTCACAAAAACTTGATGATCACCACGGCAGGGGTACATTGTATTATGCTGAGAGTCACAGACAAATACCCCCAAGATTACTGGCCTTCCTACTCTTCATTCTCACCAAAATCTGAAAATTTGGTTAGGCTCAATAGAACAGAAACAGTCTAATGCCTGGACCACATTTGTCTTAGACAGGAGTGACGGGTTTACTCAAGTGGGAGTCGAAAGCATAAATGAATCTATCAGAAGGTATGTGTGGTGCATACTAGGAGCACAAGCTCAAACAAAATCAAACATTTTAAATGGGAGTGGCAAATGTGAAGCACAAAAACAGTTTTTTGCAAACTTGGAAGACTCGGTAAACTCAGTAGTAGATCTCCCATCTAGCATACAACGCTATCAAAACGCTCTCAGATATGCCAGATCAAAAGTTGACTTTGTAGTTGGCATTGGGTTATACATGTTGCCATCAGACCTTCAACTCCAAATGGGGACAATAACAAATTATAATAATGAAATAATTGTTGCAGGGCATGATCAGAAATTCGGCTTCAATCAATCTGTAAACTTGGGCCCAACAACCACACATTTACTGCCGTTAAAACCATTAATAGCACCAGTAACATTAGTAATGCCAGTCACGCCATCACCCGTACAGACAGTAACAACACCGGCGCCCACCCCAGCTCGGACACCTACACCCATACAGGCAGTAACACCAGCCCCCCCAGCTCCAGTCCTTTGGGTAAACACACATGAGTCAGAGATAACTGCTTTGGTAATAGCCCTTACTGGATTAGGGATATTACTTCTTTATCTGTTTCATTAAATAACTCACTATTAACCCTCCTACTGTCACCAAAATGACCCACACATGCTCCGCCATAAACCCTACTACCTTTGCTGCTGTACTGATCAGCCAACTGACAACACTCCCTATTATGCCAGGCAAAGCATCCATTGCTTTCACAGTCAATTTCTGAAGCAAGTCTGAGATATGAGACAACTGGTTTTTTTAACCCACGCCTGTAAATCTTTGGGGTCTGATGGGACAGGAGGAGTTGAACCCCTGGTCCTCCAGCTACAGCTAATACTACAGTACTGATAATAAATCCAATAGCAGTAATTAAGCTTGCAATAGTGATACCCTGCTCTCTGAAAAGTGTTTTCAATCTCTCTGCCAAAGTTGTGTCTTCGTGAAGTATTTTTTTAATAGTTTCTCTAACCCTGTTGACCTGTGGTTTCATTTTTTTTTCCCTCAATTTCGATTACTTCTAGTCGAGCTGATCTTTTTATCTGCAAATCCTTTAATCTGTGTTGTATTCTTTCTTTCATTTCTGTGTCATAATTCTCATCATCAGCTTTACCTAATTTTTCCTTTTCTCTTTCTATGTGATTATCAAGCTCACCTAGTTTAGCTACATTATTCACAAGCTCACCTCAGATTGTCTGCAGTGTTTTATCCAATCCCACTAACTCTCGCATTGTCAAAGGAGAGTCACCTATTGCTTTCATAGCCTCATTTATTTGTCCTTCAGTAAATGAGGTTTCTTTTATCACCTTGTCTGCTATTTTTGGGGGCGGTCCGTGGTGCAGTGGTTAAGGCTCCTGCCACCAATGCTAAAGGTGCAAGGTTCGATTACGGGTTCCGCCGTCGGACTTTTCTCCTCTAGTAAGTGTCACCGTTAATCCGGGCGGACCGTCAGGAGTTCTTTCTCGGGTACTCCGGCTCTTCCTCCCCCACGACTTTGGTATCAGTTTCAGCCCACTTAATCAAATTTCAAATACAAACGATTATGAATTTCCAAAACTTCAGTAGCTCGCTTGAACTTGCCCTTAGCACCACGTGAATGTTATGTGTTTGTGTACAGTGTGTGTGAGTGAATGCGTGTGATTCACGTGAGCGTGCTTGTTGGGTTCAGTTCGCGGCGGTGCTTTGAGCCGATTTTCAATTGGGATAAAGCGCCTATTTAATGCGCTTATTATTACTTATTATTATTTCTGGCAGCCTTTTTACTTCCGTCATTTCAATTTCTTGCCCTGTTGGCAACTTTGTTTGCACGTCATAAAGGGCACTAGCAATTTGAGGTGTCAACTTCTTACTAGCATTACTACCAACACCAAGGTAACGCTGCAGTGCTGCCTCACCACCAACATCAGTTTTGATTGTACTTAAAGCTCTAAACTTAGCTTGATCTTTTTTTTTTTAATGTCAATTGTACTTTTCCTTTGTCTGTATTTACAAATGTGATAAAACTTTATGCTCATGTATAGTGTTCACACAGTAGGGTAAATACGGTACAGTAGTTGTCAACGGTTTGTTTTGTGTGGATAGTCGTGAGGCCAAGACCCACGTGGAATCTTAAAGGCACAGGGAGTTTTAGTCAGTTGTAGGTGAGAGCTCAGTCTGGCAGAGCTGTACAAACATTAGTGCGGGGCTTTACTGTCAGAGGGTACAGACGTGTGTGAGATATCTAAGCCCGTATTCCAAGACTCTGAAACATAGAATTCAGGTATGTTTCTATATATGTATTATTGATAGTTGTTTAGTTAAAGACGGTATGCATTGGTAAGAGTAATTCGGTTGTATAGTGTTGACTGGTTTGGAATTCAATGAAGTAACCGGTGGTTTTCGTATACAGTTATTTATAGAGATGGAAAATAAAAAAAGTGTGAGGGGTGTAGGTCTAAGTCGCTGTGAAGGTAGTACGTGGTTAAGTATAGTCTTTTCCAGTGTATAGAATAGTGTATGGCGAGAGTGCTAGGTTATAGTCTGTTCCAAGGTAGTGACAGAGTTATGGGGGTGTTATGAAAGTAGTTCAGGTTATGAAGCACGTGTGTGTGTGTGTGTGTGTGAATGAACGTGTGAGTTTTTTTTTTTTTTTTGTATCAGCCAGGTTATGTAATGTTTCTCGTATCATCCAATATGTGTGTGTGTTTAGCAAGTGTTATGATTTATGACTTTATTGTGTTCAGAGTGCTTGTCGGGAGTTGGAGTGACGGACGCCGAGACGTCAGTCACCAGGGACCTAATGCGAGGTCATCTCTCCATCTCTTCACTCGGGGAGTGAGTGGTCGGTGCTAAGACACTTGGGTCACAGCAAAGATACAGTACGAGTAACGGGGACGTCTATGGTTCGAGAGACAGGATGACTTGGGAGCATATGAGAAGGGACTTGCACGCCTAGGCAGGAAAGGACTGAACATAACCACGCGAGAACACCAAACAGGTTGGAGAGTGAGAGACTAATACCTAGTCTGACAGTGATATTGTGTGGATGTGGTGTTAAGATGCTGGTAGTGGGAAAGAGTGAGTGAGTGAGTGAGTATAGATTGCTTTACATCCCGCAAGCGACAAATGCCTTCTCAGGACGTGCCTGCGCTAAATGAAGAAAACAACTGCAAGAAGCGCAGACAGGAGGGAGAATTTCAAAAGAAAAATACAGATGAATGGACCAGAAAGACAGAAATACAAACCCCCAAAAGAGTAGAACCCACCTTGCAGGGGTTAGACAAGGTGACCCTAGGAACTAAAAAGTAGACAACCCCACCAAGGTCCCCTAGGGCAGACCCGGTGGGGGTGGTAGTGGGAAAGAAGTGGTATATATAGTTGTGATAGTTTGTGAGCATTCTTCTTTTATTGTATATGTTGTATAAAAGTTACGTTAGAAAGGGAGTCCGTGTGTTGAGTTTTACGCATGAATGCGCCCCTCTGAGTCAGTGGCGGTGTATGCGTCTGTTGTGCAAAAGTCTGTACATGCGACTGGGGGCGAGTCTGCATGCGTTACAACAAATAAGTGGCCTTTATCAAGTTCAAACTGATTAGGATCTATTACATCTGGGTGGACATCAACATGTTCATAAAATGAGTTTACTTTGTCTTTTAACAGTTCGTGATACATACTAGAAGTATTTACCATTCCAGACATATCTGTTGCACTAGTATCATAGTCATCCATCACATTCATTTAAAAATCATCATGGTTAAATCCTCTCGGTGCCATTGTTTTTATTTATTATTTTTTTTTTTGATTTTTGAATAGTAAAATGACATTGTCCTACGGATCGAAGTTAGACCCATACAGAAATCTACGTGAACCTCTTGGTGTTAAGGGCATTAGGCATTCAATTGTTATCACAAACAATCCTAGCACCATAGATCAAAACCAAACTCTTACTGTCAAGTTTCCAAACCAAGGTCCCAGTGACGTTATTGTTCCTGGCACTGCTCGCCTTGCTTTTAATATTGAACTTTCATCAGACACAGATGACAAAAGAACACTAGTTGACAACCTAGGCAGAGCAATTATTAAGACTATTAAAGTTAAACTTGAAGGTCAGGAAGTGTTTAGTTTTGACGATGCTGATGTATTCTACTGTTATAAAGATCTGTGGCTAACTCGAGAAGAGAGAGAAGACCGTATTTATCAAGGTACACAGTCTCACAATCAACTAGCACAGACGCAACATATAAGATCTCTAACATCTCTTTGGAATATGAAATTGTCACACATACTCATATAGCTACTCTCATTCAAAATCAGTACCAGTCAAGACTTCCAATTTATTATGACCGTGTGATAAGACACAGTTTGATTCATAAAGTCAAAAGTGATCCAATGTCGAATATCAACTTTAACACACCTGCGAGGTCACTAAAAGATATTCTTTTGTTGTTTGTTGAACCAGGAAGTCCATACAAAATGGATTCAGAAAAATTCTACAATCCAAAGATTACTCATTTGTCCTGCACCATTGAAGGGCGTCCAAATCAGGTGTATGCTTCGGGCATGCTGCCTTTCCAGCACTATGATGAAATCGTAAAATGGTCAGATGAAAGGCTTAGAGAAAAACCAGCAAACATGGCATACAAAGATCTACATCTGTATGACGGAAGAATCAGTCAATACCTGACAAACAAGTATGCACTCTGGTTAGACCTGCATAGTACAGACGATGACTACCTACACTGGTCAGGTTGTACAGTTAAAAACGGCAGTGATGGAATTACAATCCAAATACAAAAAAGACTGAAACCGCCGGAGCAATAAATATATATTTGTATCTGATTTATGACGCCCAACTGAATATTCAAGAAAGCAGACTAAGTGGACACGTGTATTAAAATTATAATTAGTATTAAAATGAACTTGATGACACTCGACCCATACTGTGGTTTGTTTTGTGGTGCCACAGGCTGTGGGAAAAATGAATATGTTCTTAATCTCTTACAAACAAGATATATCATTTCGAAAACATTGTGATATTTTGTCCTACTATCAAACACAACAAAGCTTATCACAACCGTTTATTTATTTGGACTGATCATAACATTTATTTAGTCGACCCTGAGAAAAAACTGAACGACTACCTGCTGTATTTTTACAAGCAATTTGAAGGGCAGCCAACTTTGTTTATAGTTGATGACTGCTCAGCAGAAAAATATATGTCAAAAAAAAAAAAAAAAAAAAAAAAAAAAAAAAAAAAAAAACACTGGCAGAACTGGCCTTCAGTGGCAAATATAAGTGTATGGATTCTCACTCAAAAATATAATTCTGTACTGAAAGATTTTCGAGAGGAGTTAAAGTTTATCTGTTTGTTTTACCGTAGGGATCGTGACAGCTTTGAAGACTGTCTCAGAGAAAACGATGTCATCCCCAACAAACACGAACGAGACATTGTAAAAGACAAACTGAAATCGACTAAGCATTTAAAGCTTATTTTATAGACAGATCAGCCCACTGGGTATGGATTAGTAAATTAATTTAGCCTTTTGTTTTGTCCATAAAAAATGACGGTCTGACAAATCATGCAAGCGTTTGATATCACAGAGAGCTTCAAAGACGTTGATCAATTAGATTCCTTAATAACATCTCCCAAACAGCCTGACATAAGCCTCTCAGTACCATCGGTTATATGTAGTCATATAATGTGACTTTGGAATTTTTTTATGATGATCATCAAGTTGTGGAGTACATGACAGCTGATTTTAGGACACATACCTTAAAAGTTAATGATGCCAGCTGTGACCGGTTTGCGATACTTTGTTATAACATATTTAAACAACTACGTAAACTAAATGGTTATATTAACTGTGTTACAGTTAATAAAATGAAATTACACATACAGAGCCAGCAGTAATATTTTGCCGGACAAATAAAAATGATGGACAACGCAATTGATGTTACAGGCTGCTTTAGTTATATCCAGCGCTTTGATCAGATAAGAACAGATTTCAAACAACCGGACATAACACCAATATCATCACCAACAATGATATACGTGTCATATAATATGACTTTAGAAATATTTGAAGAGCTACCATTTGTAGAGTTCATGCCTGTTGATCTAAAGACACATACCTTTAAGTTGATGATCAGTTGTTTGAGACATTGTGTGAACACATATTCCGACAACTATGCAAACTGAATCTGTTTATTGTTGGTGTTACAGTCAGTAAAGTGGTGTGTACACAAGGTGTAGTTTTTTTCTATTTATTATTTTGTCGGACAAATAAAAATGACAGACAATGCCCAAAGCTCGTCTGGTTCGTCAGGCTTAAGAAACGTGTTTCACACAACAGACTTGCCTATATCAAACACTTACAGTGTCTATGAATCAATAGAAAGATCTTTTTCGGTCATACAAGATAATCTTCTTTCTGGTAGTGAAAAGATTCAAATTGTAGCTAGAAGGGGTCTGGATGTTAAAGTCTCTCAGAATGAGAACATTTTTGCCGGTGTCGTTCACTTTATCCATCACTTGTACAAAGTCGTCATACCAGTCAGCAGTAGCAGCTGGATTTCTGTACATAAAGGCGATAAGGATGGGAGAGGAATGTGGTATTTCAACCTCCAGTCACACACACTCTAGCTTTCTGGACTCAAGGTCTTCACGTCTGCGCACCATATTTCGGATAGAGCTATGTACATAGACAGCTATTCAAGTGTGTCCAGGGTAGCCTGGGTCACGCCGGATTAGAGAAAAGTTAGGAATAAGTAAGCTAGCATCACTGATGTTTGGGCCCAGACGTGATTCCGTGAGACCAAAGAGATGGAAGTGCGATGGCTCATTTAAAAATAAACAAATATCGGGGACCTTGTGAAACAGGTGAAAAATATTAAGGTGTCCGATTTTCAGTCCAAGTGATTGTACGCTATTTGAAGCTTTCGGCATCGCTTCTCGTCAATTCGCGTTTAGGTAAAAGTCACTGTAAAAATCCTCTATGATCTCAAAATGGGATCACATACACAAAAAGGCACGCTGATCTCAAAATGGGATCACATACACACACAGTACGGTTAAGTCTCTCGTGCCAAGATATCATGGAGTCCATCAAAGAAAACAGGAAAAGACAATTCACAGGCTAAAGACCATAAGGTCACTGTGACTTCCGTAGTCAAACAGTTCTCAGTGTGCTGCCTCAAAGGCAAACACACAGCCAATGTCAAAACAGTCTGTAATATTTCGCAGTTCCGATTACCAAAAATTAATCATTATTTACGAAACACGGTATAAAACTAAATAAAAATGTCTCAGTGCCACAGCACTTGTTAAAACACATCCACAAAAATTAAAACGTTTCTGGTATTATTTCAAATTAAATCCACACAACCTATACAAGGGCTCACACACATATGCACATAGGAACACACGCTATTGTCCGCGGCTCGCAGTTTACGGGTTGAATCGTAGTCAAGATTAATAAAGTACAAAAAAAACCTACAACAACAACAACAAAACATGTCACAGTTTTGAATGCTATGCGCTAAACCAAGTAAACTGAACGAGAGTTGTCAGTATAAACGCTATGTGCACAGCAAGGGCCGGTGCGTCTTAGTTCTACCTAAAGGCCCCGCCACACAGGCCGGTTGTGCCCTGATTTTGAAGCCGATTCCGATCCGATTGCGATCGGATGACGTCAATTATCCGATCCGGTCCCAATCGGTTGGGAATCGGGTGACTAGAACCTGCTCTATTTTCCCGATCCGAATCGGCCCCGGTTGTATGCTTCAACAAATCAGAGCGCGTCTCGCAAAGCATGTCGTGTTTGCAAATGGCGGAACACGCCTAGTTGTGATCAGTAAATAATAATAATAATAATACATAGTTTTTATATAGCGCCCTTCCCCACGAACAGCAAGCTCGGAGCGCTTTACAGCACATAAAAAACATTAAAAAGGAGAAAAATTAGAACACACTCACTCTTTAAATAAACATCTGCTCGCACCATGTAGGCGCATTTCTAACACGAAACACACACACACACACACACACACACACACACACACACACACACACACACACACACACACACACACACACACACACACACACACACACACACACACACACACACACACACACACACACACACACACACACACACACACACACACACACACACACACACACACACACACACACACACACACACACACACACACACACACACACACACACACACACACACACACACACACACACACACACACACACACACACACACACACACACACACACACACACACACCACACACACACACACACACACACACACACACACACACACACACACACACACACACACACACACACACACACACACACACACACACACACACACACACACACACACACACACACACACACACACACACACACACACAACACACACACACACACACACACACACACACACACACACACACACACACACACACACACACACACACACACACACACACACACACACACACACACACACACACACACACACACACACACACACACACACACACACACACACACACACACACACACACACACACACACACACACACACACACACACACACACACACACACACACACACACACACACACACACACACACACACACACACACACACACACACACACACACACACACACACACACACACACACACACACCACACACACACACACACACACACACACACACACACACACACACACACACACACACACACACACACACACACACACACACACACACACACACACACACACACACACACACACACACACACACACACACACACACACACACACACACACACACACACACACACACACACACACACACACACACACACACACACACACACACACACACACACACACACACACACACACACACACACACACACAGCCTATATACATGGGCTACCCACATACGAAACAACCAACATTTCCAGGCAGCACATCCAGACTAAGCTAATCTTGATATGCTACCAGGAAAAGATGGGTCTTCAAATTTGTTTTGAAGGTCATCAGGGTAGGGGAAAGACGGACATGCAGTGGAAGTGAGTTCCAGGCGTGAGGGGCCTGATAACTGAAAGAACGGGCACCAGCAGTTTTTAGGCTGACTCTGGGCTGAACGAGCAGTTTTTGTGAGCTTGAGCGTAGACTTCTACTAGGATTATGTGATGCAAGGGAAGAAGACAGATATGCAGGAAGCGTATTGTCATAGTGTTTGTATGCCAAAGTGGCCAACTTGTACTCTATTCTCTGTTTGACAGGTAGCCAGTGGAGATGCTTTAGCAGTGGTGTGATATGATCAGTACGTTTTTTGCGAAGGACTAACCGGGCTGCATTATTCTGGATACGCTGAATGCGAGTGAGTTGATCAGATGAGATACCAGCAAGGAGGGAATTACAGTAATCTAGACGGGACAGAATGCGAGAGCATACAAGCTGGGCAGTAGCCTTTTCTGTCAAAAAGGATCTGATCATGCCTATTTTGCGGAGCTCCAGGTAGGCAGTGCGGCAAAGATGGCTAACCTGTTTTTCCATCGATAAACTTGAATCCAGGAATACACCCAGATTTTTTACATCGGATTTGAAAGAAATGTCATGGCCACCTATGGAAATATGATCACTGCTGGAGGCGGATGTTCTAGCTCGAGTACCAACAAGCATGCTCTCTGTTTTGTCATCATTTAACTTGAGTCTGTTGCAAGTCATCCAGTCTTTGACTTCAACTATACACTTCTCCACATTGGAGACAATGGTCTGCAGTTTACCAGGATGGTCAGACTTAGAGACCTGAGTGTCATCAGCATACTTGTGATACTCACAGCTATTCTGGCTGATGATTTGGGAAACTGGTTTAGTGTACAGAGAGAACAGCAGAGGACCCAAAACAGACCCCTGTGGGACACCATACTTCAAAAGCACAGGCTGAGACATGATCCCATTCACACATACAGACTGATATCTTTCAAAAAGGTAAGACCTGAGCCATGACAGCGCTGGACCGGAAATACCAAAAGACACGCGTAGGCGTTCTAAAAGAATCCCATGATCCAGCGTGTCAAATGCCGCAGACAGGTCTAATAACGATAGCAAAGAGACATGTCCGACGTCAGCATGTGTAAGCAGGCTATTGGTAATGTGAAGCAATGCTGTCTCAGTACTGTGATTTCTTCGATATGCAGACTGATACAGTTCAAGTAAATCATTACTACTGAGATGTGACATGAGCTGACTCAGCACAACTTTCTCCAGAATCTTAGAAAGAAAGGGAAGATTAGACACTGGTCTATAATTTTTCAGCAAGTTTGCATCCATCCCTGCCTTCTTCAACAATGGAATTACCACAGCCTGCTCAAAATGCCGAGGCACAGACCCTGACTCCAGAGACAAGTTAATAATTCTGGTTATCACACTGACAAGCTCATCAGGGCATAGCTTGAGTATAGAGGTGGGAATGGGGTCAAGGGAACAAGATTTGGTGGGTGAGGAAATAATTAGTTTCTTTACAGTCTCCTCTGTGACAGCAGTGAACGCATGTAACACAGGCCCGCCATATGGTATATAGGACACAGCATCAGAACAGTTGTCCAGTTCCTGACGGATCGTGCTTATCTTAGAGTCAAAGTACTGACAAAACTTATCAGGTAGATCATTCATCGGAATGGTATTCGGAAGTACAGGTTCATTTTTCTTTCCAAGAAGTTCATTTGTAAGGCCAAACAGCTGACGACTAGATATGCAGTCTTCAAGTTTGGCACAAACAAAGTCTTTCTTAGCTGCACGCTGTGAGGACTTGAGTGCAGCACGCTGCTTCACAAACATGTCTCTATGTACTGTAAGACCACTACAGCTCCACACTTTCGTTGCTGATGTTTCGTACGCCTCTTCCCGAATATGATGCAAAACTGCTGATAATGCAAGCACATCATCATCACTGTCAAAGCTAGCAGTCATTTTGCAGAACAGGTACGACTTTGATCTTCGGTTCAAACCGGTCGGCTAAACAAGTCGGGAAATGTGTGGCACTGCACACGTTTTTTAGTCCGGCCCGATCACCTACCGATTCGAAAACTGATCGGAAATCGGCCTCAAAACCGGGCTCGTGTAGCGGGGCCTTAACACACTCACTGGGCCGAGCAGACACGGATTAATTTCATTACGCCTCAGACCACCCATCAAGTAGAGTAACTGCCAATGAGGGAAGGGTGGGGGGTATGGCTGGAATGGTGGCTGGAACTGGAAGACTGGATACGGTGGCAGTCCGGGGTGTGTGGCCTGGGGCCAGGGAACGATGGGGCGGCCGAATTCCCGTAGTAGGACGAAAAGGCGTGAGGATCCACGGCTACGGCGTCAGGTCGATGGTACAATGGCAGTAGGGAAGGAATGCTGGCACCAGTGGCGACATCTGTATGTGAGGTCTCTGTAGTACCGGTGGCGCGAGATGTCTTGTCAACGGGAGGCTGGCTGTTGTGGTTATTGGGGACGGGGACAGCTTGGCGAGAGACAACCGCCCTGTCACCGTTATTGCTTCTCGCCAACACTGAATGGCACTTGCAGACTTTGACTTCTGCTCGGTGCTGTTTGTGGAACCTGGAGTTAAATCCCGAGAATTGGAGTCAGGCCCTAACAACAGTGGTGGGTAGGCTTGCTTGTACTTTACGGTCTGTTGTTTACGGTGGCTACCACCCTGTTTATTTACGGGAACATAGTGTATGTCTTTGGACAAGCCTTGTTCACGCTGCATACGAGTGTTAGGCAGAGCTTCATCTTCGGCGTGATATAAAGAGAGAGAGAGAGAGAGAGAGAGAGAGAGAGAGAGAGAGAGAGAGAGAGAGAGAGAGAGAGAGAGAGAGAGAGAGAGAGAGAGAGAGAGAGAGAGAGAGAGAGAGAGAGAGAGAGAGAGAGAGAGAGAGAGAGAGAGAGAGAGAGAGAGAGAGAGAGAGAGACGCGCACGAGAGAGAAGGACGTATTTTTAGAGTATTATGTCAGTGTCTGCGTTGTGACGGAGTTGCCTCTTTTACGTCACCGCCACTATCTGACTTTATCTAGAAGTAAGTGTTTTTTTAGTGTTTTAATTCTTTTCTGAAAATAATTAATTTTTACTGAAGAAGTTGAATGGATGCAAAGCTGGCAAACGAACTCATCCAATGGTTTTCTCCAAACTAGCTATATGCAAAAGTTCAAGTAAATATGACAAAAATTGTGGACCCTAATCTGGGTCAACCGACTTCAAATAAACGGTTGTATACGTCTTCAATGAGATATTCAATTACAATATGCTTGGAGGTTCTTTTAGCCACCTACTTAAGAAAGTATTTTGCCAAGTTTCAAGCTTGTGTGTATAGAAATATTGGATTTTCTCTCGTTTACAGACATACGCACACACATACATACATACGCACATACATACATACGCACATACATGCAGACGCACATACGGCCCTTCGCGCCAAATGTACGTTCTTCAGCGAGGTTAGCGTTACTTCAATTGTTAGAGCTTTAGCCTGCCCGCTTTTGACATACGGAACATGCTATTAAATTCGCTATTAAATTCTCCCCGTCGTAAAAAAGTCCCTTCTATGAATAGAAGGAACTTAAAAATACCTCAGCGAGAAATTTCACTCAAATGCAGTTCGCGCGCAGTTGTTTACCGACAGTCGGAAGTATGGGAAATTACGTCCCCCGAATCTCTACGTCACACCTACAGTTTGGGGTCCTTTCAAGGGTTTACTTCGCGCTATTCCTTTTAAAAGTTAAAGGCAATATCGTTGTATTTCGAGTTAGGCTGTGCCAGTGGTTCTTGTCCCCTCTCGGGTCCGGTCTGGGGGGGGGGGGGGGTAGGAGGGGGGAGGAGGGGAGGGGGGGGGCGGTGTCTCGGGCTAAATCCTCGAATCTTACCTCCGACATTGACAACACCCCCCCCCCCCCACCTCCCTTCCTGACCGGACATTCGAGGCGACAAGAACCACTGACAAAGTCTAACTCGTAATACAACTAATAATGTTATGAATGCGCGTGCACGTGAGAGAGATTGGGTGTGTAGATGTGAAGACCGATGTGTGTCTGTCCGTGTGTTCATTCTAGGTTGCAGCACTAAAAAGCCCAGCACTCAACACTTTGTAAATGTAGCGGCTTAGGATAGGACAAAATACATTCGGCCAGCCATCTGGGCGCTGCATACTCACACGGTGCTGGCCCAGCAGAACAGGCAGAAGGTTTACCACAGAGTTCTCAATTCATGAACGCTTTGTTTGGGGGCAGAATGGCCAACTTGTTGATCTCTTGTGTTGAGGCTTTCTATTGGCCCTGTAATGAACGCAGAATTTCAACCGGTCGCACGCACAGACTCACAAACGCAACGTCCACATTCACAAAATACACTGACTCTCAGTCGGAGGTATTCGTTCAGCATAAACTCAAAACATCGCTTCTGTGGCCCAACGTGTAATCGTAACTAACAAAACCCTTCACAATATTACACAACTCTCAACACTAGCACGTCACTCTCACTTCCAAACACAATATTACATACACAACTCTGAACACTAGTACGTCACTCTCACTCCCACACACAATATTACACAACTCTCAACACTAGCACGTCACTCTCACTCCCACACACAATATTACACAACTCTCATCACTAGCACGTCACTCTCACTCCCACACACAATATTACACAACTCTCAACACTAGCACGTCACTCTCACTCCCACACACAATATTACACAACTCTCAACACTAGCACGTCACTCTCACTCCCACACACAATATTACACAACTCTCAACACTAGCACGTCACTCTCACTCCCACACACAATATAATCAAAGCCACGTGGATCTCCTCTTGACACGTTCCTCCAGCGGCAGCCTCTGTTGACTTTGACGTCTCGGCGCCAAGTCCCATGCTCCTCACAAGAACTCTGAAATCACGGTTCAATAGTCTTGAAGACGGCTGTATATCCCACATATGTCCGTCCTCTATGACAGAATAGCACGTACTTAATGTTACTCCTGAGCTGTGTTAGGCTGCGCTGCGCCCCTAAAACTCCGTGCAAATCGCTAAACTCCCGAACAAACGAATCTCGTGAATACACGGACTAATTGTCACTAGAAAAACCGCTGACACGACAGCACACTGCAGAATCCTTGTGTGAACTTTATGCGTGGGCATAGAGCTTCATCACAGGCCCTTTGAAGTAGAGGATGTAAGCTAGCGACTACACAAGTCATCACGTGACACGCCCTCACCTGGCCAGCATGTTGATGTAGACATCCCGTGTCATGGCCGGGTCCACAGTTCCCGACACCCGCCTCGTGAACCACCCAGACAGCTGCGTCATGGTTTGGGGCGTGACGTGGTGTGGCGCGGCCTTGTCGGAAAGCTGGTCAGCACACAGACACAGCTGTACGGCAGTCGTCACGTCTGGCGCGCCCAGTGTAGCACACACGGCCTGGGTACAAGTCAAACATACACTTTAACAGACAGCAGTCGTCACGTCTGGCGCGCCCAGTGTAGCACACAGGGTCTGGGGACAAGTCAAACATACACTTTAACAGCAGTCGTCACGTCTGGCGCGCCCAGTGTAGCACACACGGCCTGGGGACAAGTCAAACATACACTTTAACAGCAGTCGTCACGTCTGGCGCGCCCAGTGTAGCACACACGGCCTGGGGACAAGTCAAACATACACTTTAAAGGTCCTGGTTCAGCAATTAGTGAGTTGAGGACAGCGAAAAAAAATTTCGAAGTCCCTACCTGACTTGAAGTGCAACCCTGACAGGGCCTCATCAGATGGGATCCCCGAACATTCACGTTACTATAGCTGCTGTAGAGTGTCAGACGTCCTTGACGGCTGTCACAGTTCATGCAAACAGGTATACGCCACTCAGCTGCCAAAGGTCACTTCCAGTTGCATCTGTCCGTACACGGTAACACCCACAATTCTCGTGCAACAACAACGAAAGATGACTATCCAACTTTCACTTCTGGGCCGGTACTGGGAAGCACTGAGCGACGTCCACAGCGTCCAAAAATGGCCCAGGGAATGGTGACGGTACGTCGAACATGCTATATCGTGGTCTTCTCATTTCTTATGTCCTCGCATTTATCCAAAACAAGGTTTCCTCGAAAGCGTTTGCAAACAACAAGTCTTTATGGTAGTCGCCATTTTTACGAAGGGAAGCTACTAGATAATGTGTGTGTAAGGGACAGCACTCCCGTGCTAAGCAACGCGCAAACGCCCACCTCAAAACGATTTTATTTTTCACAAAAGCCTGGGAGATAATTTACAGGTCATCATGCAACAATGTGATGTGCATGGGTGACAGTGCGAGAATATGAAATGAATGTAAACGGGACATAAATATGCCCCATAAATCCATGGCCAGCAAGCGATATACATTCCCATGAGCTCCTGCGGATGCAGGGGCTCATGAGAATGTATGACTTTTGCATTTGGAACAGGCTGGCTGAAGGCCTGTTCTGTCTGAACCAAACAGCTGAAATTCAGCTTTTCGGGATTTTGAAAAGCTGAATCAGCTTCTAGGAGTGAAGACGGTCACCCATTGATGTGATTGTGCCTGTTCGTGTGTGTTACACGGACATAAAATTTGATTCCATTATAAGAATCTAAGCACTAGGTAATATTTTGCTTTGTCGTTTACTTCTCATCTTGTTTTTTGTTTTTTTTATGTATCACAAAAGATAATTACCGTCTGCAAACTTGATGAGTTCAGTGATAATATTTTCTCCCCAGACCAACTGCTGTCTATGCACACGCAATGCACCCTGCCCAATGCATACCTCATGCAGGTGCCTGACAGCAAACACCGATACACCAACTACAAGCTAAAGGGTGCACGAGCAAACGAGAGGCAAGTTTCAAAATAATTAGATACAGGGCCGCAGCAGATGGTTCCGGCCTTCGCCATACCAATAATGTATACATTTTTTTGACAAGACCATATAATTATGTCTGTTTATGCCCTCGACCCAAATTAATTTAAATGTTACTAATTTTTCCATTTTTGGGGGGTTGTGCGAATTCTTCCCCCCCCCCCCCCCTGCCCGATTGACTTTAGGAAGCAGATGAAAGCAAGCTGGCATCATGCAGGCATGCACCCCTTCGGCTGGAGCATTAGGTTTCTTTCACCTCGTGCTATGGTTATGAGATATGAAATAAATGTTAGGAAACAGATATATATATATTATGTAATTGGTATTCTAACCACAATATATTTCATTCATAGTTTATCTATGTTTGCACTGACAGCAAACCATGTGGGATTTATTTCTGATTACTCCATATAGCAATGTTCTCTATCAGAAAACTGAAATGACTCAACCCGCAAAAATAAATATCAAGGAAATATATCAGTTCACAACAGCAAGAGGTATATCTCACTTGATCTTCATTTTGTGACAAAAACATTGTTTTCAAATACACTTCAACGTATGGTTTATTTGTTTATATCTGTACTGAGTGAAACTGTTAAAAATGCCTTTCATTGTGAGGCTTCTGTTATGAGTTTACCAAAATCGTCAAGTACATCAATAAGTGTCTCTTGGCTTGACTTCATGAACGAAGATTCTATAGGGCTTGCCCACGTCGTCTGCAGGCATTTTCGTGGCTGCGGAGGCCAATCCGGGACAGGCAGGTTTACATCAATAAGTGTATACATAAATAAAACACAATTACCATGATTGTCATAATTCCTAAAAATACAGCTGATTTTTTTTATGAAATGAGTATGTCTATCCTCAACAAGACCAAGTAGTCTATGTACCCTACAGAACCACATAGTCCAGATCAAAATGGTGACTGCGAAGCGTGTGTAATGCTGAGACGAACTCAACGAAAAAAAGAAAGACGCTTAGAAAAGACAGCTACAACACAATTTTATTCATATTATCTAGTAATAAATTGTGTTGTAACTGTCATTTCTAAGCGACGTTCTTTCCTCATAGGGTTCTTCTCTACAGAACAACATACATGTGCACTTTTACTTCCTGCACCATATATAACTGTAATGATACATGAGGCAAAAACACAAACAGAACGGAGACAACCATTTTAATTATAAAGAAACAATTTCAGTGATGTCATTGAATTATATGCATGGTATATTTTGCTTATGATGCTGTCATTCAAACTTGGTCACTGTGTTTTGGTAAGTGAGGGAGAGGGGGGGGGGGGGGGCTGGAGGGGGCGGGTACACATGCAGGCATAATATATATATATATATATATATATATATATATATATAATTATGTATATATATATATATATATATATATATATATATAATATATATATATATATACCGCAACGATTTCCTAATGTAATGTTACATATGGTAATATAGTTCTATCATCATATGCTAAATTTTGCTATCCACCAAAATGCTAATATTGCCATGATTCCACAGCAGACAGACAGCCTTCATGGACAGGTCCAACCAGTGAAGAGACAACAGACTGGCCAGTGTCAAACATGTCACCAAACTGCAGGGGCGTTAGCAGCAATGTCACACAGAAACTTTGGAACAGCAAACAGCCTGATGCAGTGCAGTGTGCCCCAACTTGCTCTCAGCAGGCAGCTGCAAGACAAGAACAAAGGTCAGTTAGTACATGTGAAGATGTACTGCAAACACTGTTCTAGATGAGTTTACTTGGCTACCGGGTATCAGCCAGTATAATCTACTCAACATGAAACCAACCGTAATGAATCAATCACAGCCAGTGTAATCAATAAACTCCATACAAGACAGATTTGCAAAATAACTTTTACAAACAATTTCTTTGTCTCGGTGATGGTCAAACGATTTATACAGTTTTGTTCTAATAATAAAAGACATTGTAGCTTTGCAATGCTGCTTGGTAACATGATATTATATGAATATGTTTTCAGGCCAACATAACCAACTTTTCCCTGGGGGAGACTAAAGATGCACTCAACCGATGAGCAGCCCCTGGTGACCATATCGAATGTGGGAGTAGAGGCGACACCTTATCAGCGCATGACCAGTGAAGACAATCCGGCCTACTGTTTGTGTGGGAATCATCTAATAATAATGGACAACAAGAACTACTGAATTTGATCCAGCTGATCGAGTTAACAGAAGAACCAACTTTTCTAGATATTTGTAAGAAGCAGACCGAAGTCAAATTTTGCAGCGTCAAAAATTATAGCATCACATTTGCAAATAAAATTCCCACATTATAATAGCAATCAAACATCACCAACACTCTACATACAGATTTTTTTCAGTTGTGGCATGAGAGCCATATGGGGCTTGGCAACAGCAAACACTGTTGCTCTTGTCAGGTGGCCATAATCAGATGGCAGTTTCTAAGCCCCAATCTAAACTACCTGAGGGCACTATCTGGTTGTGTATGTGTGTGAAACCAACCTCCAAGTCTTTACTTCTGCTGAAAAACCACATCCACTCGTCGCTCAATCTTGTCATCTGTACTGCGTAGGTAATGTAACAAACTGGAGAGCTTCTCATCAGTGAGGCATTGGGGATACAAGGCCACGGAGCACATTCCTTGATGAGAAAAAACAGAATGAAGAGAACATTTTCATTAACTTTTAAAATTTACTTTCTGTCATGGAGATTGTTTACATCTGTTTGTACAAGTAGTTGGGACATGAATAAATGGACACATGCATGTAATATATACTCCATATTGTGCACTTTGTACTCTCTATACAAGAAAGTATTAAAGTTGAATGTAAAAGCAAAATGTTGGACATTTTTTGTTTTCAATACATTTGGACATTCTTCTTCATAAATTGCATACATGTCTGCTTTCATTTTTCATCCTTGTTATAACTACATACTGTAAACAGTGCACATGAACAGGAATTCTGCACCTGACTTGCCATAAGAAAGAATTAGTTTTCATGGTCAGTGTCACAATCCTAAATAGTATATTTCTACAAATACATGTACTGTAATGATACTGAAAATGACATGTACAATACTGCATTTGTACCAGAAATTGCACAAGTGTGTAACATACATGTACTATGCATATTTCTGCTGTGCTACCTGGTATGCCACAGAGTGCCTGTTGCCAATCTTGGTATACTGCTTGCATACTTGGTGGTTGAAGTCAAGGATGGTAAGCCTGTTGCGCATTGTGTAGCCTTTGTAGCCAATGAAAGTTTTTTGGGGGGCCATTTTATTTTCAGCCACATAGATACATCCCCTTGACTAACACTCAAAACACTAAATGATGAGACTGAAACATATCTAAACTCTAAGTCAAAATAAGTGCATAAATAAGACATGATACCTTGATCATGCCTGTCAAGGACACTCGTAATGTGTGGTGATGGTTGATAACAGGCTTTATCCCTTGTTTCAAGTGGTGTTTAGCCTTTGGCAGCAGCAAAGAAACTGAAAACAGATGGCCAATATAATAGATAAAGCAAAACCTGAAAGTAAAAAAAGCACAAAAGTGAAAATGTACCAGCAGCAGTTTATACTGAGTAGGTTATTTCGATGACAGGACAGTTTCGTGTGTTTTTGTTCTGCATACACTCAAGGATATAATCCTCCATGTAAACACACAGCTCAACTCAAACCTTTTATGCAATTCGCTTGCCTTTGTGCCACACATCAAAGTAATGATCCAGATGTTTCAGTGGCTGCGATCAAGTCAGTAATAATATACAAATCTATTTCATACTGGAAAAAAGATACATGCATTACAGAGTGGCAAACTGACCGGTAGCTAGCACTAGCTGTTATGAAGACTTGGGAGAAAAACCACCATGGCACCATGATAATAATGTTTACTGTCAACTTGTAAATATACTTACAGTGTGGAGGTAGCAGTCATATGTAAATCATAACTTAGTGTTGTGACAGCAATATTTCCAGGACACTATAAGCTACTTTATGTGTGATGTGATAACACTTTTACAAACAAAAATGATTTTGTGCAAGCGCACGGGTGTACCATACTTCAAAATCAAATGTCACCAAACTGATAATTACCTGAAAGTAGCAGGAGATTACAGTAGAACTCTGTCGGTGACAACTTATCGGACAGGTCTTGCTGTCTTCAGAAACTCGATGCCATGCTGTGCATTCACCAGTTTCAAGTCACCTGACCTTGTGACAGCCCTGCTGTCTAGAAACAAACCATAAACACAGTCATGGATGGACAAAACCTGTTGAAAAAGAAATAAATACAGAAAATAGGCATGTGTGCACATACGCATGTACGTGTGGCTTTCTAAAAATGGCTTAGTCACAAAATAGCAGCACATTTGAGTGTTATGATGTGGAGCAATATATACATACATGTATTTACATGATTCACAGAAAAACTAGCAATAAAATATTTTGGTATACAAGAATGATAGTATAAGTTTTTGTCACTCATATTTCTCCTGTTCATAAGCTTGTGGTTTCAGGAAAATATGAGAAATACATTGTATCAGTGGCAAGCCAACTTACAATAGACCACTTATATACCTGATTGTGAGTTTCATAATGAATTATGCACATACATGTATTGCTCTATTTCATCACACTGAAATGTGCTGTTATTTTGTGAACAAATATATTTTAGGTTGATTATAGTGGTATAATTATTTTATCCTTACCTAGACCTGTTGATTATATTCTCATCCAGACAATTGCTGATGTTGTTTTCATACAGCGAGCAGCTGTACATTTGTTTTCATTCAGACAGCTGAACATTTTGTCTGTGTTCAGACAACTGCAGGTATATTTTGTTTTTTATTCAGACAGCTGTATATTTAATTCTATTCAGACAGCTGTATATTTTGTTCTAAATATAAGCCAGCTGTACATTTTGTCCCAAGCATACACACACACACACACACACACACACACACACACACACACACACACACACACACACACACACACACACACATTTTAGGTTCACAACTTACCTTGCCACTGCGATTATCTGTTATGTATTGTGATGAGATTGGGCGTTGTTCCATTACTGATGCACCTTCACTTTGTACTAGCTTCACAAATGTATCCACAGAAATAACACATTCTGCTTGCTGCTCTGTGAGCTCATTTGGTGTGGCACTGAAAAAGAATCAAATGACTGGTATTTGTATAGTTATGTAATGCACACACGGGTCTTGTACTAGAAAATGGCGTGGCGTTCTGAAGATATTTACACAAAAACTTGACAACCACCACGAACCCCCAAAACAAATCGCAACTAAAAGTGGAAACTTCTAAATGTACATCAGACCAGAGCTCAGAATATATCGCATATTTCATTATGTATATAACACAAATATGTGTAATAGAAAATTGCCCAGAAACTATTACACTTATTTATAAAGGAGAGAAAATTTTAAAACAATGTTTCAGGCTGTTACTATAGTGACGTATATATAGTAACTACAGAAGAGACGAACAGTGAGGCTAAGATTTCCAATCTATTCTTCGTCTTGTTCATCGATGTATTCTGCCTACTTCTCACCACTGTCGTCTGCTGTTATTTCCTCAGTCATCATTTCCCCCGAAATTAGTGTCCTGTACACCAGAACACACATAACATTACGATCGCTAGGGCTTCTTGTTGTTGACAAGGAAGTGGTCATTAGAGTGGTGTCCCCTGATAATACATATTTACGAGTACCTTCCCTTTGTAAACACGACGTCAGCTACACGCGCATAGGTGTTTGTTGTTGTTGGAAATATACTTACCAACAAAAGTAATATTTGTACCACAAAAAGTGAAAAGACCACACCATATCATGTTGGACTTACCGCCACCATTCGCTGGACCTTTTTTGGACGCTCTGGACGTCGCGGCTCGGTGCAGGCTTCACCAGTGCGGCAAAATGAAAGTTGGATATTTTTCAGTCGTAGTTGCACGGGAATTGGATGTTACCGCGCACGGACAGATGCAACTGGAAGTGACCTTAGACAGCTGGATGGTGTATACCTGTTTTCGTGAACTGTGACAGCCGTCAAGGACGTCTGACACTCTACAGCAGCTATAGTAACGTGCGTGCTCGGGGATCCTATCACACGGGGCCCTATCAGGGTTGCACTTTCTGTGTCAGGTAGGGACTTTGAAATTTTTTTTTCGATGTCCTCTACTGACTAATTGCTGAACCCGGACCTTTAACAGCAGTCGTCACGTCTGGCGCGCCCAGTGCAGCACACACGGCCTGGGGACAAGTCAAACATACACTTTAACAGCAGTCGTCACGTCTGGCGCGCCCAGTGTAGCACACAGGGCATGGAGACAAGTCAAACATACACTTTAACAGCAGTCGTCACGTCTGGCGCGCCCAGTGTAGCGCACAGGGCCTGGGGACAAGTTAAACATACACTTTAACAGCAGTCGTCACGTCTGGCGCGCCCAGTGTAGCACACACGGCCTGGGGACAAGTCAAACATACACTTTAACAGCAGTCGTCACGTCTGGCGCGCCCAGTGTAGCACACAGGGCATGGGGACAAGTCAAACATACACTTTAACAGCAGTCGTCACGTCTGGCGCGCCCAGTGTAGCACACACGGCCTGGGGACAAGTCAAACATACACTTTAACAGCAGTCGTCACGTCTGGCGCGCCCAGTGTAGCACACAGGGCCTGGGGACATGTCAAACATACACTTTAACAGCAGTCGTCACGTCTGGCGCGCCCAGTGTAGCACACACACACACAAGTCAAACAGTTCACGCTGTCGCTAGGGTGGCGGGAGGTGCTTCTACGTCACGATCATACATGAAATGTAACAAGTCTAACACTAACGGACTGAATTCCCAACACTCATGGGGTAAACTGAAGTGTGTGAAAAGGCTGGATGGACTGATGAAACTGAAGTGTGTGAAAAGGCTGGATGGACTGACGAAAGACCGCGAGATGAAGGAAAAGAAACAGAAACAAGAGCGAGAGCAACGTTACCTGCTGTAATTGTGTGTCGGCCATCAGAACCCCCATCAGCCGCTGGCTGGTGATGTAGGGGAGGATGAGGGTCTTCATGATGCGAACTCCAGGGGCGATGTCGTGTATGATGTGAACAACCACTCGCTCCGACTTGTTCAGTTGTTCCATGGCTGTGGCAACCCTTTTGGACACGTCGGCATCAGTTGGGACGAACTTTATACCCACACTCTTGATCTCTCCGATAAGGACGCCATGCTTTAGGTGCACGGCTAACACGTCAAAGTCGCCGCGACGGTCACTTGGGGTCAGGTGGACAGGTCGGGGCAGTTGTTGCGCGGCTTGGGCGTAGGCTGGCTTGTTGAGATAGTCGGCGTAGTTGAGCTGTGAAATAACAAACATCGGCTCGTGCTGCGTCTCGCCCAGTGCCTGTACACAGTGCATCACGTGCTGCTGGGCAAAGTCGTCACGAGTGTCGCTTTCCGGTACTCGGGCAGGCTCGCCGGAGAACGATCGTAGGGCAAATGGCGCTGGCTGACTGGATGACGCGGGCTGATTAAGTGGTGCAGGCTGGGAGGCTGAGCCAGGCTGACTGGATGACCTAGAGGAGGAAGCGCCGCCAAACGGCTGTTGTACGAGTACACGCAGGCCCGCTACACCCTGTGTGTCGTACGGCACCCGGTTAAAGTGTATCGGCGGCACGCAGTACGTCTGGTGATCCCAGTCCGGGTAAAATGTCTGTATGGCCTGGGGCCAGGCGTTCATGGCGGCCGGCTGTGTGGCCTGGCCTGCACTCCCCCCGTGCGCCATCTGCAACATCAACGTAAACAATGGGAAATAACCGTGTACACTGCAGCTGCACACAAGACCGTATTTTTACATCAGAATTATCATTACTTTTTTCCCTTTTATTCCCCTTGTTTTTGTCCGTAAATAATTGTGGGTAGGGAAGCAGACAAACACCGTGGTACCCATACACATCACAGCATGTGGCGGAAGTACAACTGGTACAATACACTACCAGGCACGCAGGAAGCGGTGCGGCTGGTCCGGCATTGGCTGCACCTATAATTCGTGTAAAAATAAACTAGAAGAGGGAACATTCCGCCAAAGATGTTTTAAAAATATTTCCCTGTTTGCATTTTGTGTCGGGTGTACACGCTTTGTCTCTGTGTGCGTTTTGAACAGCAAGAGGTGTGACAGGTAGTGTGCACAACAGCAACATGGGGGTACTTTGTTGACCTGGTGTGTTCCTGTCGCCTTATATGGGGTTATACGTACGTACAGACGACAGTGGAGTCACGTGGTAGTCAGTTCATTAGAGTGTTGTAGAAAACCTTCACCTTGGAAATGTTAAAACATTGCTTCAGATGTTCCCGTTGTGATGTGCTCCGCGTGGAATTGTTTAGAGAGGTTGATGCCATCATTCCTAGCTGGTATTCCTGGCGCTGTGATGTGCTCCGCGTGGAATTGTTTAGAGAGGTTGATGCCATCATTCCGAACTGGTATTACGGGCGCTGTGATGAGCTCCGCGTGGAGTTGTTTAGAGAGGTTGATGCCATCATTCCTAGCTGGTATTACTGGTGCTGTTTGAGGCCGATACGAAGGGGGAGACAAAAAAAAAAAAAAAAAAAAAAAAAAAAAAAGGGGAGGCTACTGCATGTACTGCGTAAGACAACCACTCGGCGGATCAGACATTCATGTGGTGTGTTTTGTGACGTCACCCTCGTGACCAGGGTTTCAGGCTGCTTGCGAGTGCAGGGTCACTGTCAACCATGGAAACGAAGGAACGCGCTGTGTAGCACTTGTCTGCCAAGATAGTATTGTCATCAAACGTGCACTGAAGTGTGTGGCCTCACCGGGCATGTAGATTTGTTCTTGTTCCCACACCTCAAAAAATGCCTTACTGAAAGCATTTTAAACACTCGCTCATCCCTCGGAATCGCCATGTTCCAGTGTCTGTCCCCTACTCCCCAAAACGACTTCTTTGGAGCATTTCTGCCGTGGACAGAACGACTAGACCAGATTGTGGCGATAGAGGGGGCGTGATTCTATCAGCTTAACTAGAATATAAATCGTAGCTGTGAGAATAATGTCAACAATTTATTTGGTGTCAAAATATGTGAGAACAACCTCGCTCATTAGTAAATAAACAATTAGTAAATGAACAATCACCATAGTACACGGTCATAAACAGGGGATTAGAGAGAAAGTGAGTCACTTACGCTTTGTTACTTCAGTGATACTTGCTCCTTGAGGTCACGTCAACACAGCCAGGTCCCTGGGTCACTCAGTCCACAAGACACACACGTCACCACAGCCAGGTCCTTGGGTCACTCAGTCCGCAAGACACACACGTCAACACATCCAGGTCCCTGGGTCACTCAGTCCACAAGACACACACGCCAACGCAGCCAGGTCCCTGGGTCACTTAGTCCGCAAGACGCACACGTCAACAGCCAGATCCCTGGGTCACTCAGTCCGCAAGACACACACGTCAACACAGCCAGGTCCCTGGGTCACTCAGTCCGCAAGACACACAAGGCCATGGCAACACAGCAAGTTCTTTTGGTCAATCAGTCCACAAGACACACAGGTCCATGGCAACACAACTAGGTCCTTGGGGCACTCAGTTCACAAGATACACACAGGTCAATACAGCCAGGTCCCTGAGGCACTCAGTCCACAAGACACACACGTCAACACAGCTAGGCCCTTAGGTCACTCAGTCCACAAGACACACAATGTCAATAAGGTCATTGGGTCACTAAATGCACAGGACACACAATGTCAATAAGGTCATTGGGTCATTCAGTCCACAAGACACACAATGTCAATAAGGTCATTGGGTCACTCAATCCACAAGACACACAATGTCATTAAGGTCATTGGGTCATTCAGTCCACAAAACGCACAATGTCAATAAGCTCCTTGGGTCACTTAGTCCACAAGACACACAATGTCAATACGGTCCTTGGGTCACTCAGTCCACAAGACACACAATGTCAATAAGGTCCTTGGGTCACTTAGTCCACAAGACACACAATGTCAATAAGGTCATTGGGTCACTCAGTCCACAAAACACACAATGTCAATAAGGTCCTTGGGTCACTCAGTCCACAAGACACACAATGTCAATAAGGTCCTTGGGTCACTCAGTCCACAAGACACACAATGTCAATAAGGTCCTTGGGTCACTCAGTCCACAAGACACACAATGTCAATAAGGTCCTTGGGTCACTCAGTCCACAAGACACAAAATGTCAATAAGGTCCTCGGGTCTCTCAGTCCACAAGACATACCTGCGTGTCACTAGGATCCGATGATGGTGGTACATTGCTTAACGTCCCGACAGCAACAAGGCTTTCTCAGGACGCGCCCACACAGCTTGTGAAAAAAAAACCCCAGATTATTTAATGTGTGTCGCCAGTCGGTCTAATACGTTAAATAAACCTACGACATGGGGCCTAAATAAAGCTAAGATCAATTAGCAGCACACATCCAATATCAAGAGCTACAGGCAGCGCAGACAGTAGGGAGAGTTTACAATAGGAAAATACAGGTAAATGGACCACGGGTAGACAGAAACACATGCCCCAAAATAGAGAGGAAAACCCACCCTGTGGGACTGACCTGGGAACTAAAAAGTAGTTAACCCCACCCAAGTCCCCCAGGGCAGACCCGGGTGGAGGTTTCACTAGGATCCGAAGCAGTGAAGTCATTTAACACTATGACAGATGGTAACGGTTTTGTCGCCATGATTTCTACAGGACATAAAGCCGCTACTAACAGACAAAGTGTTAATCTGAACAAAATAAGATGTCAATATTCCCACTGGTGCATGCAGCCACTGGCACTGAAAACAGTGTGTGGTACTGTAAACAGTGTGGGAGGTACTGTAAACGGTGTGTGTGTGATGTAATGTAATTGGAGTGTGTGAGGTACTGTAAGCGGTGTTGTACTGTAAACAGCGTGTGTGAGGTGCTGTAAACAGTGTATGTTGTACTGTAACCAGTGTGTGGTACTGTAAACAGTGCATGAGTTACTGTAAGGGGTGTGTGTGTGTGTGTGTGATGTAATGTAAACGGAGTGCGTGAAGTACTGTAAACAGTGTGTGGATACTGTAAACAGTGTGTGTGAAGTTCTGTAAACAGTGTGTGTAGGCGGTGTGTGATTTAAACAGAGTGTGCAAAGTAATGTAAACAGTGTGTGTGTGTAGTACTGTAAACGGGGTGTGTGATGCAATGTAAACAATGTTTGAAGTACTGTAAACAGTGTTTGTGGTACTGTAAGCGATGTGTGATGTAATGTAAACAGTGTGTGAAGTACTGTAAACAGTGTGTATGTGGTACTGTAAGCGGTGTGCGTAATGTAAACAGTGTGTGAAGTACTGTAAACAATACCGATGGCTGCCAGCAATAGCGAGTTCAACAGAAGACACAAAGACGTGTCAGGCGCCATGTTGCTGTAGAAAAGTCGTCAGACGTGTGTATGTTTCATTGGTCAGTTCCCTCTTATTTCTATATCCTCTTACTAAGCACTGCATCATTGCATCATTGTGTCATACCAGCTCTCTGTCACTTACTAAGCACTACATCATTGTGTAATACCAGCTCTCTGTCACTCACTAAGCACTACATTATTGCGTCATTGTGTAATACCAGCTCTCTGTCACTCACTAAGCACTACATTATTGCGTCATTGGGTAATACCAGCCCTCTGTCACTTACTAAGCACTACATTATTGCGTCATTGTGTAATACCAGCTCTCTGTCACTTACTAAGCACTACATCATTGTGTAATACCTGCTCTCTGTCACTTACTAAGCACTACACCATTGCGTCATTGTGTAATACCAGGTCTCTGTCACTTACTAAGCACTACATCATTGTGCAATACCAGCACTCTGTCACTAAGCACTACATCAATGCGTCATTGTGTAATACCTGCTCTCTGTCACTTACTAAGCACTACATCATTGTGTAATACCAGCTCTCTGTCACTTACTAAGCACTACATCATTGTGTAATACCAGCTCTCTGTCACTTACTAAGCACTACATCATTGTGTAATACCAGCTCTGTGTCAGTTACTAAGCACTACACCATTGTGTAATACCAGCTCTCTGCCACTTACTAAGCACTACACCATTGTGTAATACCAGCTCTCTGTCATTTACTAAGCACTACATCATTGTGTAATACCAGCTCTCTGTCACTTACTAAACACTAGATCATTGTGTAATACCAGCTCTGTGTCACTTACTAAGCACTACACCATTGTGTAATACCAGCTCTCTGTCACTTACTAAGCACTACATCATTGTGTAATACCAGCTCTCTGTCACTTACTAAGCACTACATCATTGTGTAATACCAGCTCTGTGTCACTTACTAAGCACTACACCATTGTGTAATACCAGCTCTCTGTCACTTACTAAGCACTACACCATTGTGTAATACCAGCTCTCTGTCACTTACTAAGCACTACATCATTGTGTAATACCAGCTCTCTGTCACTTACTAAGCACTACACCATAGCGTTATTGTGTAATACCAGCTCTCTGTCACTAACAGCCGGCCTTTTGAAATCCGTGTGCTTTGTCAGCCTACCAACAAGCTTGGCACTAGGCGGGTGTAGCCCCGATCAACCAGTTGTATACACAGCACACTAATAGCATCGATCTGTTGCACACGGCTGTTAAATAGGCTACCTGGCCGTGTGGTGCCAGCGTGATTACTGGCAACCAGTGTGACTGGGGTTGACGCAGTCCTGCACCATGGATACACCTTGTATCATACAGCCCACAGGGTTCATATCTACGGTCTGGCAGTCTTATGCTGAAC
>BTPG01000001.1:104685903-104808403 GCA_036245525.1 Semisulcospira habei | reverse complement strand
CACACACACACCATATATCCTAGTCTTACCGCGCGGTACTGTATGAGATCGCCTAGTACACTGCTCCAGTCTGGGGAGGTTTGGCTTTTGCCCAAGCCATGAAAAGATAATGAAAAGATCATTGGAAACCAGCTACTTTTTAATTACTGAACAAACCTTTTTTTTTCAAACACTGGGTGTCGACTGTTGTCAATAATTTATCACATCGTTGCACATGAAATGTTGGAAACAAGAGTCGAAACGCACAATTAATCTTGAGCAATGTATTTCCATATGACACCGTTTGTGGACTGCACTCTGTAGACAAGTTTCTTCCGCTAACGCCTTTTTTGTCTAAAACTTCCTTCAAAATTTTGATATGACGACTCTGCATTGCATACCTTTCACATGACGCTTTTTGTGTGTCTCAAACTGTTACGTCACAGCTGTATCCATGAACTCAGCCGAACTCCGACGGGACTATATTCACACGAGTCAGCATCGTATGGTCAGCAGGAATGTTTGTTAGCAGGATGCAGTTCAACACATTGACAGATTTACACATTACTTCTTTGTCACAGTTATCGAAAATGCTATAACTGTGTATACATAGATGTTTATTTATTTATAAATAATGCAAACTCTAGCGTGTTGGTGATCTAGCCGGGTTCAGGGCATGGAGACAATGAGTTGGTGCTGGTGATCTAGCCGGGTTCAGGGCATGGAGACGGTGACTTGGTGCTGGTGATCTAGCCGGGTTCAGGGATTGGAGACCGCGACTTGGTGCTGGTTGAATGTAGTAAAGGGAGAGATTGACAACTAGAGAATTCAAAGAAAACAAAATTGATTACGCCGCATTGTCGGTTAAAATTTCGGGATTTTTGACAATAAAAAACCACTGCCCCCATCTCCGCCATGCTATGACCAAATCACCCTGTTAATTTCTCTAAAATCACGACCATAACTAGTGCAACAATATGATTGATTTCCCCCCTCCCCCCACTACACACACCACAGGTATTTATTGATTTAATTGCAGCCACCTCTATTTTAAATCCCCGGTATCTGGCTACCTCTTACTGATACTCACAAACCAGATAGGTGAGGCTAGCGCTGGCAGAATTGTCAGTACTCAAACCAAGGAGAATCACAGCGCTGGACAGACAACAGTTAGATCCCCTGCCCCCGCCTATCAGGCGGGGGCAGGGGATCTATCAAGAGGATGGAAATGATTGTCTTATTCTATACCTGCGTATTTTTCTGTGGGCTGGCGATTGGGTGCCTGATAGGCGGGGGCAGGGGATCTAACTGTTGTCTGTCCAGCGCTGTGATTCCCCTTGGTTTGAGTACCTCTTACTGAGTACATAAAAACATGTTGTTTTTTTTTACAAGAGACTAAGATCCTCAGGAGCCCGGATTCTTATAAGCTGACACAGGGTCAGATTCTCAAGAGCCCCGAGGCCTGCCTCTAGTTTTTACAACGTTTCAGTCAACTGTACTGTTTGGTCTCTCATTGCGAGTAGACTGACGAGGCTTGTTTAATATTGATTTACTGGTAACATTTCTAAAGGTTCTGTTTTGCATGGCTGAGTACAGTACGTGTGAGCAGGAGATTTATTGATTTTTGACGCCTGCTTCCATCTGCTTGCCTCTCCACACACTAACAGACAAACACTAACACACGCACACTAACACACACACACACACACTAACACTAACACACACACACACACTAACACACACTAGCATACACACACTCACACACACTCACTAACACACAAACACACACACACACACACACAGCCTACACAACTCACCCGCATGACAGTGATGACGTCATAACATCTCAAGCGGTAAAAAGTACCGTGCATAAATTATAGCACCATGCATAGATTATAACATCTCACCCGGGTTTAACACCCTCATCTGGTCATGCCTGAGGCTGAAAAGCGATCTCCGTCTTTCAAAATGTTATGCATAATTATAGAGGCAAACAACCTGCGAGTCTATTTTAGTGCTTCCATATAAAGTCTGGTCAAGCAGGTTTTGTATCTGCGCACTTTGTGTGTGGCGTCTTATTGATTTCTACGCAACCTTCCCATGATGTCGGCCTCATTTTTGTTGTTTGGAGTCTGCGTACGTGTAATTGACGTCACTACGGAACCTTCAAGCTAGGGCGATGGAACATGACGCGTGGACTAAAGTTACAGCATGTTACTACATGTAATTGACGTCACTACGGAACCTTCAGGCTAGGGCGATGGAACATGACGCGTGGACTAAAGTTACAGCATGTTACTACATGTAATTTACGTCACTACGGAACCTTCAAGCTAGGGCGATGGAACATGACCCGTGGGCTAAAGTTACAGCATGGTACTACATGTAATTTACGTTACTACGGAACCTTCAAGCTAGGGCGATGGAACATGACGCGTGGACTAAAGTTACAGCATGTTACTACATGTAATTGACGTCACTACGGAACCTTCAGGCTAGGGCGATGGAACATGACGCGTGGACTAAAGTTACAGCATGTTACTACATGTAATTGACGTCACTACGGAACCTTCAAGCTAGGGCCATGGAACATGACGCGTGGACTAAAGTTACAGCATGTTACTACATGTAATTGACGTCACTACGGAACCTTCAGGCTAGGGCGATGGAACATGACGCGTGGACTAAAGTTACAGCATGTTACTACATGCGCGGTCGACATGTTACATACTTAAAGTAACAGACTTATGGACCTGTGTATGCAGTGATCAATCAGCCTGAAAATATAGATCTTACATCGGTGTTCAGGTGATACCGAGAATCTCACTCCAGTGATTTAAAAAAAAAAACCTACCCTACGAGCAAAACCGAGTAGGATGAGATTTCAAGACCACGAGATAATAACAATATTTAAGCACGAACTCTGTTTTTCTGTTTGTTTGGAATTTCTATGTCCATTTGTCGCATTTCTTCTGCTATTAGGTGTAGTCAAAATTGAACAGGTAATTCACAGTTCGAACATCGATCTTTAAGATATTAAAACCCCGACCACAGCGGTGCCTGCCTGACGGCTTGTAAAACGCAGTAGCATGACCAACAAGGGAAGGAACTCGCTGTACAATGTGCAGGACATAACTCCCTCTTCAACCCTAAAAATATATAAGCACGATCTCTTTATTCCGTCTGTTGGCAATTTCTATGTTCATTTGTCGCATTTCTTTCCCTGTTAAAACTGCTGTGTCCCATTCATAACAGGCTGACTGTGAACTGCTGTGTCTCCGTCATTCCAGGCTGATTGTAAACTGCTGTGTCCCAGTCATTCCAGGCTGATTGTAAACTGCTGTGTCCCAGTCATTCCAGGCTGACTGTGAACTGCTGTGCCCCCTTCATTCCAGGCTGACTGTGAACTGCTGTGTCCCCGTCATTCCAGGCTGACTGTGAACTGCTGTGTATCCGTCATTCCAGGCTTACTGTGAACGGCTGTGTCCGCGTCATTCGAGGCTGACTGCTTTCACTGCTGGCTATGTGTGTGCTGGTCTGTGATTTTGGACCTAATGACTTCAAGCCGTAAGTCTCACATCACAGCCCAGCACACATTAACCCGTTGCCTGCCACTGGACGTGATTTGGTTCTGAAATCAATGTTCATTCCACCAGAAAAGGCCACAACGTCCAAGGTTCATGAATATACATTAGTCTCAGCAAGAGGAACAAATCCTTGCAATTGCGGGGCTCATGAGGATCTATACCTCTTGCAGGTTAGTGGTATTGAATTGTGTATCGGCAGTCAAGGTGTTAATTGTTGCGCCATCTTGTCTGAAGCAAGCTTTTCATGTCGATCTACGCCACGATCTTTGCAAACTGAAATGCACATTCAATCTGAGCGTGATCGCCATTCAGACCTGTGTATTCAGGGATCAGTCAGACTGAATATCGATTTACCCCCCGGCCCGGGACTTGAATATGGACTGGCAACAGCTCCATAAAACAAACTTGAAGAGGGTGGCGGGCCTGCCAGCTATAGCACTGCGATCGAGCTTACCCGGCAGGAATCGGGTGGGAGCTAGAGCTGAAACTCTACCCGGCCGGTAGCTGAAGGTACGCCAACGGTCATGCTTGAGTGACTCTCCTAAGAGAATCCAGGATATGCAGACAGGTAGCGGGCTTTAGGTGCTTTTGCATGGACCAGTGGCCACCTGTAAGTGCTTGCGACACCGCGCTACTCACAAAGCAAAGGCGTGCTGGGCAGGATTCAAGTCTGCCAGTGCTGAGAGTGCGTACGTCATTACAATTAGTAACCCTCCTACCAGCAGTAATGTCTCACGACAATATCACTGCCATGTACGTCATTAAAATTAGTAACCCTCCTACCAGCAGTAATGTCTCACGACAATATCACTGCCATGTACGTCATTACAATTAGTAACCCACCTACCAGCAGTAATGTCTCACGACAATATCACTGCCATATACGTCATTACAATTAGTAACCCTCCTACCAGCAGTAATGTCTCTCGACAAAATCACTGCCATGTTTGTATTTATTTTGTAAACGCCAGCATGTCTGTTTTTAGAAAAAACGAGATTTAGATGTATAACAATGGACATCACGCTTTTCTCACAAATACCCACAGGCTTTTGCTAAATAAAGTCGTTTGCCTGAGGCACGCGGAGAGAACAAGATTTACTGTCAGTGCAGCCCTGGGGGGTTAAAAGACACAACCATTGAGAGTTGTGAGTGCATGTTCACCAAGATTTGCAGGGCAATATATAGTCCTGCAAGAAGCATAGACTCCTCATGAGCGCCACAACTGCGGGTGCACATGAGGATCTATGCCTCTTGCAATGTGGGTGTATGCATACAGTACTTGCGTTCTGGTGGTGAAAGGGTTAAACACTGAACCGACAGCGAAAAGGGTTAAGTTCGAGATGGATGGTTTGTTCACACCGACTTTGGCAAACTTCAACAGTCAGCCATCAGCGCTACAACACCAGGACCGGCCCGTGTCCAGCGGCTGTACAGCGACTGCAGGATTGTCCAGAAGTTCAGTTTCTCTTTTAACCTTTTGGCTGTCAGCAGCGTGTGCGGACGATGCCATTCAGGATGTTAGTTTTCCATGTGTCAATTTTCTCAGATCCATGACTCAAGGGATGCACACCCAAATGAACAAAATGTTAAAGTTGAACAAATTCATTGCATGTGGATAAGAATTTAATCTGTATTCCATCTTTTCATCCTAGTAAAGTCAGACGCACCTTCTGTCTAAACAAACTGATATTACAGAAGTGAGTCCACTTCTTATTTCTGTACCATCAGTAATGATCAACAAAGACAGACGAGAGAATACGCGTAACACGGACCGACCGGCTCACTGTGTGGTGATTGCCCTCAGTTCCAGTATCATCAGTAATGATCAACAAAGACAGACGAGAGAATACGCGTAACACGGACCGACCGGTTCACTGTGTGGTGATTGCCCTCAGTTCCCAGTATCATCAGTAATGATCAACAAAGACAGACGAGAGAATACGCGTAACACGGACCGACCGGCTCACTGTGTGGTGATTGCCCTCAGTTCCCAGTATCATCAGTAATGATCAACAAAGACAGACGAGAGAATACGCGTAACACGGACCGACCGGCTCACTGTGTGGTGATTGTCCTCAGTTCCCAGTATCATCAGTAATGATCAACACAGACAGAAGAGAGAATACGCGTGACACGGACCGACCGACTCACTGTGTGGTGATTGTCCTCAGTTCCCAGTACCAGACTTATTTCTGTACCATCAGTAATGATCAACAAAGAAAGAAGAGAGAATACGCGTGACACGGGCCGACCGACTCGCTGTGTGGTGATTGTCCTCAGTTCCCAGTACCAGACTTATTTCTGTACCATCAGTAATGATCAACAAAGACAGACGAGATAATACACGTGGCACGGACCGACCGACTCACTGTGTGGTGATTGTCCTCAGTTCCTTACGATTGTTACGGTGTTTGGCTGTAAACATATAACAATACTAATCAGTGACAAAACAACAGAAAACACAAGCAATATGACGCAATGATGGCATTAAAGCACTGTGCGCAATGGTGGGCTTTGATTGCTAAACTTTTCTGATAAACGGGTTCTCAATGTCTTGCATCAGCGGAGAGTTTTCTACTCTTTTCACAATTCATGTGACTATGCACACGTAACAAAGGTTGTCTACTGCCCCTGGTAAATGTCGTTGTTTCACAATCCATGTCAATATCCACACGTAACAAAGGTTGTCTACTGCCCCTGGTAAATGTCCTTGTTTCACAATCCATGTGACTATGCACACGTAACAAATGTTGTCTACTGCCCCTGGTAAATGTCGTTGTTTCACAATCCATGTGACTATACACACGTAACAAAGGTTTTCTAGTGCCCCTGGTAAATGTCGTTGTTTCACAATCCACGTGACTATGCACACGTAACAAAGGTTTTCTACTGCCCCTGGTAAATGTCGTTGTTTCACAATCCATGTGACTATACACACGTAACAAAGGTTTTCTACTGCCCCGGGTAAATGTCGTTGTTTCACAATCCACGTGACTATGCACACGTAACAAAGATTGTCTACTGCCCCTGGTAAATGTCGTTGTTTCACAGTCCATGTGACTATGCACACATAACAAAGGTTGTCTACTGCCCCGGGTAAATGTCGTTGTTTCACAATCCACGTGACTATACACACGTAACAAAGGTTGTCTACTGCCCCTGGTAAATGTCGTTGTTTCACAATCCATGTGACTATGCACACGTAACAAAGGTTTTCTAGTGCCCCTGGTAAATGTCGTTGTTTCACAATCCATGTCAATATCCACACGTAACAAAGGTTTTCTAGTGCCCATGGTAAATGTCGGGGGAACTCTCCTATGCACAAAGGAGAACTGAGGAGAGCAGAGAAGTCTTTCATTACCTACATTTAGACTACAAAAGCTGTTAGCTTCTTCGTTCAGCATTAGTGTAAAACACACTGCGAACATTTGATACAAAGCAGGTATTGGCAACTATTGAGCCTCTATTGTCAGAAACAGGTCGCTTGCTCGCACGCACGCACGCGCGCGCGCACACACACACACACACACACACACACACACCAACATACACACACACACACACTCACACTCACACACACACACACACACACACACACACACACACACACACACACACACACACACACACACACACACACAATTTTGTTTAATGACGACCGCGTTCAACGGGCCCGAAGTTCGAGGTGTGCAGCAATCGACAACGAAACAATCAGAAGGGGACGGTTTCAATATGTCGCTGTGTGTTCATCAGAAGGTGCCGGTGTCAATATGTCGCTGTGTGTTCATCAGAAGGTGCCGGTGTCAATATGTCGCTGTGTGTTCATCAGAAGGTGCCGGTGTCAATATGTCGCTGTGTGTTCATCAGAAGGTGCCGGTGTCAATATGTCGCTGTGTGTTCATCAGAAGGTGCCGGTGTCAATATGTTGCTGTGTGTTCATCAGAAGGTGCCGGTATCAATATGTCACTGTGTTCATCAGAAGTTGCCGGTGTGAGTATGTTGCTATGTGTTCATCAAAAGATGCCGGTATCAATATGTCACTGTGTTCATCAAAAGGTGCCGGTGTCAATATGTCGCTGCGTTCATCAGAAGGTATCGGTGTCAATATGTCGCTGTGTGTTCATCAGAAGGTGCCGGTGTCAGTATGTCGCTATGTGTTCATCAGAAGGTGCCGGTGTCAATATGTTACTGTGTGTTCATCAGAAGGTATCTGTGTCAATATGTCACTCTGTGTTCAGAAGTGGCCGGTGTCAATATGTTGCTGTGTGTTCATCAGAAGCTATCGGTGTCAATATGTTGCTGTGTGTTCATTAGAAGGTGCTAGTGTGATTATGTTGCTGTGTTCATCAGAAGGTGCCGGAGTGTTAATATGTCGCTGTGTGTTCATCAGAAGGTGTCGGTGTCAATATGTCACTGTGTTCATCGGAAGGGGCCGGTGTCAAAATGTCACTGTGTGTTCATTAGAAGGTGTCGGTGTCAATATGTCGCTGTGTGTTCATCAGAAGTGCCGGTGTCAATATGTCACTGTGTGTTCATTAGAAGGTGTTGGTGTCAATATGTCGCTGTGTGTTCATCAGAAGGTGCCAGTGTCGATATGTCACTGTGTGTTTATCAGAAGGTGTTGGTGTCAATATGTCGCTGTGTTCATCAGAAAGTGCCGGTGTCAATTTGTCGCTGTGTGTTCATCAGAAGGTGCCGGTGTCAAAATGTCGCTGTGTGTTGATCAGAAGGTATCGGTGTCAAAATGTCGCTGTGTGTTCATCAGATGGTATCGGTGTCAAAATGTCGCTGTGTGTTCATCAGAAGGTGTCGGTTTCAATATGTCGCTGTGTGTTCATCAGAAGGTGCCGGTGTCAATATGTTGCTGTGTGTTCATCAGAAGGTATCAGTGTCAATATGTCACTGTGTTCATCAGAAGGTGGCGGTGTCAATATGTCGCTGTGTGTTTATCAGAAGTCATAGGTGTCAATATGTTGCTGTCTTCATCAGAAGGTATCGGTGTCAATATGTTACTCTGTGTTCATCAGAAGTGGCCGGTGTCAATATGTTGCTGTGTGTTCATCAGAAGCTATCGGTGTCAATATGTTGCTGTGTGTTCATTAGAAGGTGCTGGTGTGATTATGTTGCTGTGTTCATCAGAAGGTGCCGGTGTCAATATGTCGCTGTGTGTTCATCAGAAGGTGCCGGTGTCAATATGTCGCTGTGTGTTCATCAGAAGGGGCCGGTGTCAATATGTCGCTGTGTTCATCAGAAGGGGCCGGTGTCAATATGTCGCCATGTGTTCATCAGAAGGTGTCGGTGTCAATATGTCGCTGTGTGTTCATCAGAAGGTGTCGGTTTCAATATGTTGCTGTGTGTTCATCAGAAGGTGCCGGTGTCAATATGTCGCTGTGTTCATCAGAAGGGGCCGGTGTCAATATGTCACTATGTGTTCATCAGAAGGGGCAGGTGTTAATAATTATGTCGCTGTGTGTTCATCAGAATGGGCTGGTGTCAATATGTCGCAGTGTATTCATCAGAAGGGTCCGGTGTCAATATGTCACAGTGTGTTCATCAGAAGGGTCCGGTGTCAATATGTTGCTGTGTGTTCATCAGAAGGGGCCGGTGTCAATATGTCACTGTGTGTTCATCAGACGGTGCTGGTGTCAATATGTCGCTGTGTGTTCATCAGAAGGTATCGGTGTCAATATGTCACTGTGTGTTCATCAGCAGGTGCCGGTGTCGATATGTCACTGTGTGTTCATCAGAAGGTATCTGTGTCAATATGTCACTGTGTGTTCATTAGAAGGTGCCGGTGTTAATATGTCACTGAGTGTTCATCAGAAGGTGTCGGTGTCAATATATCGCTGTGTTCATCAGAAGGGGCCCGTGTCAATATGTCACTGTGTGTTCATCAAAAGTTGCCGGTGTCAATATGTCGCAGTGCGTTCATTTAGAAGGGGCCGATGTCAATATGTTGCTGTGTGTTCATCAGAACGTGCCGGTGTCAATATGTCACTGTGTGTTCATCAGAAGGTGTCGGTGTCAATATGTCGCTGTGTGTTCATCAGAAGGTATCAGTGTCAATATGTCGCTGTGCTCATCAGAAGGGGCCGGTGTCAATATGTCGCTGTGTGTTCATCAGAAGGTATCAGTGTCAATATGTCGCTGTGTTCATCAGAAGGGGCCGGTGTCAATATGTCGCTGTGTTCATCAGAAGGGGCTGGTGTCAATATGTCGCTGTGTTCATCAGAAGGTGCCCGTGTCAATATGTCGCTGTGTGTTCAAAAGACCATTAATATTTGAGTTCTACATATCCGATATCGATTCGACTTACGAAGCCGTTTTCACTGAAATAATAGTCATGAAAAGAGCCGCCTTGGCCACGGGATAAAAAATGGTTCTACTTATCCGAGTTTAGAAAACCAAAAACGCATTCGACTTACCGGCCGACGCTTAATTAACCCAAACTGGACCGTGTTAGAAATGCCTTGTAAAATGATTCCTAGAAGAGCAGCTTGGGACACGGGGGGAAATGGTTCGACTTAAACCACCTATCGCCCTATCGCCGTATCGCCCTAACGCCCTATCCGTCTGTGACTGCGGCGTATGGAACTGCATTAACAAAACACCCAAAAGTTCCAATTATCCGACGTTTGAACGGAGAAACAATAAAATCGAAGTTCGACTAAAGCAAGCTCGAGTTATCCGTTGTAAAATTAGTCATAGAACAGCTTGGGCCGGGAAGGGGAGGGGGGCGGAGGGGGGGGGGAGGGGGGAGTTCGGGAGGGGGGAGGGGGGAATTTCGTTCGTCTTAAGCGTTGTTTGACTTATCTGTGTTGTACTTAAGCGTTGGACTGTATTAAGTGAAGTTGACGTTGCATGTGTTAGGAGTTGTGCAACACGGACACTGTAGTGATAACTTTTTGAAGAGATCTCTATACATTCGGACAAACATTTAAAATACTTGAGAAAAAGAAAATCTGCCACAAAATACTCGATACCTGTGTGGTTGTCTTTTACGCTGACCTTATGAACTTGCACTGTAAGGTCTAACATCACACAGATAAGCCTACATAGCTAGGGAAATCTCAGCGCTACTTCCCAAATAATCCTTCTGACGACATTAATCACACAGATTAGCATACAAAGTTAGGGGAATCTCAGCTCTACTTCACAAATAATCCTTCTCACGACATTAATCACACAGATTAGCATACATAGTTAGGGAAATCTCAGCTCTACTTCCCAAATAATCATTCTCACGACATTAATCACAAAGATTAGCCGACATAGCTAGTAACATCTCAGCTCTACTTCCCAAATAATCCTTATCACGACATTAATCACACAGATTAGCCTACATAGCTAGGAAAATATCAACTCTACTTCCCAAATAATCCTTCTCACGACATTAATCACACAGATTAGCATACACAGCTAGGGAAGTCTCAGCTCTACTTCCCAAATAACCCTTTTCACGACATTAATCACACAGATTAGCCTACATAGTTAGGGAAATCTCAGCTCTTACTTACTTACGCCTGTCACCCCTACCCGGGTATAGGCCGTCGACGAGAGACCTCCAGCAACTCCTGCCTTGTCCTTCTCCTTCGATTCTACTCCACGTGGTTCCCAGTCTCTTGATGTCTGCTTGGAGGTCTCGACGCCAGGAGTTTCTCGGCCTACCTCTTTTCCTCTTTCCCTGGGGGTTCCATGACAATGCCTGCCTAGTGATACTGGAAGCTGGCTTTCTCAGACTGTGACCGATCCATCCCCATCTTCTTCGCCCAATTTCATTCTCTGCTGTTATCTGCTCTGTTCTCTCCCAGAGTCTGACGTTGCTGATCTTCTCTGGCCAGTGGATTTTCAAAATTCGTCTAAGGCAACTGTTCATGAAGGTCTGTACTCTGTTGACTGTGGTTTTTGTCAAATTTCAGCTCTACTTCCCAAATAATCATTATCACGACATTAATCACACAGATTAGCCTACATAGCTAGTAACATCTCAGCTCTATTTCCCAAATAATCATTCTCACGACATTAATCACACAGATTAGCCTACATAGCTAGTAACATCTCAGCTCTACTTCCCAAATAATGATTCTCACGACATTAATCACACAGATTGGCCTACATAGATAGGGAAATCTCAGCTCTACTTAACAAATAATCCTTCTCACGACATTAATCACACAGATTAGCCTACATAGCTAGGAAAATCTCAACTCTACTTCCCAAATAATACTTCTAATGACATTAATCACACGGATTAGCCTACACAGCTAAGGAAGTCTCAGCTCTACTTCCCAAATAATCCTTCTCACGACATTAATCCCACAGATTAGCCTACATAGCTAGGGAAATCTCAGCTCTACTTCCCAAATAATCCTTCTCACAACATTAATCACACAGATTGGCCTACATAGTTAGGGAAATCTCAGCTCTACTTCCCAAATAATCCTTCTCACGACATTAATCACACAGATTAGCATACATAGTTACGGAAGTCTCAGCTCTACTTCCAAAATAATTCTTCTCACGACATTAATCACACAGATTAGCCTACATAGTTGGGGAAATCTTAGCACTGCTTCCCATATAATCCATCTCACAACATTAATCACACAGATTAGCATACATAGTTAGGGAAGTCTTAGCTCTGCTTCCATAGAATCCTTCTCACGACATTAATCACACAGATTGGCCTACATAGTTAGGGAAATCTCAGCTGTACTTCCCAAATAATCCTTCTCACGACATTAATAACACAGATTGGCCTACATAGTTAGGGAAATCTCAGCTATACTTCCCAAATAATCCTTCTCACGACAATAATCACACAGATTAGGATACATAGTTAGGGAAATGTCAGCTCTACTTCCCAAATAATCATTCTCACGACAATAATCACACAGATTAGGATACATAGTTAGGGAAATCTCAGCTCTACTTCCCAAATAATCATTCTCACGACATTAATCACACAGATTAGCATACATAGTAAGGGAAATCTCAAATCTACTTCCCAAATAATCATGCTAACGACAATAATCACACAGATTAGGATACATAGTTAGGGAAATCTCAGCTCTACTTCCCAAATAATCATTCTCACGACATTAATCACACAGATTAGCATACATAGTAAGGGAAATCTCAGCTCTACTTCCCAAAAAATCCTTCTCACGACATTAATCACACAGACTGGCCTACATAGTTAGGGAAATCTCAGCTATACTTCCCAAATAATCCTTCTCAGGACAATAATCACACAGATTATGATACATAGTTAGGGAAATGTCAGGTATACTTCCCAAATAATCCTTCTCACGACAATAATCACACAGATTAGGATACATAGTTAGGGAAATCTCAGCTCTACTTCCCAAATAATAATTCTCACGACAATAATCACACAGATTAGCATACATAGTAAGGGAAATCTCAACTCTACTTCCCAAATAATCGTTCTAACGACAATAATAATAAAGATTAACATACATAGTTAGGGAAATCTCAGCTCTACTTCCCAAATAATCATTCTTACGACATTAATCACACAGATTAGCATACATAGTTAGGGAAATCTCAGCTCTATTACCCAAATAATCCTTCTCAGGACATTAATCACACAGATTAGCCTACATAGTTAGGGAAATCTCAACTCTACTTCCCAAATAATCCTTCTCACGACATTAATCACAAAGATTAGCATACATAGTTAGGGAAATCTCAGCTCTACTTCCCAAATAATCTTTCTCACGACATTAATCACACAGATTAGCATACATAGTTAGGGAAATCTCAGCTCTACTTCCCAAATAATCCTTCTCACGATATTAATCCCACAGATTAGACTATATAGATAGGGGAATCTCAGCTCTCCTTCCCAAATAATACTTCTCACGACATTAATCACACAGATTAGCATACATAGTTAAGGAAATCTCAGCTGTACTTCCCAAATAATACTTCTCACGACATTAATAACACAGATTAGCCTACATAGGAAAATCTCAGCTCTGCTCCCTAATAATCCTTCTCACGACATTATCACACAGATTAGCGTACATATTTAGGGAAATATCAGCTCTACTTCCCAAATAATCCTTCCCACGACATTAATCACACAGATTAGCATACACAGTTAGAGAAATCTCAGCTCTACTTCCCAAATAATCTTTCTCAGGACATTAATCACACAGATTAGCATACATAGTTAGGGAAATCTCAGCTCTACTTCCAAAATAATCCTTCTCACGACATTAATCACACAGATTAGCATACATGGCTAGGGAAATCTCAGCTCTACTTCCCAAATAATCCTTCTCACGACATTAATCACACAGATTAGCATACATAGTTAGGGAAATCTCAGCTCTACTTCTCAAATAATACTTCTTACGACATTAATAACACATATTAGCCTACATAGTTAGGGAAATCCTAGCTCTACTTCCCAAATAATCCTTCTCACGACATTAATCACTCAGAGTAACATACATAGTTACGGAAATATCAGCTCTACTTCCCAAATAATCTTTCCCACAACATTAATTACACAGATTAGCATACATAGTTAGGGAAATCTCAGCTCTACTTCCAAAATAATCCTTCTCACGACATTAATCACACAGATTAGCATACATGGCTAGGGAAATCTCAGCCCTACTTCCCAAATAATCCTTCTCACGACATTAATCACACAGATTAGCATACATAGTTAGGGAAATCTCAGCTCTACTTCTCAAATAATACTTCTTACGACATTAATAACACATATTAGCCTACATAGTCAGGGAAATCCTAGCTCTACTTCCCAAATAATCCTTCTCACGACATTAATCACTCAGAGTAACATACATAGTTACGGAAATATCAGCTCTACTTCCCAAATAATCTTTCCCACGACATTAATTACACAGATTAGCATACATAGTTAGGGAAATCTCAGCTCTACTTCCCCAAAAATCCATCTCACGACATTAATCACGCATATTAGCCTACATAGTTAGGGAAATCTCAGCTCTACTTCCCAAATAATCCTTTGCACTACATTAATCACACAGATTAGCCTACATAGTTAGGGAAATCTCAGCTCTTTTCCCCACATAATCCTTCTCATTACATTAATTTAAATTTAAATAACCGGCTGGCAAATGGGAGATATGCATACAAGTAATTAATTTTTTTTTAAATTTATTTATTTATTTATTTATTTGCGGGGGGAGATGTTCATGTCTTATTTAGACCATAACAACAACAGTTTCTTTCAAAATTTGAATCATTCGCATTATTAGGAGATAAACGAATGCCCTTTTAATCCGGTTACCTCACTTAATTCCAAACCAACATAACTGAACCAACCCAGACAACGCTATACAACCAAATTACTCTTACCAAAGCATACCGTCTTTAACTAAGCAACTATCAATAATACATATATAGAAACATACCTGAATTTTAGGTTTCAGAGTCTTGGAATACGGGTTAAGGTATAGCACACACGTCTGTACCCACTGACAGTAAAGCCCGCACTAATTTTTCTACAGCGCTGTTCGCCTGAGCTCACTAAAACTTCTCTACTAACCGTTTATTAAAGATTCCACGTGGGCCACGTGCCTCACGGAATACTTGTCAAAAGACAAACCGCTGACAACTACTGTACCGTATTAAACCTACTGTGTGAACACTATACATGAGCATAGAGTTTCATCACAATCGCATGTGTCGCGTTTTTAAAGTGCACGACTCTACATTGTTTTATGTACAGTGTAAGAAACGAGTTTTTACGATGCATAATAACGTGCAGTTTTGATTTTTAGCATACGTTGTCAGAAACACGTTTTCAAGATGATGTATAGTTTATACATCTGATGTCGGCTGTCAGGGACGCGTTTTCAAGATGATGTATAGTTTATACATCTGATGTCGGCTGTCAGAAACACGTTTTCAAGATGACGTATAGTGTATATATCTGATGTCGGCTGTCAGAAACACGTTTTCAAGATGACGTATAGCATCTGATGTCGGCTGTCAGGGACGCGTTTTCAAGATGATGCATAGTTTATACATCTGCTGTCGGCTGTCAGGGATGCGTTTTCAAGATGATGCATAGTTTATAATCTGATGGCTGCTGTCAGGAACGCGTTTTCAGAATGATGTGCATCTGATGTCGGCTGTCATGAACGCGTTTTCACAATGATGTATAGTTTATATATCTGATGTCGGCTGTCAGGAACGCGTTATCAAGATGATGTATAGTTTATACATCTGATGTCGGCTTTCAGGAACGCGTTTTCAAGACGATGTACAGTTTGTAGATCTGATGTCGGCTGTCAGGAACGCTTTTTCACAATGATGTACAGTTTATACATCTGATGTCGGCTGTCAGGAACGCGTTTTCAAGATGATGATGATGATGATGATGATGATGATGATGATGATGATGTGTGTGTGTGTGTGCGTGTGTGTGTGTGTGTGTGTGTGTGTGTGTGTGTGTGTGTGTGTGTGTGTGTGTGTGTGTGTGTGTGTGTGTCTGATCATGATATACATCACTTTTCACTCCACTCCTCACTGGCTCACTCACTTTCGCACCGTCACTGACATTATGGACATTCCAAAACGCAAAACAAAATAAAGAAATAAAGAAATGATAGCTAATTAAAAGGAAACTCACAAGAAAGCCACAAACCCAATGCGCCAAAGGCCATCTGGCCGATGTCGGCAACTTTCCTCTGCGTACTAGGAAATGTGAAATACACAGATGTGTTTAACTGTACTATGTTGATGGTGCAAGCAAAGGCAAATGCCTTTCCACTCGCAAAGAAATCAAACCAGGAGGGGGGGGGGGGGAGGGTGGTTCCACATGGCTTTGGAATGGGGGTTTCAACACTATCCATAGAGGGGGACGGGGGGGGGGGGGGAGTTTCCACATATTTGAAGTGGGGGTTTCCACACTATCCATAGAAGGAGAGGGGGGGGGGACGGTTAACTGACAAATGCGACAATAATTACAATAATTAGATGGCGCTTTTTAAGTTTAACGCCGGCGGGGGAGTGGAGGGGGGGGGGGAACCTCTCGATCTCCCCCTACTCCCCCCCCCCCCTTGACATAAACGTTTTACTTGTAACAATGCAGTATTTGCGCACTCTACTAACAGTCCGGACGAAGGCAGCCTCCAAGAACTTGGTGCTGGGTACACCCTCTACTGGTCAGGCAGGCCTGCATCAGAAAGACGGCTCTCAGGCGTGGGTTTCATGGTCAAGACATCCATTGCGACTAAGCTGGAAAACCTACCAACGGGCCACTCAGACCGCATCATGTCCATGCGCCTCCCACTGAGACACCAGCAACACGTCACCCTTCTCAGTGTGTACTCCCCAACCCTCCTGGCAGAGCCTGCTGAAAAGGACAAGTTTTACACTGACCTGCGCAGCCTCCTACAGAGTACCCCTGCAGACGACAAAGTCATCATCCTTGGCGACTTCAACGCCAGAGTGGGCCAGGACTCTGAAGCCTGGAAAGGAGTCCTCGGCAAGCATGGCGTGGGGAACTGCAATGACAATGGCCGCCTACTGTTGGAGTTCTGTGCGGAGCAGCAACTGGTCATCACCAACACTACTTTTCAGCAAAAGGACAGTCGAAAGACCACCTGGATGCATCCTCGCTCCAAACACTGGCACCTTATCGACTATGTCCTAGTGCGTCAGAGGGACCGCAGTGACGTCCTCCTCACCAGAGTGATGCCCAGCGCAGAGTGCCACACTGACCACCGCCTTGTCCGCTGCAAACTCAGGCTCCACTTCAAGCCAAAACACAAGAAATGGGGGCCCCCCAAGAAAAAAGCTTGATGTTGCCAGCCTTCAGCGTGACGATGTGAAAGCTGCCTTTCAGACAGATTTACAGCGCAGGCTCAAAGACACAGCGGACCCAGTAGACTCCTCCCCTGAAACACTTTGGGAACAACTGAAAACTGCTATTGCAAAATCCTCTGCAGAAGTCTTGGGTTTCGCCAGAAAGAAGAACAAAGACTGGTTTGACGAAAACGATGTAGAGATCCAGGAACACCTAGCAAAAAAAAAAGAGCCGCCCATCAGGCCCACCTAGCCCAGCCTTCCTGCCCTGTGAAGAAGTCTGCCTTCCGCCTCGTCTGCAGCAGTCTCCAGCGCAAGCTCAGAGATCTCCAGAATGAGTGGTGGACCAGACTTGCACAGAGGACCCAGCTTTGCGCTGACAATGGTGACTACAGGGGCTTCTACGAAGCACTGAAAGCAGTGTATGGCCCCAGGCACCTGGTACAAAGTCCCCTGCGAAGCGCTGATGGACAGGCACTCCTCACAGATAATACCTCCATCTTGAACCGCTGGTCGGAATACTTTCAGAGCCTCTTCAGCGCTGAGCGCACTGTTCAAGAAGCAGTCGTCCTACAAATCCCACACCTCCCAGTAAAGGTTGAATTGGACGAACCGCCCACCGCTGAAGAGACCCTCACAGCCATCCACCAGCTCAAGAGTGGCAAAGCAGCAGGCATTGATGGAATACCGCCAGAGATCTGGAAACATGGAGGCACAGCACTGCACAACAAGCTACATGACCTCTTTCTCTGCTGCTGGGAGGAAGGAACACTACCAAAAGATCTCCGTAATGCAGTCGTTATCACCCTGTACAAGAACAAAGGCGAGAAGTCTGACTGTTCCAACTATCGGGGAATTACCCTGCTGTCCATTGCTGGGAAAATCCTTGCAAGGCTGCTCCTGAATCGGCTGGTACCTGCCATCGCTGAAGACCAACTCCCAGAGGGCCAGTGTGGCTTCAGAGCAAACAGGAGCACCACCGATATGGTCTTTGTGCTGAGACAGCTACAGGAGAAGTGCCGCGAGCAGAACAAAGGGCTGTACATAACATTTGTCGACCTAACAAAAGCGTTCGACACTGTGAGCAGGCAAGGCATGTGGCAGATCCTGGAGCGACTTGGCTGTCCCCCAAAGTTCCTCAACATGATTGTCCAGCTACACGAGGACCAGCAAGGCCAGGTCAGACTCAACAATGACCTCTCAGAACCATTCCCCATTCTCAACGGCGTAAAGCAGGGCTGCGTGCTGGCACCGACCCTCTTCACCATCTTTTTTAGCATGATGTTGAAGCAGGCCACAGTGGACCTCGATGATGACGATGCAGTGTACATCAGGTATCGTCTCGATGGCAGCCTGTTCAACCTCAGACGACTGCAGGCCCACACGAAAACCCTAGACCAACTGATTCGTGAGCTGCTTTTTGCTGATGATGCTGCCCTCGTTGCACACACAGAGAAAGCCCTGCAGCGCATCACGTCTTGCTTCGCAGATGCTGCCCAGCTCTTTGGACTCGAGGTCAGTCTGAAAAAGACAGAGGTCCTCCATCAGCCGGCACCCAAGACAGTGTATCGCCCTCCTCACATCACCATTGGCGAGTCTGAACTAAAGTCAGTGCACCAGTTTACTTACCTTGGCTGCATTATCACGTCGGACGCCAAGCTGGACAAGGAGCTTGACAGCAGGCTGGCAAAAGCGAACAGCGCTTTCGGGCGACTTTTCAAGCGGGTGTGGCACAATCAACAGCTGAAAACAGGCACCAAGATCAGCGTGTACAGAGCTGTGGTCCTCACCACCCTGCTGTATGGTTCCGAGTCCTGGGCCCTCTACCGCAGCCAACTACGACTCCTCGAACGCTTCCACCAGCGCTGCCTGCGCACCATCCTGGGCATTCACTGGAGTGACTATGTCACCAACGTCGAGGTCCTTGAACAGTCTGAAACTGTGAGCATCGAGGCTTTGCTGCTGCGGACACAGCTCCGCTGGGCGGGGCACGTCTCCAGGATGGAGGATCATCGCCTACCAAAGATCACCCTGTTCGGCGAGCTTGCTACTGGACACCGTGACAGAGGGGCACCAAAGAAGAGATACAAAGACTGTCTCAAGAAGTCACTTAGTGCCTGCCAAATCGACCACCACCAGTGGTCTTCGCTTGCTGCGGACCGTGACACCTGGCGCTCCACCGTTTACAAGGCAGCTGTCTCCTTTGAGGACTCTCACAGAGCTAGCCTTAAGGACAAGCGGCTCAGGAGAAAAAACAGAGATGCTGCAGTTCAGAACCCTGGCCATACCTTCCCCTGCAGCCACTGCGGTCGAACCTGCCTGTCTCGGATTGGCCTCCGCAGCCACGAACAAGCCTGCAGACGTCGTGGGCAACTCCTATAAAATCTTCGTTCGCGAAGTCAAGCCAAGAGACTAACAGTCACTGCCCACTGAGCTAACGGGGATACAAATAATGTCCCTTTTGCGGATGTGTCCCTTGGCACTCTGTGACGTCAACCGGTGTAAAGCACGAGAATGGCCACTGTATGACCGGTGATCACCTTGGCGTGGCAGACTTGCCAAGTTGTGCACGTCAGCGTGACCATGCGTGGAGATGTAAATCGCGTAGCAGTCTACAACACCAGCCGGCGTGACCCTACGTCGACGTGACACCGGCAACAGTTTCCACGCCAAGAGTTACCCTGGGTGGATATGACGTCTTGGTCAATTATCCTTTCTACACCGGCACGCGACAGCCACTACACAACACAGAGCCATCGTGTCAGATAGCATTGCTGTGTTTACCCTGCTACAGCTTCACAAGTCGACTTTTACTGGTGAATACACAGCTTGTATCCATACAGTGTTTCGCAATGTGCCGCTCCCAGTGTCGTGCAGGTGTCAGGTAGATTTTGAAGTGTAAACAATTTCACGAAATTGTACTTTCGGTTTCCATTTGCTGCCTACAAAGGTATTCATAAACGTGGCCTTGTCCGCCTTGCCAAACATTTAAAGTTTTAGTTCTAAAGGCTGTTGTGACAGTAGGCCCAGACTTTTGGCTTAGACCAAGCATACTGTTTCAGTCCACGTCCGTTCACCAGGTTAGTCGCTGTGACCCAAAGACCGACTGCCATGTCGAAAGTCCGCAGAGCCAGGGTGTTAATAACTATGTCAGTAATCACAGGCCTGCCAGAGACGTGTTGCCCACTAGGAGATCACACGGGGTCGCGTTACAATGGTAGCTGCGTGTGTTCCCTGTGTACCCAATGTATCCACACGTCACAGCCCTGATGGTGCGTCACTTCCTGGTTACTGTTGTCACAACACCCCACAATGAGCTCAGCCATCAAACCTGTACGAGTTAGATCCCCTTGACAGGGACTTTATAGTCTAGGGGCGAATCAGTTACCTCGGGGCGGGGGCGGGGTGGGGGTGGGGGGGGGGGGAAGGGGGGGGGAGCGAGCGGGAGTGGGGCTGGGGGTCCAACGACTTGTTTGGGCGGATCTTCAACCAGACCGCCACAAAAAGACCTCCCCGTCGCTAGACCTTGCTTCCAATAGCCAAACAAACCCAGGAACAGGGGGAGGGGCGGGGACGGGGGTGGGGTGGGGGGATAGCGAAAGCACGTTTGTGTGAACGCTTTTGCCACTCGCCAAAATATCAAACAAGGGGGGGGGGGGAGGGGTGAAGCGACTTTATTCTAGCATTTTAAAGAATTTTGGATCGGTGGGGGCTGGGGGGCCCCTCTCACCCTCTCCCCCCATCCGATCCGCCCGTGCGCCCCTGTAGCCAGTGAGATAGTCAGTACGATGCTGCTTGTTGGCGGCTTTACCCGCTCAGTGCCACTGACGCCGATTGTACAGCAATCATTGTTCATTCAGTGCCACTGACGCCGATTGTACAGCAATCATTGTTCATTCAGTGCCAAGAAAATCCGAGACGTCCCAGGGAATTCAAAGGGGCATCAGTAAGAGGTATAGATCCTCATGAGCACCCACGACTGCGGGAGGCTCATAAGGATCTATACGTCTTGCAGCTGCGCGGTATACACATTGACTGGGCATTGAACGGGTTAATTAGACTCATCTAGTCATATTTTGACAAGTCAACAGAGACTCGGACTGTGAAAGGCTCAGTGTATCAGTATCAGTTTCAGGGACGTAACTGGTGTAGGTTTTCACGTCGTCTTGTGCACACCCCCATCCTCTCCCCCCCCCCCCCTTATGCATCCCATGAATGTTTTCTCCTTCACCGCCGAGAAAAAGGGAACACGGCCCAACCGCTAGAGGCATAGATCCTCATGATCCCCAGCATTCGCAGGAGGTCATGGGGAGCTATGCCTCTTGCTGAGACCAATTTGTGTCTATGTTTCTTGGACGGTTGAGACTGTGCTCGTTGAATGAGTACAGATCTGAGATACATCACATGCATCCAGTGACAGGTTGAATGAGTACAGATGTGAGAAACATCACATGCATCCAGTGACAGGTTGAATGGGTACAGATGTGAGAAACATCACATGCATCCAGTGACAGGTTGAATGAGTACAGATGTGAGAAACATCACATGCATCCAGTGACAGGTTGAATGGGTACAGATGTGAGAAACATCACATGCATCCAGTGACAGGTTGAATGAGTACAGATCTGAGAAACATCACATGCATCCAGTGACAGGTTGAATGAGTACAGATGTGAGAAACATCACATGCATCCAGTGACAGGTTGAATGGGTACAGATGTGAGAAACATCACATGCATCCAGTGACAGGTTGAATGGGTACAGATCTGGGAATCATCACATGCATCCAGTGACAGGTTGAATGAGTACAGATGTGAGAAACATCACATGCATCCAGTGACAGGTTGAATGAGTACAGATGTGAGAAACATCACATACATCCAGTGACAGGTTGAATGGGTACAGATGTGAGAAACATCACATGCATCCAGTGACAGGTTGAATGAGTACAGATGTGAGAAACATCACATGCATCCAGTGACAGGTTGAATGGGTACAGATGTGAGAAACATCACATGCATCCAGTGACAGGTTGAATGAGTACAGATGTGAGAAACATCACATGCATCCAGTGACAGGTTGAATGGGTACAGATGTGAGAAACATCACATGCATCCAGTGACAGGTTGAATGAGTACAGATGTGAGAAACATCACATGCATCCAGTGACAGGTTGAATGAGTACAGATGTGAGAAACATCACATGCATCCAGTGACAGGTTGAATGGGTACAGATGTGAGAAACATCACATGCATCCAGTGACAGGTTGAATGGGTACAGATCTGGGAATCATCACATGCATCCAGTGACAGGTTGAATGAGTACAGATGTGAGAAACATCACATGCATCCAGTGACAGGTTGAATGGGTACAGATGTGAGAAACATCACATGCATCCAGTGACAGGTTGAATGAGTACAGATCTGAGAAACATCACATGCATCCAGTGACAGGTTGAATGAGTACAGATCTGAGAAACATCACATGCATCCAGTGACAGGGCAGGGGTTAACAGTGAGCGCCATGTTGGCCGCCAGGTGTCACTGACAGAAAATAGCGATTGTGATAAACCCTAGCGCCAACACTTGTTACACGTGTTCTTTGTGAGTTGTTATGGATTAGACTTGTTGTGGTGTGATTTATACAGTAACTGGCCAAAGTTCCAGCCCACATTCACGGATCTCCTCTACCCGTATGTCACACAGATGGATTAGACTTGTTGTGGTGTGATTTATACAGTAACTGGCCAAAGTTCCAGCCCACATTCACGGATCACCTCTACCCTTATGTCACACAGATGGCGTGCGCGTCAGTAAGCGTGGAGCCGCCCGTGACCGAGTGTCCCGTATGTCACGAGGACTTGACGGAGCCCAAGATCCTGCCCTGCGCCCACCTCCTGTGTAAGGCCTGTCTGTTGTCATGGCTCCAGGCCCACCCCGACCCTCACTGCCCGCTGTGCCGCTGCGCCATACTGGAACCAGGCCACACCGGATCTCCCCAGGACGTGGCTGAGCATCTACCCTCTGATCTCACCATGGCAGCGCTCGTGGCCAGCACACGCACACTGACAGACATGCACGTGTGCTGCGTGTGTGATGACGTGAGCGCCACCTCCGTGTGTCTGGACTGTGGGAACATGTTTTGTGCCTCGGTACCAAGGTATAGTTCAGTGTGGTGTCTCTCATATACCAATTAAGGTAAATTATTAATTCTGTGTGCAAGGTCTTCGGGCTGACACCAGGTGAACGGATCGCTATCACATCTCGTGCAGTGATACAAAGTAGCCGACCCCAGTGTAATGGCGACCCGCTCACCCCACCGGCTGTTTGACAAATGGGACGTAACACTGACGTGTTAGGTGTTGTTGTCTCCCTTGGAACTGTAAACGCCGTAAATCTTGTGTCACGCAGTCAACTCTGCAAATATAAATTTCGTAGCGCTGTAGTTCATGAATGTTCACACATCTGAAACACCCATATGGTTATAATCACTGTATGTTTCTTACATCTTCTGTATTGTTTGTATCATTTTCAAATTTTGCAGGTGCACCAGAAGCAGGCAGTGTCGCGCCACCACGGTGTGGAAGACCTGTCCACCATGACAGCTGAGCGCCTAACGGCCAGTCGCCGCCCGTCCTGTGTCACCCACACTAACGAGCCGGCCTCTTACTGCTGCCCCACCCACGGGGTTTCAGTCTGTATGCCGTGTGCGATGGACAACCACCGTGCATGTCCTGAAGTTCACAAGCTACAGGTCTGGCCTTTTAACTTATTTACATTGTTTTAACAAATTAAAAAAAAAACAAACATTGCGCACAGGGGCGATAACACATCTATGAAACAAAAACCGCATTGAGAACTAGAACACACTGTAAATAGTGTACTCCGTTTTGAGTACCAATCCCGCTATTTTTTCATTTAGTTTGTCTTGGTACCACTTGTAGGTCCTGATGGAATCTAGTTTGTCTTAGCATGAAGTACCCAATGCGGAAAAGGCCATCGGGCCGACGTCGGCCGCCATTGGCCCGCGCACGGCCGTGCGCGTGGTAACAGCGGCTGATATCGGCCCGATAGCCTTTGCGCACTGGGTAGGTGCTGATAGAACTGATCACTACACGTGTATGCGGGGACTCGTCACGTTCTGTGCTTCCTGCGTGTGGGTTTGTTAACTCTGCACTGGCATTAGAGGGGTTAACATGCTCTGACTTTCAGGGGAGAGTGGCTGAGGCAGTAATGGGGTTAACATGGCTTTCAGGAGAGAGTGGCTGAGGCAGTAATGGGGTTAACATGGCTTTCAGGAGAGAGTGGCTGAGGCAGTAATGGGGTTAACATGGCTTTCAGGAGAGAGTGGCTGCGGCAGTAATGGGGTTAACATGGCTTTCAGGAGAGAGTGGCTGAGGCAGTAATGGGGTTAACATGGCTTTCAGGAGAGAGTGGCTGAGGCAGTAATGGGGTTAACATGGCTTTCAGGAGAGAGTGGCTGAGGCAGTAATGGGGTTAACATGGCTTTCAGGAGAGAGTGGCTGAGGCAGTAATGGGGTTAACATGGCTTTCAGGAGAGAGTGGCTGAGGCAGTTATGGGGTTAACATGGCTTTCAGGAGAGAGTGGCTGAGGCAGTAATGGGGTTAACATGGCTTTCAGGAGAGAGTGGCTGAGGCAGTAATGGGGTTAACATGGCTTTCAGGAGAGAGTGGCTGAGGCAGTAATGGGGTTAACATGGCTTTCAGGAGAGAGTGGCTGAGGCAGTTATGGGGTTAACATGGCTTTCAGGAGAGAGTGGCTGAGACAGTAATGGGGTTAACATGGCTTTCAGGGGAGAGTGGCTGAGGCAGTAATGGGGTTAACATGGCTTTCAGGAGAGAGTGGCTGAGGCAGTAATGGGGTTAACATGCTCTTGCTTTTAGGAGAGAGTGGCTGAGGCAGTAATGGGGTTAACATGGCTTTCAGGAGAGAGTGGCTGAGGCAGTTATGGGGTTAACATGGCTTTCAGGAGAGAGTAGCTGAGGCAGTACTGGGGTTAACATGGCTTTCAGGAGAGAGTGGCTGAGGCAGTTATGGGGTTAACATGGCTTTCAGGAGAGAGTGGCTGAGGCAGTAATGGGGTTAACATCCTCTGGCTTTCAGGAGAGTGTGGCTGAGGCAGTAATGGGGTTAACATGGCTTTCAGGAGAGAGTGGCTGAGGCAGTACTGGGGTTAACATGGCTTTCAGGAGAGAGTGGCTGAGGCAGTTATGGGGTTAACATGGCTTTCAGGAGAGAGTGGCTGAGGCAGTACTGGGGTTAACATGGCTTTCAGGAGAGAGTGGCTGAGGCAGTAATGGGGTTAACATGGCTTTCAGGAGAGAGTGGCTGAGGCAGTAATGGGGTTAACATGGCTTTTAGGAGAGAGTGGCTGAGGCAGTAATGGGGTTAACATGGCTTTCAGGAGAGTGTGGCTGAGGCAGTAATGGGGTTAACATGCTCTTGATTTCAGGAGAGAGTGGCTGAGGCAGTAATGGGGTTAACATGGCTTTCAGGAGAGAATGGCTGAGGCAGTAATGGGGTTAACATCCTCTGGCTTTCAGGAGAGAGTGGCTGAGGCTGTAATGGCGTTAACATGGCTTTCAGGAGAGAGTGGCTGAGGCAGTAATGGGGTTAACATGGCTTTCAGGCGAGAGTGGCTGAGGCAGTAATGGGGTTAACATGGCTTTCAGGAGAGAGTGGCTGAGGCAGTAATGGGGTTAACATGCTCTGGCTTTCAGGAGAGAGTGGCTGAGGCAGTAATGGGGTTAACATGGCTTTCAGGAGAGAGTGGCTGAGGCAGTAATGGAGTTAACATGCTCTGGCTTTCGGGAGAGAGTGGCTGAGGCAGTAATGGCGTTAACATGGCTTTCAGGAGAGAGTGGCTCAGGCAGTAATGGGGTTAACATGGCTTTCAGGAAAGAGTGGCTGAGGCAGTAATGGCGTTAACATGGCTTTTAGGAGAGAGTGGCTGAGGCAGTAATGGCGTTAACATGGCTTTCAGGAGAGAGTGGCTGAGGCAGTAATGGGGTTAACATGGCTTTTAGGAGAGAGTGGCTGAGGCAGTAATGGCGTTAACATGGCTTTCAGGAGAGAGTGGCTGAGGCAGTAATGGGGTTAACATGGCTTTCAGGAGAGAGTGGCTGAGGCAGTTATGGGGTTAACATGGCTTTCAGGAGAGAGTGGCTGAGGCAGTAATGGGGTTAACATGGCTTTCAGGAGAGAGTGGCTGAGGCAGTTATGGGGTTAACATGGCTTTCAGGAGAGAGTGGCTGAGGCAGTACTGGGGTTAACATGGCTTTAAGGAGAGAGTGGCTGAGGCAGTAATGGGGTTAACATGGCTTTCAGGAGAGAGTGGCTGAGGCAGTTATGGGGTTAACATGGCTTTCAGGAGAGAGTGGCTGAGGCAGTAATGGGGTTAACATGCTCTGGCTTTCAGGAGAGAGTGGCTGAGGCAGTAATGGGGTTAACATGGCTTTCAGGAGAGAGTGGCTGAGGCAGTAATGGGGTTAACATGGCTTTCAGGAGAGAGTGGCTGAGGCAGTATTGGGGTTAACATGGCTTTCAGGCGAGAGTGGCTGAGGCAGTAATGGGGTTAACGTGGCTTTCAGGAGAGAGTGGCTGAGGTATTAATGGGGTTAACATGCTCTGGCTTTCAGGAGAGAGTGGCTGAGGCAGTAATGGGGTTAACATGGCTTTCAGGAGAGAGTGGCTGCGGCAGTAATGGGGTTAACATGGCTTTCAGGAGAGAGTGGCTGAGGCAGTAATGGGGTTAACATGCTCTTGCTTTCAGGAGAGAGTGGCTGAGGCAGTAATGGGGTTAACATGGCTTTTAGGAGAGTGTGGCTGCGGCAGTAATGGGGTTAACATGTTCTGGCTTTCAGGAGAGAGTGGCTGAGGCGCGCGTGGTGCTGGCAGAACTGGCGGCCACACTGACAGCCGGAGAAGTAGAGCTGGAGAAAGCGATTAGCGAGTTGGATCGACACATGCTGGAGACAGGCGGACACAGCACTGGCAGATACTGACGCCGCGTGTGATCGTCTGCAGGTAGGACATTGATTGGTTGAGTGAGTGAGTGAGTGAGTGAGTGAGTGAGTGAGTGAGTGAGTGAGTGAGTGAGTGAGTGAGTGAGTGAGTGAGTGATTGATTGATTGTTTGATTGACCGACCGACCCACCGACGGAATGATTGAGTTCATTCATGAGTTCGTGAGTTCTGAATAATATTTATTCTGAAGGGGGGTTCGGTCAGACACTGCCTGGTTTTCAGGTGCTGTGCGTATTAGCCACTACCCCTTAAAACCATATAATAATAATAATAATAATAATAATAATAATAATAATAATAATAATAATAATAATACCGTTATTATATAGGCGCTTTTTCTCAATTTTGGGGAAATCGACTCAAAGCACCGCGAACTGAAACCCAACACACACTCACGTAACAGACACGGATTTACGCCATTTAAGACAAACACAGTACAAGACAGACGAAGGGCCAGTTCAGCTACTGAAGTTACAGAGATTTTTGATCGCTTGTATTTGAAATTTGTAAAGTGGACTGAGACCGGTACCAAAGTGTGTGTGTGTGTGTGGGGGGGGGGGGGTGGGTGGGTGGGTGGTGGTGGGGGGGGGGGGTGGTGGAAGAACCGGAGTACCCGGGGAAAGAACCCCCGACGGTCCGACGAATTAACGGTGACACTTACCAGAGGAGAAAAGTCCGACGCCGAACCCGGTTTCGAACCTCGCACCTTTGGCATTGGTGGCAGGCGCCTTAACCACTGCGCCACGGACCGCCCATGTCACTGGCTGCTCTTTCAAACAACAGAAACCAAATCTGTTTTGTGCGGTTTGCTTTGTATTGTTGACAAATGACGCAAATCACAAGTAGGTCAACATTGGATGTGTTTCGGCGAACACAGTAGGATTAACAGTCTGGACAAACATGCAAATGCGATATCGAAACGTACAGTTTTGACCTGCATCTGATTTCTAAAAACGTCCATGTACAGCCACTACCCCTGAACAATCGTCCGTTCATTGCAAGTAGCTGTGGCCCAGTGATAGAGTCTTTCAAATCAAAGCATGGAAGGTGTTAATTTTCGTGAAAACGTAATATATTTATTAGTATTATTTTTTTCCAGAAAGCCGTGGACGCCTGTCGCTGTCGTCTGAAGAAACTGACTCTCAAGACCAAGGATGACGTCAGAACCGCAGTGAATGGCGGAAAAACAGACCTTGTGGCGCGGCGCGGGAAGCTGACGTCACACAGACGACTTGTGGAGCTCGCGCAGCAAACAGGTCATAAACAGAAGCCATTCACAACATTCCGAGAGAAACAGTAGAACACTTTGCCCAGTTTCCTCATTATTTATAGGTGATGATGATGATGATGAAACTTTATTTATGAACGGTAACGAGTCTGACAGAAAATGAAGTAAATTTGCGATCTGTGGATGTAACTCTCAGTGATTTTCCCATAATTTTGAGTTCAGTATCAAGGCGCATGTCATGTTGTGTCTAAAAGTGTGAACAGAGGCTGTTCTGTGCATTGTGTGTTCATGAACGCCTGACGTGGGGCGTGTGCACACCTGTGAATAGGCCAGCAGAGACCATGACAGTGAGGGGGTAGTTATTGATTTTGTAGACTGCAGAAGATCCACTCATAGAGAAGTTGTGACGATTCGCTGCACATTGTGCTTCTTGGATGGTCTCTGTCTGGAGTGATTGTTCAGACCACAGGCACGGGATGATCTCTGTCTGGAGTGATTGTTCAGACCACAGGCACGGGATGGTCTCTGTCTGGAGTGATTGTTCAGACCACAGGCACGGGATGGTCTCAGTCTGGAGTGATTGTTCAGACCACAGGCACGGGATGGTCTCTGTCTGGAGTGATTGTTCAGACCACAGGCACGGGATGGTCTCTGTCTGGAGTGATTGTTCAAACCACGGGCACGGGATGGTCACTGTCTGGAGTGATCGCTCAAACCACAGGCACGGGATGGTCTTTGTCTGGAGTGATTGTTCAGCCCATAGGCACGGGATGGTCTCTGTCTGGAGTGATTGTTCAGACCACAGGCACGGGATGTTCGCTGTGTAATCACGCAACGAGCATCCCTTACCTGTGTTTCAGACAGCAAGCCTGTCGCTAATCCTTTGCGTGTCGTTAGCGGTTTTAGTCGCGATGATTTCTGCAGGAATCATCGCGACTAAAACCGCTACCGACCCTCAAAGGGTTAAGCCGTGTGGTGACGTAGACGCGACAAAGAAAAAAGTGTGCACAACTGATGCTTGGTTTTACTGCATTTTAACTACAGCCCCCTCTGCATGTATTGACGAGGTCAAGGCAACTCTCCACACGCGTGTTATGGAACTTGACTGCAGCGCCCTACTTTCTGCCGGGTCTCAAATGATCAATAAGTTTACATTGGTGATGGACCAATCAGAGCTGTCAAAACTCGAAAAAGAAATCAAGAAACTGGGTGCAATTAGCGTTGAACCAGCATCAGTCTCAGTGCAGGTCAGTCTCAATCCAGTTTGTGTTTCGTGCTGCAGAAACGTTTCTCTAGTTGCTTGCTACAGGAAGCCGTTTCCTGCCAGTAATGTCTCTGTAAAAGATGATTTTAGTTTTATAGTAGTGCGAATAATAGAAGCCATTTTGTTAGGATTAAAAAACTTATAGAGAAACGAAACGTTTTATGTTCTTTAATTTTGTGTGATTCAAAAGTGTGAAGCATCTTACTGTTTGATGTTTTCATGACCTAATTTACAGCTAGTGGCTTTCCGTTTCCACGGAAACCACGGACAGAACATTGTGCTGAGTAATGACGACAGGACGGCGGAGAGGGTGAGGGGCGATAATCACGGTACGGTGGTGTCCAACCAGGAAATGTCCGTCAACAAGCTGTACGAGGTATGTGTAACCCTACTCCCTTGTCCTCTACATCCCAGATAACAGCTGTACATATGTGTAGTGTATTTAAAGTACAGATCTCCATTTCTGTTTCACGCAAATTGGTGACCACGTGACATCCGATGTCACTGGCTGTTCTTTCAAACAACAGAAACCAAATCTGTTTTGTGCGGTTTGCTTTGCATTGTTGACAAATGACGCAAATCACAAGTAGGTCAACATTGGAGGTGTTTCGGCGAACACAGTATGATTAACAGTCTGGACAAACATGCAAATGCGATATCGAAACGTACAGTTTTGACCTGCTTCTGATTTCTAAAAACGTCCATGTTCATTTGGTTTTCCTGATCACAAGTTTGGTCTGTCGCGTCAGTTGAAACTGGAGAATATTGATACTTCAGCTAAATGCTACATGTGGACTGGCGTCACACACAAACACCCAGCACAGCTCGTACTTCCTAAAACCGCCAACTCCTGGAAGGACGCTTTTGTATTCAACACGAGAAATGTTCATGCTGCAGGAACACAGGTACTGGACTTTTAACTGTTTAAGATTTCAGTACGGCATTGTCATAAATATGACAAACACGCACGCATACACTCGCGCAAACACGCACGCACGCACACTTACAGGTAAAGTATGTCTGACTCTCAGACCGACAAACAAACGGCAGGTGTTGATTGGTAAATTTCGTTGACAGCTATCGGCTATGGAGTACGACCTGAACACTGATCAGTTAAGGCGCATTGCGGCTGTGCCATATTGATTCACCAGGAATTTTCAACGGACGCATGTGTTTGTCGATTGCGAGTATTTTCATAACGGTCCTAGATCACACTGTCACACGTCACTGTACCATAACCCCTTCACTGCCGGGAAAACGTGAATGCGGTCCGACTGCAAGAGGCATAGATCCTCATCAGCCCCCGCGACTGCGGTACGTTAATGCGACTGCGGGATCTATGAGGATCTATGCCTCTCGCTGAGATCAATCTGTATCCATGCTATTTGCGTGATTGTGGCTTTTTGTGGTTGAATGAATAACGATGTCAGAAGCAAAGTCTGTGTTCAGTGTCACGGTTGTGGCTTGTTGTGGTTGAATGAATAACGATGTCAGAAGCAAAGTCTGTGTTCAGTGTCACGGTTGTGGCTTGTTGTGGTTGAATGAATAACGATGTCAGAAGCAAAGTCTGTGTTCAGTGTCACGGTTGTGGCTTGTTGTGGTTGAATGAATAACGATGTCAGAAGCAAAGTCTGTGTTCAGTGTCACGGTTGTGGCTTGTTGTGGTTGAATGAATAACGATGTCAGAAGCAAAGTCTGTGTTCAGTGTCACGGTTGTGGCTTGTTGTGGTTGAATGAATAACGATGTCAGAAGCAAAGTCTGTGTCCAGTGTCACGGTTGTGGCTTGTTGTGGTTGAATGAATAACGATGTCAGAAGCAATGTCTGTGTCCAGTGTCACGGTTGTGGCTTGTTGTGGTTGAATGAATAACGATGTCAGAAGCAAAGTCTGTGTCCAGTGTCACGGTTGTGGCTTGTTGTGGTTGAATGAATAACGATGTCAGAAGCAAAGTCTGCGACCAGTGACAGGGAAGGGGTCAATAGCTGTACGTCTCGCCGCACGCTCGCCAGGTGCATGGAGTTTAAGCGGATGGATCATTTCAACAGACCAATTTTAAAGGACGAAAAATAAATAGGACCCGATCGCCAGACGCACTTTAAGTTCAGCTAGCTTCCGTACACCATTTTCAGGTTTACACAAGTGTGGGAGCGAAACTGCACGACATGCCTGTTGGAACGCGCGTCGGTCTTCTGGTTGAAGCCAATAGATGTCTCCACCTGTACATTGACGGCGTCGACCAGGGTCGAGTTCCTTCCCCTACCGTCCCACATCCCTGCTACACGGAGGTCAGTGTTGACTTAATAGTTGTTACTATGAAAAGTATAAATAGAAAATATCAAATGTGTGTCACCTTTAATCTCCGTCCTCATAAGCCGGTTCAGATAGGAAGTCCAGCAACTTTCACCAAGGCCGGGAAACGCATTTTTCACGAGCTGTATCGTTATATTATCAATCACATTTCTGTCTCTATCACTGTAAACGGCAGGAACCTCGTTTTATGTTCATATTAAGACATTATCTGCCGGAGCAAGGTGACCGCTAACCAACTGCAAGAGCCATAAACCCTCATGATACCCTGCAGTCGCTTACCATCTAACGTGGCAGTCACGGGGGCTGATGAGGATCTATGGCTCGTGTTAGCCCCGTGTGGTTTTGATGCCTATTTCTGGTCTCAGTTTCGTCCGTGTTTATCGCGCGGATGCGAGTCAGTGCGTACTGGTTTCAGACGCGTAATTGGTGATCACTGACAGCAAAGGGTTAATTTCCAGCCACCTTAAGACTGCCTTAACAGGACTTCCCTCCTGCCCAGACGATAGAAAGGTTAATTTCCAGCCACCTGAAGACTGCCTCAACAGGACTTCCCTCCTGCCCTGACGGTAGAAAGGTTAATTTAATTGTTGGGATTTAGTATCGTGCAAAGAATGACTATCATCTGACTCTCACGTCCAGGTAGATTCACAAATCGATATTATTAATGTTGTGTGTGGTGTGGTATGATAACAGGAAACTCACTACGCCCACAAACACCACAGTCTGTATGTGTATATGTTACACTAATAGCGAAACTCAAGGATCTGCAGGGACAGAATGTTTCACGTCAAAGGATATTCTCGACGTCACCAGTCCCATGTCATAGTTCCAGCTACACCGACTTAATTAATTTAGGGGAAATGATTACTGCTGCCGCTTGGACCCAAAGTTAGTTTGGTCAATAGTAATTAAAATAGTCGTGGGCGCTAATATGTGATAGGACTGTGCTGTCATTACAGTTATGTCCCTTAGTAGCGTCTACCTCTACCTACTACACACCTTACCTTACACCCAGTAACACGGAACAAATGATGCTGTTTGTCTACCTACTACACACCTTATCTTACACCCAGTAACACGGAACAAATGATTCTGTTTGTCAACCTACTACACACCTTATCCTACACCCAGTAACACGGAACAAATGATGATGTTTGTCTACCTACTACACACCTTATCTTACACCCAGTAACACGCAACAAATGATGCTGTTTGTCTACCTACTACACACCTTATCTTACACCCAGTAACACGGAACAAATGATGCTGTTTGTCTACCTACTACACACCTTATCTTACACCCAGTAACACGGAACAAATGATGCTGTTTGTCTACCTACTACACACCTTATCGTACACCCAGTAACACGGAACAAATGATGCTGTTTGTCTACCTACTACACACCTTATCCTACACCCAGTAACACGGAACAAATGATGCTGTTTGTCTGCCTACTACACACCTTATCTTACACCCAGTAACACGGAACAAATGATGATGTTTGTCTACAGATTACCGCCCTGCCAGTGAAAACCATCGCGCCCTAGATCGACCGTCGTCCTTCTTCTGGTATATCTGTGCTGGTCTGTGATTTTGGACCTTATGGCTGGAAGCACACGCAGATATATGTATCCAGGCCATGTGGCGTGCTCTTCACACACGCAGATATATTGATCCAGGTCATGTGGCGTGCTCTTCACACACGCAGATATATGTATCCAGGTCATGTGGCGTGCTCTTCACACACGCAGATATATGTATCCAGGTCATGTGGCGTGCTCTTCACACACGCAGATATATGTATCCAGGTCATGTGGCGTGCTCTTCACACACGCAGATATATGTATCCAGGTCATGTGGCGTGCTCTTCACACACGCAGATGTATGTATCCAGGTCATGTGGCGTGCTCTTCACACACGCAGATATATGTATCCAGGTCTTGTGGCGTGCTCTTCACACACGCAGATATATGTATCCAGGTCATGTGACGTGCTCTTCACACACGCAGATATATGTATCCAGGTCATGTGGCGTGCTCTTCACAAACGCAGATATATGTATCCAGGTCATGTGGCGTGCTCTTCACAAACGCACACAGGGACATTGTGTAAAACTAATGCTTACAGCTGTAGCACACGTTTGAAAGCAATTCCGATGCAACAGTAAATGTTCAGAATGTATTTATTGGATAGTAATCAAGTGATGATGTGGACATTTATGGTCGACTCTTGCTGGTGTGGACTTGAGATATATTCAACTTGGCGTTCATCACACCAGTTGTTAGCACCAGCCTGTCTTCTCGTGCTTTGTTGTATTTGTAATCGTCAGACACACCACACTGTGGATATATAGATTAACAAACATATCATGGCCCCATCCACTGGACTCTAAGTGGAGTTGACGGTATTTCTCGTCTATTGTTTATAGATTAACAAACATATCATCGCCCCATCCACTGGACTGTAAGCGGAGTTGACTGTATTTCTCCTCTATTGTTTGCTGTTCGGAATATAATGTATTGCCTGTTAACCCTTTGGCTGTCGGTAGCGCTTTTTGTCGAGGTGATTCCTGCAGGACAAAAACCGCTACCGACAGCCATAGGGTTACAACAGACAGAACCCTAATGTAGAGATTGAACCGCGTGGACTGGCTTTACACAGAATGCATGTAGTGTGTGTGTCTCAGTCAGTCCCTTGAATATGGTCACCGACAGCCAAAGAACCCTAATGTAGAGATTGAACCGCGTGGACTGGCTTTACACAGAGTGCATGTAGTGTGTGTGTCTCAGTCAGTCCCTTGGATATGGTCACCGACAGACAAAGGGTTAACACAGAAAGAACCCTATGATAGAGAACGTGGACTGGCTTTACACAGAGTGCATGTAGTGTGTGTGTCTCAGTCAGTCCCTTGAACAGTTTGTACCTCTGATGTACACTGTCAGAAACGTTTTTTGTTTTTTTGTTATGACATATCAATGTACCTTTGGACCTCTGATGTACACCGTAAAAACGCTTATTCGCGATGTATATCGATGCATAGTTCTGACTTTTCATGTACACTGTCACAAACGCTTTTAACGATTTATATCATTGTACAGGTACAAATCTTCGTAACAGAAGCGACATCGTCATCAAACCAGCCGATAAAGGTGGCGCCGTAGTTGTATGGGACAGAGATCTGTACATCAAAGAGTCCTACAGACAGTTAGAGAACCCAGAACACTACCAACACCTTGACGAAAGCTCCCTCCAAGCTGATCAAAAGCGCATCTCCAAGACAGTCAAAGAGATGATTCTTCAAGGAGAGCTTCCTTCAACAGCTAATCTCCTCATAAAAAAAGCGGCCTAAGCAACCTAACTTTTACATTCTCCCCAAAATTCACAAACTTAACAATCCCGGCCGCCCCATAGTGTCAGCTTGCAGCTGTCCCACAGAACACATCTCCGAATACCTGGACATCATCTTCCAACCCTTTGTCCAGTCTCTACCTACCTACATTAAAGACACCAACCATGCTCTAGAGATCATAGACCAAGTCAACCAGAAACAACTTTTCAAACCTGAACTGTTGTTTACACTTGATGTCACTTCACTATATACTGTCATACCGCACAATGACGGCCTCAATGCACTTTCGTACTTCCTCAACCAAAGAAGTAATAAACAACCTCCTACTCATACTCTTATCCGTCTGGCTGAACTGGTTCTCTCTCTCAACAGTTTCACCTTTGATGGCGTCACCTTCGCTCAGTGCAGTGGCGTAGCGATGGGCACTAAAATGGGACCCAGCTATGCCTGCCTCTTCATGGGTTTCCTTGAGAACCAAATACTTCAGAAATACACCGGGCCTGTCCCTGAGATGTATAAACGCTACATCGATGATGGTATCGGAGCTACACACATGACCCACGCTGCACTTTTAGAATTCATTCACTTCGTGCAGGACTTCCACCCATCCATCAAGTTCACATACAATATATCAGCTACTTCAGTCGACTTTCTGGACATGAGCATCAGTATTGACTGCGGAATGTTGAAAACTTCAATACATTACAAGCCTACCGATTCACATTCATACCTCGACTACCGCTCTTCGCACAACCCCAAATGTAAGAACAGCATCCCATATTCTCAGTTTCTTCGGCTTAAAAGACTGTTCCGAAAAATCAGATTTTGATGTTCACTCCAAAGAAATGGCTGTATTTTTCATCGACAGACATTACCCACATACTGTTGTTCAAGGTTCTCTCCAAACAGTACATAAACTTAGTCGCGCGAGTATACTGCAGACTAAACCTACCGCTGAGAGTGACAGGCCCATCGTAACCATGATTTACCATCTGCACACCAATCCGGTTCGTAAAATACTTCTTTCTAACTGGGGTCTTTTGTCATCCAGTAAAGAGTCCGCTGCTATCTTTTCTGAACCTCCGTTGGTGGCTTTCAAGAGGGGTATTAATTTACGAGACATGCTTGTTCGCTCTAATCTTAAGCCTCGTTCTACCACCAGACCCTCTGGCTCCACACCGTGCAATGTTCCAAATTGCAAGACATGTCCTTTTATTTGCCCTTCTACATTGGTGAATGGTCCTCGTTACAAATTCAACATAGACAGATACTTCACATGTCAAACCACCAACGTGATTTATGTCATCTCCTGTGTGAAATGCGGCCAACTCTATGTTGGAGAGACGGAAAGAACCATCAACGACCGTTTTAAAGAACATCTTCAGTCGGTCAAGTACCATTACAATAGACCGGTCGGGCGACATTTCAACCAGGCCGACCACTCCGTCTCGGACATTCGTGTTAAAGGCCTCTGGCTTATGCAAGCCAGTAATGTCTGGGCCAGGAAAGACCGAGAAAAATTTTTGATTAATAAACTGGGCACTGTGGCGCCACTCGGGATGAATATGAAAGATTAACTTTTTTGACCTTGCCTGTGTCTTTTTTAGCTGCTAACTGTCATTTACCTTACTGAGTCGCTTCTGTATGACTACTCACTAACCAGATAGGTGAGGCTGGCGCTGATTGATATGTACTTTGTGTATCCCTTGGGGACTTTTTCAGCGCTGGCCGTACGTTGCGTTGGATCCCTTGCCCTTCCCTGTCGGGCGCCTGGTCGCCGGTCCTTGGATTTATGCGCGGGTGTGGGGGCGATCGTGTGCATTCCCTTGGGGATGTATGTGGTCGTCTTGTTCGCATGCATGTGCGTTCGTCCGTGGGCTGGTGGGTGCCTGTTGGGTGGGGCTGGTGGCTCTGGTTGTTTGCCTTCCCCCTCCCCCCCCCCCACCGCCCCCCTCCCCTCCCCCCCTTTCTCTCTCTCTCTCTCTCTCTCTCTCTCTCTCTCTCTCTCTCTCTCTCTCTCTCTCTCTCTCTCTCTCTCTTCCCTTTCCTCCTCCCCTTCCCCCGCCCCTTTTGTCTTTCTCTCCCCCCACACCCGGTTTTTTTTTTTTTTTTTTTTTTTTTTTTTTTTTTTTTGAGTTACCCTTCAAGATGGTTTCACAACTATCTACTCTCCTCTTATACCATTATTCTCTTACTGATTTTGATTATTTGCTTTGTTTCATTGATATTCCTTGTTGTGTACCATGCTAAATGCTGGGTTTTTTTTCCCGGGGTTCTCCCGTTTTTTCCCGAGGTAGTCCTCAACTTGATGGTGATATAAAGTTTGCCTTCGGGTTGGCGTTTAGCAGGCTTTGTGTATTAGACACTCAGCCTACTTCGTGCCCAAGGGTACTCCCCGTTCGTTCTCTCTCTCTCTCTCTTTCTCTTTCCCCCCCCCCCCCATCTCTCTCTCTCTCTCTCTCTTTCCCCCCCCCCTCTCTCTCTCTTCCTCCCTCCCCCTCTCTCTCTCTCTCTCTCTCTCTCTCTCTCTCTCGCGGTCTCTCTCTTCTCTCTCTCTCTCTCCCCGGCCTCACACACGCGCATTTACTTTTGCTCGCTCCTGCGCGCGCTTACACACACTCTTGTCTCTCGTGTTTAGTTTCTCTCGGAGTCTTTCTCTTACGATTTTTTTCTTTGACGTCATTTTTACTTTTGTTCATCCTTTTGTCTTTTCTTTTTCTTCTTTTTATTTTTACGTCACCTTCAGTTGCCACATTCCTTCTGCATATGAAGATAAGTAGCGGCTAATGTCTCTGTTTGTTTGTCTATTTTGACAAAGGGTATTTACCCGAAATATTAATAAATTGTGTTGTACCGTTTTTTCTAAGCGTGTTTCTTTCTCCGTTGGGTACTTCTTTGCATTTCACACGCTTGGCAGTCACCTTTTTGGTCTGGATTGTACAGGTTTGCCCTGTGATGCACACTTTCAGTCGAGAAGGGCTTGTACATTGTGTATGCTTATATCAGTGTACATTTTCTGCCTCTGATGTCCACTGTCAGAACACCTTTCACGATGTGTGTGAATGTACAGGTTTGCCCTCTGATGTCCACTGTCAGTCGAGAAGCGCTTGTACACTGTGTATGCCTATATCAATGTACATTTTCAATCTTTTAACCCTTTTAGCCCAGGGACCCTGCAACAGGAGATGGATTGATCATAATAATTCAAGGGTAGTGCCAGATGAGTTTGGCGCCTTCAGGCGCCTAGCTCATCCGGCACTACCCTTGAATTATCATGATCAATCCATCTCACACAACTGGTACATATTCGTCAGGCAACACCTCCAAAATGTGAGGAACGGGACCTTGGGGCTAAAAGGGTTAACGTCATGATTGCCGAGGGAAAAAAGTGACAAAGAGATAAGCGACAGAGACATAGATCCTCATAAGCCCCCGGGCTAAGTGACAAAGAGATAAGCGCAAGAGACATAAATCCTCATGAGCCCCCAGGTTCAATGACAAAGAAATAAGCGCCAGAGATATAGATCCTCATAAGGCCCCGGACTATGGACAAAGATTGATTGATTGATTGTACATTGCTTAACGTCCCGACAGCAACAGAGATAAGCGCAAGAGACATAGATCCTCATAAGCCCCCGGGCTAAGTGACAAAGAGATAAGCGACAGAGATATAGATCCTCATGAGCCCCCGGGCTATGTGACAAAGAGATAAGCGACAGAGATATAGATCCTCATAAGCCCCCGGGCTAAGTGACAAAGAGATAAGCGACAGAGATATAGATCCTCATAAGCCCCCGGGCTATGTGACAAAGAGATAAGCGACAGAGATATAGATCCTCATAAGCCCCCGGGCTAAGTGACACAGAGATAAGCGCAAGAGATATAGATCCTCATAAGCCCCCGGGCTATGTGACAAAGAGATAAGCGACAGAGATATAGATCCTCATAAGCCCCCGGGCTAAGTGACACAGAGATAAGCGCAAGAGATATAGATCCTCATAAGCCCCCGGGCTAAGTGACACAGAGATAAGCGCAAGAGATATAGATCCTCATAAGCCCCCGGGCTATGTGACAAAGAGATAAGCGACAGAGATATAGATCCTCATAAGCCCCCGGGCTATGTGACAAAGAGATAAGCGCAAGAGACATAGATCCTCATAAGCCCCCGGGCTAAGTGACAAAGAGATAAGCGACAGAGATATAGATCCTCATAAGCCCCCGGGCTAAGTGACAAAGAGATAAGCGACAGAGATATAGATCCTCATAAGCCCCCGGGCTAAGTGACAAAGAGATAAGCGCAAGAGACATAGATCCTCATAAGCCCCCGGGCTATGTGACAAAGAGATAAGCGACAGAGATATAGATCCTCATGAGCCCCCGGGCTAAGTGACAAAGAGATAAGCGCAAGAGATATAGATCCTAATGAGGCCCCGGGCTAAATGACAAAGAGATAAGCGCAAGAGATATAGATCCTCATGAGCCCCCGCCATAGCGCCATTGCAGGGGCACATGATGATCCTTGCCTCTCGCTGACACCACTGTGAATCTGTGTTACTGGGAGGGTTTGGGCTCTTTGGCGTTGAACTAACTCATTCAGTCCCGACACACCACAGCAAGATATGGCTCAACCAGGATAGTTCAAGGGTGGTGCCAGAATAGCTTGGCGCTTATAGGCGCCAAGCTATTCTGGCACCACCCTTGAACTATCATGGTCGATCTGTCTCCTAAATCGTAATGCAGTCCTCTGAGGACAAGTCCAGAATGTGGTTAATTCTGTACACCGCCAGCATGGGTCAGACACGTGTTTTCACCATGTATTTTATTAACATTGTCGATCTCGTCTGTCTACTGTCAGACGCGTGTTTTCACCATGTATTTTATTAACATTGTCGATCTCATCTGTCTACTGTCAGACGCGTGTTTTCACCATGTATTTTATTAACATTGTCGATCTCATCTGTCCACTGTCAGAAGCGCGTTTTCACCATGTGTAGTAACCCCTTGACTGCCGAGAAAAGCTGAACCGAATCCAACTGCAAGAGGCATACATCCTCATGAGCCCCCGCAGTCACACTAACGTACCGCAGTCCCACTAAGTTACCGCAGTCGAACTAAAGGCCCCGCCACACGTGCTGGTTGTGCCCCGATTTTGAAGCCGATTCCGATCCGATTGCGATCGGATGACGTCAATTATCCGATCCGGTCCCAATCGGCTGGGAATCGGGTGTCTAGAACCTGCTCTATTTTTCCGATCCGAATCGGTCCCGATCGTAAGCTTCAACCAATCAGAGCGCGTCTCGCAAATCATGTCGTTTCAGCACGGTTTGCAAATGGCGGAACACGCATGTTGTGATCAGTACCACCGCCGTTGCTGATGTTTCGCACGCCTCTTCCCGAATATGATGCAAAACTGCTGATAATGCAAGCACATCATCATCATTGTCAAAACTAGCAGCCATTTTGCAGAACAGGTACGACTTTGATCTTCGGTTCAAACCGGTCGGCTAAATAAAGTCAGGGAATGTGTGGCAGTGCACACGTTTTTGCAGTCCGGTCCGATCACCTATCGATTCGAAACTGATCGGGAATCGGCCTCAAAACCGGGCATGTGTAGCGGGGCCTTAACTTACCGCTACCGCACTGACTTACAGCAGTCGCACAAGCTTACCGCAGTCGCACTAGCTTACCGCAGTCCCACTAGCTTACCGCAGTCGCAATTGCGGGGGCTCATGAGGATCTTTGCCTCATACTGACACTATCTGGAGTCCATGACGATCTATACCTTGTGTTGACACTATCTGGAGTCCATGAGGATCTCTACCTCGTGCTGACACTATGTAGAGTCCATGTGGATCTCTACCACCTGTATTTGCCTTTTTAAAACTCTCCCTACTGTCTGCACTGCCTGTAGCTGTTGATATTGGATGTGTGTTTCTAAATGGTCTTAGCTTTATTTAGGCCCCATGTGTTAGGTTTATTTAACGTATTTGACTGGCTGGCGACATACATTCAATGTTCTGTTTAGTTTTTTTTCACAAGCAGTGCAGGCACGTCCTGAGAAAGCCTTGTTGCTGTCGGGACGTTAAGCAATGTACAAACAATCAATTAATCTACCTCGTGCTGACACTATCTGGAGTCCATGAGGATCTCTACCCCATGCTGACACTATCTGGAGTCCATGAGGATCTCTATTTCGTGCTGACACTATCTGGAGTCCATGAGGATCTCTACCTCGTGCTGACACTATCTGGAGTCCATGAGGATCTCTACCTAGTGCTGACACTATCTGGAGCCCATGAGGATCTCTACCTCGTGCTGACACTATCTGGAGCCCATGAGGATCTCTACCTCGTGCTGACATTATCTGGAGTCCATGAGGATCTCTGCCTTGTGCTGACATTATCTGGAGTCCATGAGGATCTCTACCTCGTGTTGACATTATCTGGAGTCCATGAGAATCTCTACCTCGTGCTGACACTATCTGGAGTCCATGAAGATCTATACCTCGTGCTGACACTATCTGGAGTCCATGAGGATCCCTACCTCGTGCTGACACTATCTGGAGTCCATGAGAATCCCTACCTCGTGCTGACACTATCTGGAGTCCATGAGGATCCCTACCTCGTGCTGACACTATCTGGAGTCCATGAGGATCCCTACCTCGTGCTGACACTATCTGGCGTCCATGAGGATCCCTACCTCGTGCTGACACTATCTGGAGTCTATGAGGATCTCTACCTCGTGCTGACACTATCTGGAGTCCATGTTCCCTGGACGGCTGCGCTCTGTGACGATGAATCAACAATTATTTCACAAACCGCGATCAACGTTGGCAGGCAGTGACGGGGTTAATTCATTCCAGACGTGCCGCCTCCGGATACGCGGCTTAAAGCCGCACGTCTTGAATGAATTAACAGTCGGCTTAAAGCCGCGTATCCGGAGGTGGCAAGTCTGGAATGCGTTAATGTAGACTGTCAGTTGAGAGATGAGGTGGAATCAGTACATTGTTCTACATGTCTACGTGTCTGTTGACCCAAGTTTCTCAGTCAGTGTGTATACTTTGGCAGTGCGCACAAGGGATCCATTATACACAGTTTGGATCGACCAGGAGAAATAACAAGAAAGAAAGAAACAAGTCTTTAACTCATTCGGGACGTGCCGCCTCCGGATACGCGGCTTATGCCTGCTCCATATGTACACCCGGCTTATGCCTGCTCCATATGTACACCCGGCTTATGCCTGCTCCATATGTTCATCTGGCTTATGCCGCGTATCCAGAGGCGGCACGTCCTGAATGAGTTAAACAGTTGCCACAATCGTTGCTTATTTCTCTACATCTGTCACGCTTGGCAGTCACATCGGTTATCTGGAGTTTGTACATTGATCGGCCATATCGGCTTCACTGAACTAGTGTGTACAGGTCGTGTGACGTCAGAGAGCGCAACGTTTTTCGCAAATATCCCCGCAAAGACCCACTTTTCTATACCAGTCTCAGAACAAAGATCCCCACAAAGACCCACTTTTCTATACCAGTCTCAGAACAAAGATCCCCACAAAGAACCACTTTTCTATACCAGTCTTAGAACAAATATCCCCACAACTAAGACCCACTTTTCTATACCAGTCATAGAACAAATATCCCGGCAAAGAACCACTTTTCTATACCAGTCTTAGAACAAATATCCCCGCAAAGACCCACTTTTCTATACCAGTCTCAGAACAAAGATCCCCACAAAGAACCACTTTTCTATACCAGTCTTAGAACAAATATCCCCACAACTAAGACCCACTTTTGTATACCAGTCATAGAACAAATATCCCGGCAAAGAACCACTTTTCTATACCAGTCTTAGAACAAATATCCCCGCAGAGAACCACTTTTCTATATCAGTCTTAGAACAAATATCATTCAGTGACGGTTGACCTAATACGCTTTACTTTTAATAAACACGAACAATGTGTCAGCGTTGCTGGACAGGCGTGAGAATTCGGATTGTGTTCGTGAAATGACTGATTTTACATCCCTAAATGTGCCCCAGATATATTAAGCCCAGTATAAGAAAGATCCATTTTCACGTGAATTGGCCAAGTTTTCAAACCTGAAACAGCACAGGCCTACATGAAGTCTGCACGCTTGACCTCGATATTGAAATCTTCCAGGGCTCTATTTCAGTTAGTCTCCAAACTCGAGTTTGCACTGCCGTGAACCTAAAGGGAGCATGAGCATCGCGCTATTCTACGGCTATTCTACGCCGCAGTGCCGGGACGGTCGTCGAATCACACGTGTTGACAGCCATGGGTGTTTTGTTTTGGGCTCGGTGGTCGCGATTTTATCCCGGCTGCGTTAGCATAGCAGCATAGAGGCAACACTAGCCACCAAGATACATACAGTACATTTAGCTTCTCACAAGCCCCCGCACTCTGCGCGGAACACATGAAGATCTATGCCTCTTGGAGAGTTTTGTCTTTGGTTATGGGCGAACATTGCTAGGCAGTGAATGCCATCCGTCTGATGTAAAAACAAGAATATATTATCCTCGTGAAAGTATGCGGTAACGGTGGAATGAATGTTTCTTGATAGGTTCATTTGTCTCTGTGCACATCAGATGGAACAGAGACCCTTCTGCCATACCATCTGACGGCAGTTCCGATGAAAGCGGCCTTCAAGGCAGGCTAAAGACTTGTACTGTCCCCAGCCCTCAACCAAATAATAGCCCTATCCAAGACCATTTTAGTATATATTTAATTTTTTATTTGTAACCTGGCTTTTAAATTTCTGCCCGTATATGTGCCTCAGCAGATACAAGTATATTCCGTAGTGAACCCGACTCTCTCTGTACCAGAACAAAAGAGGGGGGAAAAGTGTGTTCATTTATATGGCCATTGATGTACGCTTACTAAAAAGAAAAGAAACGGCAAAACACAATAGCCCATCTCGCTCCCTTTCCCCCACTCAGCCTGGAAATTAAAATTGTGTGAACTGAAAAAGCAAAACTTAGGCACAGATTCTCATGGGTCACGGTCCTGTAACTTGCGTGGCGGACATTTGATCTATGCCTTTTCTCATCTGTAGAAAGGACCACTATCACACTGAATTAGATACACTCAATGATAAACACCTCCTGTCTGAAATAAACATAGATCCTCATGACGCCCGCAGATACGAAAGCGAATGAGAATCCTGACTCTTGCCTGCCTCTATCATTATGCTGGTCCTTACATACAAGAAGCTGCGCGAGCTGATTCAGTGACTGCCTTCCGCCATTGTATTAGACGCGATGACAGCAATTATAAACAAACGGCCGTTTTGCTGGAAAAACTGGACAGAAACCGAGAAGAGCGCGAGCTCACATTCCATCGAATCAAAATGATTAGGTTTTTCTGAGTCTGAGTTAGAACTGTATTTAGGGTATTGAAAATGGCGTGTTCGTGTATATTCACCAGATGTTTACGATTGTACAGCAAAATCGACAAACCATAAGCGTTCAGTAAAAAATATTCCATATTAGGTCAATCCGCACTAAATGCTATTTGTTGTTAACGTGGTACATAAAGTGTTTCTTTGCGGAGATATTGGGGAAACACGTTGTGCGCTCTAATGTCAAACGGCCTGTACATGTGGCCTGTTAGGTGGCTATGCACTGGCGCTTGCTGTAAATACACGGCTAATACATTGTACTGTTAGGTGGCTATGCACTGGCGCTTGCTGTAAATACAAGGCTAATACATTGTACTGTTAGGTGGCTATGCAGTGGCGCTTGCTGTAAATACACGGCTAATACATTGTACTGTTAGGTGGCTATGCAATGGCGCTTGCTGTAAATACACGGCTAATACATTGTACTGTTAGGTGGCTATGCACTGGCGCTTGCTGTAAATACACGGCTAATACATTGTACTGTTAGGTAGCTATGCACTGGCGCTTGCTGTACATACACGGCTAATACATTGTACTGTTAGGTGGCTATGCAATGGCGCTTGCTGTAAATACACGGCTAATACATTGTACTGTTAGGTAGCTATGCACTGGCGCTTGCTGTAAATACACGGCTAATACATTGTACTGTTAGGTGGCTATGCACTGGCGCTTGCTGTAAATACACAGCTAATACATTGTACTGTTAGGTAGCTATGCACTGACGCTTGCTGTAAATACACGGCTAATACATTGTACTGTTAGGTGGCTATGCACTGGCGCTTGTTGTAAATACACAGCTAATACATTGTACTGTTAGGTGGCTATGCACTGGCGCTTGCTGTAAACACACGGCTAATACATTGTACTGTTAGGTAGCTATGCACTGGCGCTTGCTGTAAATACACGGCTAATACATTGTACTGTTAGGTAGCTATGCACTGGCGCTTGCTGTAAATACACGGCTAATACATTGTACTGTTAGGTGGCTATGCACTGGCGCTTGTTGTAAATACACAGCTAATACATTGTACTGTTAGGTGGCTATGCACTGGCGCTTGCTGTAAATACACGGCTAATACATTGTACTGTTAGGTGGCTATGCAATGGCGCGTGTTGTAAATACACGGCTAATATATTGTACTGTTAGGTGGCTATGCACTGGCGCTTGCTGTAAATCCACGGCTAATACATTGTCACTGTTAGGTGGCTATGCACTGGCGTTTGCTGTAAATCCACGGCTAATACATTGTACTGTTAGGTGGCTATGCACTGGCGCTTGCTGTAAATACAAGGCTAATACATTGTACTGTTAGGTGGCTATGCACTGGCGCTTGCTGTAAATACACGGCTAATACATTGTACTGTTAGGTGGCTATGCACTGGCGCTTGCTGTAAATACACGGCTAATACATTGTACTGTTAGGTGGCTATGCACTGGCGCTTGCTGTTAATACACGGCTAATACATTGTACTGTTAGGTGGCTATGCACTGGCGCTTGCTGTAAATACACGGCTAATACATTGTACTGTTAGGTGGCTATGCACTGGCGCTTGTTGTAAATACACGGCTAATACATTGTACTGTTAGGTGGCTATGCACTGGTGCTTGCTGTAAATACACGGCTAATACATTGTACTAGTATTTTGTATGTTTTTCCTTTATGGTGTGTGTGTGCTCTCCTGGTGTTTAGATGTTATCGCGGGCCAACAGCAGACGGCGTCGGCCTTTGATCTGTAGCGCACTGGCCGGAATATCTCAAAACAACAGGATGATGGTACTTAGAGGTGTCTGAGTTTGTCACTTATTTGTTAGCCTGTATTTGCGCTAACCAGTATTTGGCATCTGGTGTCTGAAAGGGTTTTGAATGGAAATAACGGAACGAAAATTAGCATTTGGTAGGAGATGCTTTTACCGGTTAAAAATGACATGTTTTTGCAGCTTATGTATGAAATATCTATTTGAGTCTTATGTATTTTGATGAAGCTCTGTGCCCATGCATATTCACACATATATTTTGTATGGTACGGTCTTGTCAGCGGTTTGTCTTGTGACAAATATTATGTGTATGCACGAGGCCACGTGAAATCATAGGGAGAGCGTTTTGCACGGAGTTTTAGGCGAGAGCTCAGCGTATCAGAGGTCTAGATTGTTAGTACGGGGCTAAACGGTTGTGGAGGACAGACGTGTGTGAGATACCCTAGCCCGTATTACAAGACTATGAAACCTAGAATTCAGGTATGTTTTTATATGTATTATTGATAGCTGCTGAGTTAAAGATAATATGCGTTAGTAAGAGTTAATTCGGTTGTAAGCGTTGAATTGGTTCAGTTATGTCGGTTTGGAATTCGTTGAGATAACCGGTGATTTTCCTATGTAGTTATTTACCTAGATGGATAACTAAGGGATGTGAGGTGTGTATGCCTAAGTCGTTATGAAGATAGTACGTGGTTGGTTTAAGTATAGTCTTTTCCAGTGTATGAAATAATGTATGGCGAGAGTGTCAGGTTATAGTCTGTTTCAATGTAGTGACAGTTATGGTGTGTTGCGAAGTAGTTCAGGTTATGAAGCACGTGTGTGTGAATGAATGTGTGAGAGTTATTTGTATCAGCCAGGTTACGTAAGGTACCTCATAATTATTATCCAAGTTGTGTATGTGTTTAGCAAGTGTTATGATATTAGGACTCTATTGTACAGAGTTCTTGTGTGGAGCGGAGCAACGGACGCCGAGACGTCAGTCAACAGAGGCTACCGCCGAGGGATCTACTGCGAGGTCATTTCATCATATATGGGCGCCGTCTTGTTTGAGCGACCTACCACGTGTTTTTCGCTCCCAGAGTTTTAGTGGTATTTCATTGGATGTACTGTGTTTACGTGTGCTGAAAGTCTGCTGAGTATCGTATAAGAGTGCGCTGATGAGGACTGTATGCTTGTTTTTCGTCGGATCTGGTTGCTGTTCGAGTGGTATCGTATTGAATAGTGTCTGTCGTTTCAACTTTGTTTACGTCGCCATTTTGCTTCTTCCGCAGCATGGGTCCACCGGGCCTTTCCGCTGCCCTGTTTTTATGTGCTGCGCGCTAGTGTGTGAAGTGTTTACTGTGTGAGTTTGTGTGCCACCCACGGTTGCATCTGTTGCTTTGTTGTTGTTCGTGTTCCTGCCGTCCTATTGGTTTTACGTGTGCTGCCCCAAATTTTTATCTCCCGTCCCCATCTCGCCCTGCCCACTTCGGCGCCTTTGTCCGATCTCGCCGCTGACCGACCGGGATTGTCTGCTGATTGTTAATTTTCCCCCGTATCCTTTTTGCCCTTTCAGTGTTGGTATTGCGTATTATCAGCGTCACTCCCCTACCACACTCACACACACACACACCGGCACACACACACCGGCACACACACACACACACACACACACACACACACACACACACACACACACACACACACACACACACACACACCCTACTGCACATTTTCTCCCTTGCGTATTATCAGCGTCGCTCCCCTACCACACTCACATACACATATACACACACACACACACACACTTACTCACACACACACACACACACACACACACACACACACACACACACACACACACACACACACGCACACACACACACACACACACACACACACACACACACACACACCCTACTGCACCCTCTTCCCGTCTTTCTTTTTCTTGTCCTCACAAACAATCATGCTCATCAGATACACACGCCAACAACTGCTATCTCTACGTCGCTACGCCACCTACTGCGCGGCCGGTGCCGCCGACAGTGTTGCCTTACCAGGCATCCGATCGCGAAAGAGAGGCCGCAGGGGCGGAATTAGCAGACGGCAGGACGCACCACCACACACATCCACACATGTCTTTCCCTTTCACAATGCCCTTCCACTCCTCCGCCTCCTCCCACCTCCCCGTCTTCTCTCCCTCCCTTCCTTCTTCTCCCATTTCTTCTCCTCTCTCCCTCATCTACCGCTCCCTGCTCTCCTCGGCCGACCCCTCCCCCGCCATCCTCCCCCTTCCTCCCCACACCCCCTACTCCTTCGCCTGCTTTTTCCTCCTCCTCCCCTCCTCCCCCTTTCTCCTCCCCTTCACCCTCCCCCTCCCTTTTCCTCATCTTTTCCTACTCCCCTTCCTCCCCCTCTCCCCTCCGCCCTCCCCCTCCTCTCTTATCCTCTTTCTTCCCCGGCTCTCCTTCCCCGTCTGTTCCTCCTCCCCCTCTCCCACTCCTTCCTCTTTTCCCCCTCCATCCTCTTTCCCCCCTCCACACCCTCCTCCTCCTTTGTCCTCTTCTTTGTCCGTTTCTTCTCCCTCTTCCTCTTCTGCCTCATCAAACCTAAAACTGTGTCTGTTCAATGTACAGTCTGTCTGCAGAGATGGCAAAGCCGACGTGATTTCAGATTTTATTCTAGACAATGACCTAGATGTTGTCGTGATCACCGAAACGTGGCTCCGCCCAGCTGGCGATGAACCCATCATCGCTATCGTCACTCCGAGTGACTACCGCTTGGCCTCCTTCCCGCGTGCTTCCAGAGGGGGTGGCATTGCCATCATCTACAGAGACTGTCTTTCTGCTCACATCTCCTTCTCTCAGTCTCTCCCTTTTGCTCATCCCTCCTCTGAATCTGTCGAGGCCATAGTGACACTCCTTGGCTAGTCCCTCATCTTCTCATGTATCTATCGCCCCCTCCAAGTTCTCAAAACAAACTCACAAACTCCATGTTCCTCACCGAGTTTGGCCTCCTCCTCGACCACTACAGCACACGACCCGGAAAACACATCCTTCTTGGCGACTTCAACTTCCACTTCGACAAACCCGACCACCCTGACACAAAACGCCTTTGCACGTCACTTTCAAACCACAATCTTACACAACACATCACTAAACCCACCCACCGACTCAGTCACACCCTCGACTGGATCATCACCCGCCCCTCCGATCAATTCTTTCTCGACTCTGACACCTCCTCTGTGCTCCCCTCTGACCACCTCGCTATTCTCGTCTCCCTCAACCTACCTCCCCCGAAAAAAACCAAGCTCCTTGTCTCTCGTCGCAAACTAAAATCTGTCAACCGAGAGAGCTTCTTCGACGAAGCTGTCGACCTTCTCTTGGACCCCGCCCCCTCTCCTGATCTTGCCATTCATTTCGACTATTCCGTTCTAAAACTCCTAGACACCCATGCCCCTGTCACCACCCGCTCCATACCCAACCGACCCCCCTCCCCCTGGCTCACTGACCACATAGCTAAGGCCAAGCGCGAGCGCCGACAAGCGAAACGCCGCTGGTGCTCATCCGATCTCACCGTTCACAGACAGATCTTCCAAACCACAAGATCCAAAGTCTGCAGAATGATCTCCGACTCTAAACGCAAACACCTTCAAAACAAAATCCTGGAATCCACTTCTTCCAAAACCCTTTACACTACCATGAACACACTCCTAGGCACTTTTAAAGACTCTCCTCTCCCCAACACACACAGCAAAGAAGAACTCCTGTCCGCTTTTTCCAACTATTTTTTCCGACAAAATCCAAACTCTGCGCAACACACTCGATATTTTGTCTTCTCCGCCTTGCCTCCCGACCTCCCCTTTTCCGGCACTCCCCTCTCGAACTTCCGCCCCGTCTCTCAGGATGGAATCTTCAACACCATAAAGTCCATGCCTTTCAAACCTGCGAACTAGACCCCTCCCAGCTTCTCTCTACCGGGACGGCCTTCCAAAACTTCTGCCCTTCATTACCGACATCATCAACACATCTATAGAGAATGGCTCCGTTTCCGATATCTTCAAGTCAGCCATCGACCGACCTCTCCTAAAAAACACAACCTCGACCCAAACGATCTCAAGAACTATCGCCCAGTCTCCAATCTCTCATTTCTGTCCAAGCTTCTTGAGAAGGTTGTTCTCAACCAGCTCAACCTCCACCTCGCCGACAACAACCTCCTCAGTCCCTTTCAGTCTGCCTATCGCAAACATCACAGCACTGAAACAGCCCTTCTACATATCCTAAACGACCTGCTTCTCTCCAATGACTCGGGCAACATCTCCCTTCTTACGCTACTCGATCTCTCTGCCGCCTTCCACACTATCGACCACTCTATCCTCCTCCACCGCCTTCACCACTCCTTCGGCATCACTGACTCTGCTCACTCCTGGTTCCTCTCCTACCTCTCCGACAGACAGCAGTTCGTCACCATCGACGGCGTCTCCTCCAACCCAGTCAGGCTCTCCTGCGGAGTTCCACTGGGGTCCGTCCTGGGCCCGGTCCTTTTCACACTCTACACCTCTCCCCTGTCCATCATCATCATCCAGTCTCATCACATACACCACCACATCTACGCTGACGACTCACAACTACTAGACAAAGACAAACTCGACAACACTCAGTCACTACTGACTCGCACGGCTGCCTGCTACGAAGACGTGAAAAACTGGATGACAGCAAACAAGCTTAAACTGAACGACGACAAAACGGAAGCCATGCTGGTAGGCACTCGCCAGAAACTTTCCCAGCTTCCTCCCTCGCTCCACCTTCAACTCGACAGCACCCCCTCTCCCTCTCTGACTCGGCCAAGAACCTCGGCGTTATCCTCGATTCCTCTCTTTCCATGACCAACTTCGTCTCTGCCACGGCCCAGGCATGCTATTTCCACCTCCGTCGCATCAGTCAGATCAGAAAATACCTCACCACCGAAGCTGCCACCAAACTTGCTGTCTTTCTCATCTTATCCCACATCGACTATTGCAACTCTCTCCTTTCCGGCCTCCCTCCACCACTTTCACTCTCCAGCGCGTCCAGAACAATGCTGCCCGCCTCGTCCTCAGAAAGAAAAATTCTGACCACAACACTCCCCTGCTCAAACTCCTTCAATGGCTTCCCATCCCCCAACGCATCAAATATAAGATTCTTTCTCTCTGCTAAAAATCCCTGAACAACTACGCTCCTACCTATCTCTCCACCTATACTCCTTCCCGCTCCCCCCCGCTCCTCTTCCGACCCTCTCCGCCTCCACATCCCCCGCACCAAACTCAGCACTTTCGGCCCCCGCTCCTTCTCCGTCTACGGTCCATCCACCTGGAAACACTCTCCCACTCTCTCTCCTCCTTCCAGTCCGCCCTCAAAACTCACCTCTTTCAACAGTTCTAGCACTATATCACCACACTCCCCACCCCAAGCTGACCGGCGTAATGTATTTGTGGTACTTGAGTCATTGTCTAAAGCGTGCGCATGCGTGCGCGAGTTGTGAATGCGCGCTTAGAGTTATAATTATTATAAGATAAGCGCATTATAAATACCGTAATTATTATTATTAATATTATCACTCTGGGAGTGAGCGACCGGTGCCGAGACACCGGGGTCATAAGGGACTGCGATACGGAGCGAGTCAGGAGGACGTCCTCAGTACGAGAAACGGGACGACTCGGAAGCGTGCGACGCAAGAACTATATGCCTAGACGTGGAAGGACAGAACGTTGCAGAACAATAACACTAGTGAAACAGGTTGGATTGTGAGAGACCATTACCTAGCCTGGCTTTTACATTATGTATGTGTATGCGGTGTTGATGTGCTTGTAGTGGGAAGGTGTGGTGCACATAATCTTTTGAGTGTTTTCGTTGTTTACTTTTATAAAAGCCCACAGGAGAAAGAGAGCTAGTGTTTGTGTTATACCGCGTGAATGCGCCCGACTGAGTCAGCGGCGTGTATGCGTCTGGTGTGCGAGATTCTGTACGTGCGACTGGAGCGAGTCTGTGTGCGTTACAACTTGCATGTATGAAATATCTATTTGAGGCTTGTTATGAAATATCTACTTGAGGCTTATGTATGAAATATCTACTTGAGGCTTATATGTGAAATATTTATTTGAGGCTTATGTGTGAAATATCTATTTGAGGCTTCTGTGTAAAATATCTATTTGAAGCTTATGTGTGAAATATCTATTTGAGGTATATATGTGAAATATATATTTGAGGCTTATGTATGAAAATAGGCTTTTGTATTGTTTTTGGTGATTGTTTGTTTGTTAACCCCAGAACTGCCGGGGCCAGACGAACGCCACCCAGCTGCAAGAGACATAAACCCTCATGAGCCCCCGCAGACAAGGTAAAGGGGGGGGGGGGTGTCATAATGATTTATGTGTCTTCTTAGTCTTATTTCCTTTTTAACAATATCTGTGCCATTTCCATCTGTGTTCTCCGTGCGAATATCGGTCAGGGTGCAGTCGTGTCAGACGTGAAATTCGTGATTACTGGCGGCTAAGCGGCTAATTGCACAATAGTATACCTGTATGCACCAAGTGTTTCTGGCACCACCATTGAACTGTCGTGGTAGACCCAGCTCCTGATTTCCACTGTCGTCTTCAAAGGACAACTAGATTTGGGAATTTCAGCCTTAGGTCTCCGCGTGTTTAAGTCGAATTTACACGTGTACTGTTTTTGAGGGTGATCAGTAAATATCGCTTTTATATCAGTTTTAGCGCTTTGTCCTGGATTTGCCGGCGGGACTGTGTGTGTGTGTGTGTGTGTGTGTGTGTGTGTGTGTGTGTGTGTGTGTGTGTGTCTGTGTGTGTGTGTGTGTGTCTGTGTGTGTGTGTGTGTCTGTGTGTGTGTGTGTGTGTGTGTGTGTGTGTGTGTGTGTGTGTGTGTGTGTGATCATGATATACATCACTTTTCACTCCACTCCTCACTGGCTCACTCACTTTAGCACCATCACTGACAATATGGACATTCCAAACACAAGACATAATAAACAAATTAATAATAACTAATGGATAAATAAAATAAATAAATGATAGATAAATAAAAGCAAACACGCAAGCAAGTGATACACCCGATGCACAAAAGGCTGTCGGCCCCCATAAGGCTCGGGAAGCTGACGTCATCACGCCAGTCGTGGCGGCCATCTTGTGAGGATACGGGACTAAGCGCTCATAGGGAGATCGCTGTTTTTGTAATGTCAGGAAAGTCCTGACGAACTATAAGCAATAACAGCAAGTCTTCCCATCACTGTAGGAAACCGCTCACCAGAATCTGTTTTGGTTTGTTTCCAAAGAGGAAGAAAAATGAAGAAAAACGTGTTGGAACACTATTTCGCTACTATCTGATTACTATGGTATCCTCTTAAGATGGCGGCTGACGCGCCTTTGCTGCGGCTAGGCAACGCGGGGAACTTCCCGAGCCCTATTGGCCCGCGCACTGAGGTGCTCGGGCCGACGTCGGCCCGATGGCCTTTGCGCACTGGGAAATGGCAAATACACAGATGTTAACTTTTACTATAAATGGAGCAAATCAAAGGCAAATGACTTTCCCCTCGCAACGAAATCAAAGTAGGAGGGGGGAAGGGGAGTTTCCACACTTTGAAAGTGGGGGGGGGGGGGGGATTGGTGGAATTAGCACACTTTGGAGTGGGGGTTTCCACACTATCAATAGAAGGGGTGTGGGGGATAACAAACTCAAACAATGTCACAATAATTACATAGCGCTTTACATGTTTAAAGCCGGCGGGGAAAGGAGGAGGTACCCCTTGAATCCCCCCTACCCCCTCCCCCTCCCATCCCCCGTGACAAAAAAAAACCCCGTTTCATTTGTAAAAAAGTCGTATTTGCTCAACAGCACCAACGCGGATACGAATAATGGCCCCTTTAGATGTGTCGCACATACGGGCCTGCCGAGTAATTCAAATCCACTGCGTCACCGCGTGCGCTCTGCCACCGCGTCCTCAAGCTCAACTCAGAATACAAGGGAGGAAGTGAAAGGCACACAAAGGGGTGAAGCACTGTGATTCCAGAACAGTTTTCAACCCTCAAAGCAACCATCCGCCTAAAACCTCGAACAAACTCGGTAGATATTTTGCCACAAATCAATACCAACCTTGTCCTCCGATAAAAATTGATAGTTTATTATCAAGGCTTTTTGCTCAGTCAAGCATCATTCATAGCAGACGTTGAGTTGTATGGTTTTAGACGTCGCCGGAAATACGACCCATGCTCATTTTTCATTGGTTTATGTAAATTAGCATATTCAATGAAATTAAAACTATTAAAAATTATTACTGTCGACATGACCTTGTGACCTGCACGCAGCAGTTGCTTCAGGTATGTATTTCCCCCATCCCGAAAAGGTCTACGTTAATGGAGTCTGGTTTAACCACTGCTCAATTGTCAATATCTTTTCACCTCGACTCAGAGTAAACACGGCAGAAAACAATGGATGCACTGCAGTGCATAATGGCCTCTTTCACGGCTTTCTACTAAAGGGTTTGACGTTCAACTCTTGATGTTAAGAAAGAGGTCCGATATGCTTCCGGCCACAGCGAGAATTTCGCGGGTGTGCTTGTTTCCACCCTTGTATTCTGACGAGTTATTTACGCGGTGGCCACGCGCATGCGGTGGCCGCAGCGGATTTGCATTACTCGTCAGGCCCCTATGTTGTCGCATGCCCTCTGTGACGTCAACCGGTGTAACGCACCAGAATGACCCCTGTATCATATCGACCCGTGATCATCTTGGTGTGGCAGATTTGCCAAGTTGTCCACGTCAGCGTGACCACGTGTGGAGATGCAAATCGCTTAGCAGTTTACAACGCCAGCGTGACCCTAAGTGGACTTGACACAGCAGTTTCCACACCAAAAGTTACCCTGGGAGGATATGGCGTCGGGGTCAATTATAATTTGTACAACGGTACGCGACAGCCACTACACAACACACAGAGACATCGTGTCAGATAACATTGCTGTGTTTACCCTGCTGCAGCTTCACAAGTCGACTTTTACTGGTGAGTACACAGCTTGTATCCATACAGTGTTTCGCAATGTGCCACTCCCAGTGTCGTGCAGGTGTCAGGCAGATTTTGAAGCGTAAATAATTTCATGAAATTGTACTTTCGGTTTCCATTTGCTGTCGGCAAAGGTATTCATAAACGTGGGTTGAAACAATCTGCCTGGTCTACTACTTACGGTCTAATTAGGCCCAGACTTTTGGCTTACAGCAAGCATGCTGTTTCAGTCGGCATACATTCATACTACACCAGCTTAATCGCTATGCGGCCGACCCAAGACTGACTGCCATGTCGGTAAAGTCCGCCGAAACAGGGTGTTTATAAACTATATACTAATGGTCAAAACTTAAGGGTCACCACACTTTTTGTGTCATTGTTTATCGTCGCAAGTACGCTAATAAATAACAATGTTCTTTCGATCCAAATGAGTTAAAAGTTCACCTTAGACAGTCCACTGTGTAGGCAACAATATACAACAATTCATCAAGTTCCACGAACGTGTCAAATGCACGTGAAACATCGTCAGTTTTTGTGAAAAGCTGTGCGATATAGGCAAGCGTACCAAAGGCGGGCAGGTGGATAAACTCGGTAAAGTCGTGATGCACGTGCTAAAGGGGTCAGTCGTAAACACTGAGCACTTCTGTTTCGCTACAAATACCGGTACAGTAGGGGCAAAATAGTCACTTTCCTAACAATGTCACCACAACGAAGCCTAACGTCAGTAGAACAAGGCCGGGCGCTAGCATGGCTGCAGGATGGAATTTCCGGACGAGAAGTTGGGAGACGTCTTGGGGTGTCCCATTCAGTGATCCAGAGGCTGCTGGCACGATTCCAAGAAAGTGGAAGGGCAGGACGACGACCCTGCTCAGGACGCCCGCAGGAGGACAGATACCTCTGTGTGGCAGCTCTGCGCGACTGAACTGTCACGTCAACCACTCTGCGACGTCAACTGATGCAAGCTGCAAACGTTAACGCCAGCAGAAGCACAGTCTGCCGACGTCTGCGCAAAATTGACATTGCTTAATGCAGAGCAGCAGTGAGAATACCCCTCACTCCAGATCATCGCAGAGCCCGGGTTGAATGGTGTCGTCAACATGTGAGGTGGAACAGACTCCAGTGGGCTCAGGTTCTGTTTACTGATGAGTCACGGTTCACTTTGTCCTTCAACGACGGCAGGGTGAGGGTCTGGAGACGCCAGGGCGAGCGATTCACGGATGGATGCGTCCAAGAGGTGGATCGCTGCGGAGGAGGCTCAGTCATGGTCTGGGCAGTCTTCAGCAGGAAATCCAGGACCCCTCTCCACGTCATCCGAGGCACCCTGATTGGACTGCGCTATCGCGACGAGATTGTGCAGCCCCTCATCCTGCCAGCTCTCCAAGCCATAGGCGACAATGCTGTTCTGCAGGACGACAACGCTCGACCTCATCGCGCCCGTGTGGTGGATGAGTATCTTGAGCAACGGGGCACCATGAGGATGAAGTGGCCAGCTCGTTCACCTGATCTGGCTCCATTTGAGCACCTCTGGGACGTGCTGGGGTAACGTGTTGTCAGCAACCACCCCCCATCTCAAGGCATCCCCCAGTTGACTCAGTTCCTGCATCAAGAGTGGGAAGCGATCCACAACACGTTCTCCGAACCCTGGTGAACTCCATGAGTCAACGCTGCATTGAATGCTTGGCTGCAAACGGTGGGTACACTCGCTACTGACTGAACCAGTCTTGTGTGATTTTTCAAATGAGGGGTAGGTGAACATTCTAACGTAATGCTGTTGTTACAGTTGCTTGATTTACTCAAAAGGTAAATGAAATTGTTACTGAATAAATTAGCAAAGTAATTACTCCAAGTATTGTTACATTATTTGTGTGGTTTTGACGGTGCGTCTGCGATAAAAAGTGACCCTTAAGTTTTGACCATTAGTATATGTCAATAATGACAGGCCTGACAGAGACGTGATGCCCACTAGGGGATCAGAAGGGGTTGCGTTACAAGTGTAGCGGTGTGTACTCAATGTATCCACACGTCACAGCCCAGTGCGTCACTTCCTGGTTACTGTTGTCACCCCACTCCACACTGAACTGAGCCATGAAACCTGTACGAGTTAGATCACCTTGACAGGTGCTTTCTAGGCCAAGGAGCGGATCAGTTACCTCGAGGCGGGGACGGGGAGGGGGGGGGGGGCGGGAGCGGGCGGGGCGGGAGCGGGCGGGGCTGAAGCGGGCGGGGGTATAGGGGGTGGGACCAACTTATTGTTTCGACGGACCTTGAACCTGACCGTCAAAAAAATACCTCCCCGACGCTAGACCTTGCTTCCAGTGACCAAACAAGCTCAGCAACAAGGAGAGGGGCGAGGGGGGGGGGGGGAGGAGGGGAGGGGGGGGGGGAGGAAAAATAGAGAAGGCTCGTTTGTGCGAACACTCTCGCCACTCGCCAAAATATCAAACAATGGTGGTTGGGGGGGGGGGGGGAACGAGGTGGGGTAGGGGGGAACATGTGTGCGTGTGTAATCTCGACAAAATATCAAACGAGAAAAGTGGCGGGTGGGGGTGGGGTCCAAACATCCCATTGAGCGATTTTATTATAGCATTTTAAAGAATTTTGGGTCGAAGGGGGGGGGGGGTCCGGAACCCTTGCGCCCCCCCCCCATTGCAGTGCAGATCCGCCCGTGCGCCCCTGTAACCAGTGAGCTAGTCAGTATATTGTTGCTTGTTGGTGATTTTAACCCGTTGAGGGCCAGCTGACGCAGATTGTACGCCTGCAATCTTTGTTCATTTAGTGCCAAGAAAACCCGAGACGTCCCAGTAACGTGAATTGAATGGAGTATTAGTAAGAGGTATAGATCCTCATGAGCACCCACAACTGCGGTAAGTTAGTGCAACTGCGGGGGCTTATGGGGATCTATACCTCTTGCAGCTGGGCGGTGTTGACATTTTCTCTGCACTGAACGGGTTAATTAATTACATTTTGACAGGGCAACAGAGTCTCGGACTATGACAGGCTCAGTGTACCAGTTTCAGGGACGTAACTCGTGTAGGTTTCCACCTCTTGTGCATACACCAGTACACACTTGTACTGACTGAACTATTCAGGCCTCACCCGGACACTGAAAGCATCAGGAGTGTGGGTGGGAGGGGGTGGGAGGGGGAGAGGGTGATGGGTGGGCGGGGGTGGTCGGGGGAGAGGGTGGCGGGTGGTCGGGGGTAGGGGATGGTGAGTGGGCGGGGGGACAGGTATGGGGGGTGGGAGGGGGAATGTGCTTGACATTACAGTTTACGTCGCTACTTCGCGGATAATTTCCGGGTTCCTCAAATATTGTCGGTATCAGTCGCAGCCACCACAACCGGTATTGTCATTTTTAACCGGTAAAAGCATCTACTACCGGATGCTAATTTTCGTTCCATTATTTGCATTCAAAAACCGTTCAGACACCGGATGCCAAATACTGGTTAACGCGAACACAGACTAACAAATATCAGTGACAAACTCAGTCACCATTTTAAGCACCCCTGAGACTGCCCCGATGTTTACCATCATCCTTTATTTGTTGTTTTGAGGCATCCCAGCGAGCAACAGATCATGGGCCGACGTCGGCCGCTGTTGGCCCGCGCGTTGTAAAGTCACGTGACTTTTCACCGTGTACTGCATTAGTCCATACAGCCACCGGTTCACGTGACCAGAGTAAAGCTGCAGGGGATTGGTCACTGTCATCACTAATCGCGTGATCAGATGATTATTATGCTTCACACGCTTTAGTTAAAGAGACTTGTTTTGTAAATGTATTCGGTATTTTGTTAACAGTTGTCATGTTTCGAGCCCATATGGCACCTACCAATTAACCCGTACCCAGAGAATTTGTGCTATGCCAAGTGTTTGCTTTAACCGGTAATCCAGTCTCTGTATTTTACCGGTTTTTGAAGGCAGATGCTGAGAAGGAAACAGCGGGCGGCAGACGATACAGGTGAGGAAAGGGAAACGCCGATTTCGGTAGAAGGGATGACGACAATAGTGGAAGAGTGCCGGAAATTGTCAGTAAACTGATCCGCGATGTAAAGTTGTGTGCATGTTGTCACTGGCTGTCCTTGCCCATGTCCCTCGTTAGATTGTTAGACTGAGGTCTCTCTCTCTCTCTCTCTCTCTCTCTCTCTCTCTCTCTCTCTCTCTCTCTCTCTCCGCCCCCCCCCCACCCCCCATCCCCCGTCCTTTGATTTTTTTTGACTGAATGAGCTTATCAATTACCCCGCCCCTCTGCCCCCTCCCCCCCCCCCCCTGCCCCGCATCCCAATCCCCGTCTGAATGTGTTTTAACTCTCACTGCCGAGAAAAAAAGAACACGGCACAACCGCAAGAGGCATAGATCCTCATGAGGCCCCGCATTCGCGGGGGCTCATGAGGAGCTATGCCTTTTGCTGAGACCAATTTGTGTCTATGTTTCTTGAACGGTTTAGACTGTTCGTTGAATGAGTACAAATGTGAGAAACATCACATGTATCCAGTGGCAGGGCAGGGGTTAACACAGAGCGCCATATTGGCCAGGTGTCACTGACAGAAAATAGCGATAGTGATAAACCCTAGCGCCAACACTGGTTACACGTGTGCTTCGTGAGTTGTAATGGATTAGACTTGTTGTGGTGTGATTTATACAGTAACTGGCCAAAGTTCCAGCCCACATTCACGGATCTCCTCTACCCGTATGTCACACAGATGGCGTGCGCGTCAGTAAGCGTGGAGCCGCCCGTGACCGAGTGTCCCGTATGTCACGAGGACTTGACGGAGCCCAAGATCCTGCCCTGCGCCCACCTCCTGTGTAAGGCCTGTTTGCTGTCATGGCTCCAGGCCCACCCCGACCCTCACTGCCCGCTGTGCCGCTGCGCCATCCTGGAACCCGGCCACACCAGATCTCCCCAGGACGTGGCTGAGCATATGCCCTCTGACCTCACCATGGCGGCGCTCGTGGCCAGCACGCGCACACTGAGAGACACGCACGTATGCTGCGTGTGTGATGACGTGAGTGCCACCTCCGTGTGTGTGGACTGTGGGGACATGTTTTGTGCCTCGTGTACCAAGGTAAGTTTAGTGTTTTTCCCTCTTGTACCAAGGTATAGTTCAGTGTTTTGTGCCTTGTGTTCCAATGTATAGTTCATAATTTTGTGCCTCGTGTACCAAAGTATAGTTCAGTGTTTTGTCTCTTCTGTGCTAAGGTATTGTTCAGTATTTTGTCCGTCATGTACAAAGGTATAGTTTAGTGTTTTGTCTCTCGTGTACCAAGGTGTCGTTCAGTGCTTTGTCCCTCGTGTACCAAGGTATAGTTTAGTGTTTTGTCCGTCCTGTACCAATGTGTTGTTTCGTGCTTTCAGTGTCCACGTCGGGCCTGTGTCAGGTGAATGGATCGCTATCACATCTTTGAAGTGCTAAAATCCATGCTCAGGTTACACATTATTTGTTACTCCAAATCACACTGCAGTAAAAATAGCAGAGACATGTTCACCTGGCTGGCTGGTTGAGAAATTATATTTGTTTCTTGTGTCATCAAAATTTGCAGGTGCACCAGAAACAGTCCCTGTCGCGCCACCACGCTGTGGAAGACCTGTGCACCATGACAGCTGAGCGCCTAACGGCCAGTCGCCGCCCGTCCTGTGTCACCCACACTAACGAGCCGTCCTCTCTCTTCTGCCCCACCCACGGGGTGACAGTCTGTCTGCTGTGTGCAACGTCTAACCACCGCGCGTGTCCTGAAGTCCAGGAGCTACAGGTTGGTTTATCTTTATTTACTTTATAATAAGTTTAATATTATTAGTGTTTTAATATTTTAACTATTTGATGTTTAAAGCGGAATTATCCAAGCAACAAGGGTTAATAGTTAGCCATGTCTCCTTTATACATGTTCTTGGTGTGTCAGGAATGACTGCGGGTAACGGAACTTGTGTTTCATTGTGAAGTTTTAACTCATTGTGTCCGAGGTACGAAATACCCGCATTTTTACTTATCCTCTGAGGACTGCATTACAGTTCAGGAGACAGATCGACCATGATAGTTCAACGGTGGTGGCAGAATAGCTTGGCGCCTATAGGCGCCAAGCTATCTGCCACCACCCTTGAACTATCTTGGTGGAGCCATATATTGCTGTGGTGTGTCGCGGGCAGAGTGAGTTACTGTGGTAAAATGGAAGTTTTTCATCTGTTTTTCACATTCGCTATGTGCTCTCCATTGCACACAAAGGGCAGTAACACACCTGTGAAGCCAGACACCATTGAGAAACCGTTGCATACAGGCGATTTGTAACACTCCAAGATGATCATTTTATTTCTACATTTTTAAAAAGTGAAACTTTCAGACAGTCCTGTCAAAATCCAAACAAATGTGAAAGTTGTTTAAGATGGTACTTGTGTATTGTCTGGCACTGACTGCAAGTGGATTGTGCAATGTTATTCTGCAAGAGAGCACTTTGATGACAAGTGCTGGTCTGACTGTGTGTTATTTTACTCTGCAAGAGAGCACTTTGAAGACAAGTACTGGTCTGACTGTCAGTGTTCAGCCTGGACCGAACAAACTTTGCTTTTTCTTTACATATTGATAGGAAAATACACATGTTATCTTGAGAAATATCTTAAACTTCTTATCTTCTTTTGGGACAGTTCAAAGGATAGTGCGCAATGATCTTGGCCTCCAAAAACTATCTGCAGTAAGGATACCCCATTTCTTCACAGTGGCTCAAATGCATCAGAATGTTGATCGCTTGGATTAACTAAGCAAAACGTTTAGCATAAAATAATGGCCTCTAACACCGTGTGATGTCATCATTGAAAACGATACTTGGTTGTTTTTTTTTTTTTTTTTTTTTTTGTAATCATCCGCAGCAAACAGTCCAGTCAGGAGTGGTTGGCCTCTGACAAGAAAAGACTAAGGGAACCTTTGTCTGATTTTGAGAAATGACTAAAACATTTGATCTATTGTGTTAACACATAGACGTCCATGTCATTGTTCATATTTTACCAGTGTAGCGTGCAGGCAAAGGAAAATATCATCCAAGAAATTAATTTTCCAAAAGTGTTGGAAGTATGTTCAAGAGAGGCGGCAAACTGTGATTGGTTAGAACGTCTTGTTTTTACTTGAACCTGTCAGTGACCACAAAGCCAAGGCCACTGTGTCCTACACAGAGAAGCAAAACATTCGTGCTCTTCCACAACCATCATACAGTCCGTGCATTGACCAATGCGACTTTTGGTTCTTCCCTAAACTGAACAAGAGGCGGCCGAGACGGAGTTTTACCGCATCCAGGACCTAGCAAAAGCCGTCAGTTCACAGGGCCGACCCTGACCTTCATCAGAATATCACATTGCCTTTGAATCTTGCCGAAAGTAGCTGAAACTTTGTGTAAACGGTGGGGTGGGGGGTGGGGGGAGTGGGTGTTGTTAATGCTATTGAGACATGTGAAAATATAAAGTAAGTTGGGCGAAATGTTTCGGTTTTACGGCACAACTATCATTTCTGTTTAATCACACCTCGTATATCTCCTGCGTGTGGATTTGTTAACTGTGTACTGACAGTGAAGGGGTTAACACGCTCTGGCTTTCAGGAGAGAGTGGCTGAGGCAGTAATGGGGTTAACATGGCTTTCAGGAGAGAGTGGCTGAGGCAGTAATGGGGTTAACATGGATTTCAGGAGAGAGTGGCTAAGGCTGTAATGGGGTTAACATGGCTTTCAGGAGAGAGTGGCTGAGGCAGTAATGGGGTTAACATGTTCTGGCTTTTAGGAGAGAGTGGCTGAGGCAGTAATGGGGTTAACATGGCTTTCAGGAGAGAGTGACTGAGGCAGTAATGGGGTTAACATGGCTTTCAGGAGAGAGTGGCTGAGGCAGTAATGGGGTTAACATGTTCTGGCTTTCAGGAGAGAGTGGCTGAGGCAGTAATGGGGTTAACATGGCTTCCAGGAAAGAGTGGCTGAGGCAGTAATGGTGTTAACATGGCTTTCAGGAGAGAGTGGCTGAGGCAGTAATGGGATTAACATGGATTTCAGGAGAGAGTGGCTGAGGCAGTAATGGGGTTAACATGGCTTTCAGGAGAGAGTGGCTGAGGCAGTAATGGGGTTAACATGGCTTTCAGGAGAGAGTGGCTGAGGCAGTAATGGGGTTAACATGCTCTGGCTTTCAGGAGAGTTGCTGAGGCAGTAATGGGGTTAACATGGTTTTCAGGCGAGAGTGGCTGAGGCAGTAATGGGGTTAACATGGCTTTCAGGAGAGAGTGGCTGAGGCAGTAATGGGTTAACATGCTCTGGCTTTCAGGAGAGAGTGGCTGAGGCAGTAATGGGGTTAACATGGCTTTCAGGAGAGAGTGGCTGAGGCAGTAATGGGTTAACATGGCTTTCAGGAGAGAGTGGCTGAGGCAGTAATGGGTTAACATGGCTTTCAGGAGAGAGTGGCTGAGCAGTAATGGGTTAACATGGCTTTCAGGAGAGAGTGGCTGAGGCAGTAATGGGTTAACATGGCTTTCAGGAGAGAGTGGCTGAGGCAGTAATGGGTTAACATAGCTTTCAGGAGAGAGTGGCTGAGGCAGTAATGGGTTAACATGGCTTTCAGGAGAGAGTGGCTGAGGCAGTAATGGGTTAACATGGCTTTCAGGAGAGAGCGGCTGAGGCAGTAATGGGTTAACATGGCTTTCAGGAGAGAGTGGCTGAGGCAGTAATGGTGATAACATGCTCTGGCTTTCAGGAGAGAGTGGCTGAGGCAGTAATGGGGTTAACATGGCTTTCAAGAGAGAGTGGCTGAGGCAGTAATGGAGTGAACATACTCTGGCTTTCAGGAGAGAGTGGCTGAGGCGCGCGTGGTACTGGCAGAACTGGCGGCCACACTGACAGCCGGAGAAGCAGAGCTGGAGAAAGCGATTAGCGAGTTGGATCGACACATGCTGGAGACAGAGAGACAGGCGGACACAGCACTGGCAGATATTGATGCCGCGTGTGATCGTCTGCAGGTAGGCCTTTGACTGATTGATTGATTGATTGATTGATTGATTGATTGATTGATTGATTGATTGATTTTTCGTGAGTTTATTTATGAGTTTTTGAGTTCTCAATGATATCTTTTCAGAAGGGGTGTTCGGTCAGACACTGCCTGGTTTTCAAACAACTTCCTCCCCAAATGCTGTGCGTATTAGCCACTACCCCTGAAAACTAGATAGGTGAGCCTAGCGTCGGTAGGTACTATACACACACCAAGGGGAGTTACTCTGCTGGACAACAAACAGTTAAATCCCCTGCCCCTTCCTTCATGGAAGGGGCAAGGGATCTAACTGTTTGTCAGCTGTTTGTTAGCTGTCTAACTGTTTGTCAGAGTAATTTCCTTTGGTGTGTGTATAATAACTACCCCTGAACAATCGTCGGTTCATTGCAATCAGCTGGGGCCCAGTGATAGAGTCCCGAAGCTTTCAAATGAAAGCATGTGAGGTGTTAACTTTCGTGACAACCTAATACATTTATAAGTATTGTTGTTTGCAGAAAGCCGTGGACGCCTGTCGCTGCCGTCTGAAGGAACTGACTCTCAAGGCCAAGGATGACGTCAGAACCGCAGTGAATGGCGGGAAAACAGTCCTTGTGGCGCGTCGCGGGAAGCTGACGTCACACAAACGATTTGTGGAGCTCGCGCAGCAAACAGGTAAAAAACAGAAGCCATTCACTCTAGTCCGAGAGAAACATTACAACACTTTGCCCAGTTAAATCATTATTTTTAGGTGATGATGATGAAACTTTATTTATGAACAGTAAATGGGTTTGACAGAAATTACGTCAATTTACAAACTGTTGGTGTAAAAGTCAGTGATTTTCCCAGAATTTTGAGTTCAGGATCAAGGCGCATGTCATGTTGTGTCAAAAAGTGGGAACAGAGGCTGTTCTGTGCATTGTGTGTTCATGAACGCCTGACGTGGGGCGTGTGCACACCTGTGAATAGGCCAGCAGAGGCCATGACAGTGAGGGGGTAGTTATTGATTTTGTAGACTGCAGAAGATCCACTCATAGAGAAGTTGTGACGATTCGCTGCACATTGTGCTTCTTGGATGGTCTCTGTCAGGAGTGATTGTTCAGACCACAGGCATGGGATGTTCTCTGTCTGGAGTGATTGTTCAGACCACAGGCATGGGATGTTCTCTGTCTGGAGTGATTGTTCAGACCACAGGCACGGGATGGTGTCTGTCTGGAGTGATTGTTCAGACCACAGGCACGGGATGGTCTCTGTCTGGAGTGATTGTTCAAACCACAGGCACGGGATGGTCTCTGTCTGGAGTGATTGTTTAGACCACAGGCACGGGATGTTCTCTGTCTGGAGTGATTGTTCATACCACAGGTACGGGGTGGTCTCTATCTGGAGTGATTGTTCAGACCACAAGCATGGGATGGCTTCTATCTGGAGTGATTGTTCAGACCACAGGCACGGGATGGTCTCTGTCTGGAGTGATTGTTCAGACCACAGGCACGGGATGTTTGTTGTGTAATCGATGACCTTTGTAACACAGGGAGCGGTTTGCTGCTTCCCACTATCCGTATTATAGTAGTAGTGATCCAATACGCAAGGAGCTTTTCTTACCTGTGTTTCAGACAGCAAGCCTGTCGTTAATCGTGTGTGTGTCATAGCGGTTTTAGTCGCCATGATTCCTACAGGAATAATAACACCCTGATATCCTACAGGAATCATTGCGACTAAAACCGCTACCGACCCTCAAAAGGTTAAGCCGTGTGGTGACGGTAGATGCGACAAAAAACAGTGTGTACAACTGATGCTTGGTTTACTGCATTTTAACGACAGCGCCCCCTGCCTGTATTGACGAGGTCAAGGCCACTCTCCACACGCGTGTTATGGAACTTGACTGCAGCACCCTACTTTCTGCCGGGTCTCCAATCATCAACAAACTTACATTGGTGATGGACCAATCGAAACTGTCAAAACTTGAGAAAGAAATCAAGGAACTGGGTGCAATTAGCGCCGAGCCAGCGTCAGTCTCAGTACAGCCAGCGTCAGTCTCAGTGCAGGTCAGTCTCAATCCAGTTTGTGTTTCGTGCTGCAGAAAGGTTTCTCTTGTTGCTTGCTACAGGACGACGTAGGATCTTCTTCTAAAGATGATTTTAGTGTTAGAGTGGTGTCTGCAAGTAGCCTCAGACATCTTCCTATAAAACAAAGTTATCCGACACAGATCTAAACGTTAAATTTTCTCTAATTTTGTGTGATTAAAAATGTGAAACTTCATTATTTGTGATAATTTGATGTTATTTTAGCAACTGGCTTTCCGTTTTCACGGAAACCACGGACATAACATTGTGGTGAGTAACGACGGCAGGACGGCGGAGAGGGTGAGGGACATTGATCACGGTATCGTGGTATCCAGCCAGGAAATGTCCGTCAACACGCTGTACGAGGTATGTGTAACCCTACTCCCTTGTCCTCTACATCTCAGATAACAGCTGTACATATGTGTGGTGTATCTAAAGTACATATCTCCCACCCCCCACCCCCACCCCCCCCCCACCCCCACACTTTGGGATCGGTTTCAGGCCACTTTACAAATTTCAAATAATAATAATAATAATAATAATGAGTATTTATATAGCGCTTAATCTTACTCAAAAGCTCTAAGCGCTTTACAATCTGTACACAAAAATAAAAATACAATGACATATGCACATAACAAACAAAGCACAATGCCCGAACACACCACTTTTACAATAAACTAAACAACAATACATACATAATAATTTATATTCTAATTAACATTCAGTCTAAACAAGGAGGATTGCAAAACTACAACTAAGGCATCAAACACTGGCAGTTATTCAAAGTAAAGCTTGAAGAGGTGAGTTTTCAACGACCTTTTGAAGTCAGAGACAGACTCACTGTTTCTGACCTCAAGAGGAAGTGTATTCCATAACACTGGGGCTTGATAAACAAAAGTGCGCTGACCAAATGTTTTAGTTTGGACAGAAGGTACACACAACTTCCGTTTATCAGAAGAGGAGCGGAGCTCACGAGAGGGTGTATACACATGCAGCAAAGAGGACAAGTATTCTGGGCTGGTGCCTGAAAGGCAGTTAAAACAGATTGGCATAACTTTGTATTGAATACGTGATGACACAGGTAGCCAGTGAAGGGACTTCAAGATGGGTGTGACATGCTCAGTCTTACGGACTCTCACAACAAGCCGGGCTGCATTGTTCTGAATTTTTTGGAGGCGATCAATGAGATACCGAGGGCAGCCACAAAGCAAAGAGTTACAATAATCTAGCTTGGACAGCACAAATGCACAAACTAGTGTTTTAGTGGCTTCCACGGTCAGCAGGTGACGAACTGAACTAATACGACGAAGTACCTGATAAGCGGATCTACACACTGCACTGACATGCTGTGACATAGATAACTCGCTGTCAAGTGTAACACCCAGGTTTCTCACACTCGCAGAGAAGCCAATCCACAGACAATGATGACGGTAAAGGCAGGGACGAAGATAATCTTGGATTAGCTACCAACATTGCTTCAGTTTTGCCATCATTTAACATCAGTTTGTTGGTGGTCATCCATGATTTGACATGGTCAATGCACTGGCTTATACTTTGGACGGCATTCACAGCTCGCTCGACAGTATCACTTTTGTACATCTGCGTATCATCTGCAAATGCATGATGGGAAATGGAGCGACTACAAATCAGGTCGGACAGGGGCTGAACATACAGTAAGAACAATACAGGTCCTAGGACCGAGCCCTGGGGTACACCAAACCGAAGAGGTGATGGCTCAGAACGACAGCCGTCGACAGAAACAATCTGGGATCGTTCAGTCAGGTATGAACTAAACCATGCCAAGACTGTGCCTTCGATGCCAAATACAGATTGAAGACGGCACAGCAAAATTTCATGGTCAATAGTGTCGAACGCACTGGACAGGTCCAGCAAAGCAAGGACTGTGATCTTACGCTCGTCCAAAGCACAAAGCAGGTCATTAAATATCTTCAGCAAAGCTGTTTCAGTGCTACGATGGGGACGATATGCAGACTGGAATACACTGAACAGACTATTAGAGTTGACATGCTTTAAAGTTTGAACAAGGACAATTTTCTCAAGAATCTTTGATAGGAATGTAAGATTGGAAACTGGGCGATAGTTTTTCAGTACATTTGGGTCTAAAGATGGTTTCTTCAATAGGGGTTTTACAAGTGCAGTCTTGAAGCTTTCAGGAAAAATACCAGTGGAGAGAGAGTTGTTGATGACTTTTGTAATGGCAGGCAGCACTTCATCCAGGCACTCGTACAACAAGGGAGTGGGTATGGGGTCTAACTCACAAGTTTTGGGGGCAGTGTTTGTGATCACTTTTCTGACCTCATCCTCTAGCACAGGTTCGAAGGCTGAGAGAGGTTCTCCACTAAAGCGTTTTTCGGTGAACAAAACTGAAGTGGGCATGAGATCCAGAGAATCACGAATTTCGCGGACTTTATCAACGAAGTAATCTGCAAAAAGCTGAGGCAGCTGGCACGGGGGAAATGTAGTGGGAAGAGGTGATGGAGTCTTCTTCACCATAAGCTTATTGGTCACATTATACAATTCTTTGCTTGTTGTGCACTCACTGATCTTCCTGTTGTAAAACGAAGTCACGCGATTAAAAATCTCTGTAACTTCAGTAGCTGAACTGGCTCTTCGTCTGTCTTGTACTGTGTCTGTCTTCGGCGTAAATCCGTGTCTGTTACGTGAGTGTGTGTGTGTTGGGTTTCAGTTCGCAGCGCTTTGAGTCGATTCGCCCAAAATTGAGAAAAAGCGCCTATTTAATACCGGTGTTATTATTATTATTATTATTATTATTATTATTATTATTATTATTATTATCTCTGTTTCTGTTTTACGCAAATTGGTGATCACGTGACATCCGACGTCATTGGCTGCTCTTTGAAACACAGCAGAAACCAGATCTGTTTTGTGCGGTTCGCTTGGTATTGTTGACAAATGACGCAAATCACAAGTAGGTCAACATGGAATGTATTTCGGCGAACACAGTAGGATTTAAAGCCCGGACAAGCATGCGATATCGATTGTTTGTCCGGACTTTTAATCTACTGTGTTTGTGGAAACGTGCAGTTTTGACATGCTTCTGATTTCTGAAAAAACGTCCATGTTCATTTTGTTTTCCTGATCACAAGTTTGGTATGTCGTGTCAGGTGAAACTGGAGAACAGTGATCCAGCTGATGGCTGGTGCATGCGGACTGGCGTCACACTCAAACACCCAGCACAGCTGGTACTTCCTAACGGCGCCGGCAACTGGAAGGATGCTTTTGTATTCACCCGGACTAATGTTCGTGCTGCAGGAACGAAGGTACTGGACTTTAACTGTTTAAGACTTCAGCACGCATTGTCATGAATATGACAAACACACACGCACGCATACACGCACGGACAAAGGCACGCACCCACACTTATAAGGTAACGTATGACTGGCTAACAGACCGACAAACAAATCGTAGGTGTTGATTTCGGAGTTATGGGCGGCAATGACAGCTATCGGCTGTAGAGTACGACCGCAACACTGATAGATTCAGACGTACTGCAACGGTGCCACGTGGATTCACCAGGACATTTCAGCGGACGCAGGTGTTGGTCGATTGTGGGTATTTTCATAACGGTCCTCTAAAACACTGCCACACGTCACTGTACCATAATCCCTTCACTGCCGGGAAAAAGTGAAAGCGATCCAACTGCAAAAGGAATAGATCCTCATGAGCCCCCGCGACTGCGGGTGCTCATGAGGATCTATGCCTCTCGCTGAGATCAATCTGTATCCATGTTCCGTGCACGGTTGTGGCTTGTTGTGGTTGAATGAATAACGATGTCAGAAGCAAAGTCTGTGTCCAGTGTCACGGTTGTGGCTTGTTATGATTGAATGAATAACGATGTCAGAAGCAAAGTCTGTGTCCAGTGTCACGGTTGTGGCTTGTTGTGGTTGAATGAATAACGATGTCAGAAGCAAAGTCTGTGTCCAGTGTCACGGTTGTGGCTTGTTGTAGTTGAATGAATAACGATGTCAGAAGCAAAGTCTGTGTCCAGTGTCACGGTTGTGGCTTGTTATGGTTGAATGAATAACGATGTCAGAAGCAAAGTCTGCGTCCAGTGTCACGGTTGTGGCTTGTTGTGGTTGAATGAATAACGATGTCAGAAGCAAAGTCTGTGTCCAGTGTCACGGTTGTGGCTTGTTATGGTTGAATGAATAACGATGTCAGAAGCAAAGTCTGCGTCCAGTGACAGGGAAGGGGTCAATAGCTGTACGTCTCGCCGCACGCTCGCCAGGTGCATGCAGTTTAAGCGGATGGATCATTTCAACAGACCAATTTTAAATTAAAAAAAAAAAAAAGGAATAGTTTGCAAGACGCACTTTAAGTTCAACCAGCTTCCGTACACCATTCACAGGTTAACACAAGTGTGGGGGCAATACTACTCGACATGCCTGTTGGAACTCGCGTCGGAGTTTTGATTGACACCGGTAGATGTCTCCACCTGTACATTGACGGCGTGGACCAGGGCCGAGTTGCTTTCAGTGCTGTCCCACATCCCTGCTACGCCCTTTTTGACGTGCGTGGACCATACAGGAAGGTCAGTGTTAATAGTTGTTGCTATGAAAAGTATAAATAGAAAATATCAAATATGTATCACCTTTAATCACTGTCCTCATAAACTGGTTCAGCTAGGATGTCCAGCAACGTTCACCAAGGCCGGTAAACGCATTTTTCACGATCTGTAACGTTTTACTATCATTCACATTTCTGTCCCTATCACTGTATAAGGTAGGAACCTCGTTTTACTATCAATCCCATTTCTGTCTCTATCACTGTATAAGGTAGGAACCTCGTTTTACTATCAATCCCATTTCTGTCTCAATCACTGTATCAGGTAGGAACCTCGTTTTACTATCAATCCCATTTCTGTCTCTATCACTGTATAAGGTAGGAACCTCGTTTTACTATCAATCCCATTTCTGTCTCTATCACTGTATAAGGTAGGAACCTCATTTTACTATCAATCCCATTTCTGTCTCTATCACTGTATAAGGTAGGAACCTCGTTTTACTATCAATCCCATTTCTGTCTCTATCACTGTATCAGGTAGAAACCTCGTTTTACTATCAATCCCATTTCTGTCTCTATCACTGTATCAGGTAGGAACCTTGTTTTACTATCAATCACATTTCTGTCTCTATCACTGTATCAGGTAGGAACCTCGTTTTACTATCAATCACATTTCTGTCTCTATCACTGTATCAGGTAGGAACCTCGTTTTACTATCAATCCCATTTCTGTCTCCATCACTGTATCAGGTAGGAACCTCGTTTTACTATCAATCCCATTTCTGTCTCTATCACTGTATCAGGTAGGAACCTCGCTTTACTATCAATCACATTTCTGTCTCTATCACTGTATCAGGTAGGAACCTCGTTTTACTATCAATCCCATTTCTGTCTCTATCACTGTATCAGGTAGGAACCTCGTTTTACTATCAATCACATTTCTGTCTCTATCACTGTATAAGGTAGAACCTCGTTTTACTATCAATCACATTTCTGTCTCTATCACTGTATCAGGTAGGAACCCCATTTTACTATCAATCACATTTCTGTCTCTATCACTGTATCAGGTAGGAACCCCATTTTACTATCAATCCCATTTCTGTCTCTATCACTGTATCAGGTAGGAACCTCGTTTTACCATCAATCCCATTTTTGTCTCTATCACTGTATCAGGTAGGAACCTCGTTTTACTATCAATCACATTTCTGTCTCTATCACTGTATCAGGTAGGAACCTCGTTTTACTATCAATCCCAATTCTGTCTCTATCACTGTATCAGGTAGGAACCTCGTTTTACTATAAATCACATTTCTCTATCTTATCACTGTATAAGGTAGGAACCTCGTTTTACTATCAATCCCATTTCTGTCTCTATTACTGTATCAGGTAGGAACCTCGTTTTACTATCAATCCCAATTCTGTCTCTATCACTGTATCAGGTAGGAACCTCCTTTTACTATCAATCCCATTTCTGTCTCTATCACTGTATCAGGTAGGGACCTCGTTTTAATATCAATCACATTTCTGTCTCTATCACTGTATAAGGTAGGAACCTCGTTTTACTATCAATCCCATTTCTGTCTCTACCACTGTATCAGGTAGGAACCTCGTTTTAATATCAATCACATTTCTGTCTCTATCAGTGTATCAGGTAGGAACCTCATTTTACTATCAATCACATTTCTGTCTCCATCACTGTATCAGGTAGGAACCTCGTTTTACTATCAAATCCCATTTCTGTCCCTATCACTGTATAAGGTAGGAACCTCGTTTTACTATCAATCACATTTCTGTCTCTATCACTGTATCAGGTAGGAACCTCTTTTTACTATCAATCCCATTTCTGTCTCTATTACTGTATCAGGTAGGAACCTCGTTTTACTATCAATCACATTTCTGTCTCTATCACTGTATAAGGTAGGAACCTCGTTTTACTATCAATCCCAATTCTGTCTCTATCACTGTATCATGTAGGAACCTCGTTTTACTATCAATCCCAATTTTGTCTCTATCACTGTATCAGGTAGGAACCTCGTTTTACTATCAATCCCATTTCTGTCTCTATCACTGTATCAGGTAGGAACCCCGGTTTATGTCCATATTAGCCTTTTATCTGTCGGAGCAAGGCGACCGCTAACCAGCTGCAAGAGCCATAAACCCTCATGAACCCCCGCAGTCGCTTAACATCTAACGGTGTAGTCGCGGGGGCTGATGAGGATCTGTGGTTCGTGTTAGCCCTGTGTGGTTTCGATGCCTATTTTTGGTCTCAGTTCCGTCCGTGTTTTTCGCGCGGATGCGAGTCAGTGCGTACTGGTTTCAGACGCGTAATTGGTGATCACTGACAGCAAAGGGTTAATTTCCAGCCACCTGAAGACTGCCTTAACAGGACTTCCCCCCTGCCCTGACGATAGAAAGGTTAATTTCCAGCCACATGAAGACTGCCTTTACAGGACTTCCCTCCTGCCCAGACGATAGAAAGGTTAATTTCCAGCCGCCTGAAGACTGCCTTAACAGGACTTCCCTCCTGCCTTGACGATAGAAAGGTTAATTTCCAGCCACCTGAAGACTGCCTTAACAGAACTTCCCTCCTGCCCAGACGATAGAAAGGTTAATTTCCAGCTATCTGAAGACTGACTTAACAGGACTTCCCTCCTGCCCTGACGATAGAAAGGTTAATTTCCAGCCACCTGAAGACTGCTTTAACAGGACTTCAATCCTGCCCTGACGATAGAAAGGTTAATTTCCAGCCACCTGAAGACTGCCTTAACAGGACTTCCCTCCTGCCCAGACGATCTATCTATCTATTTATTTATCTATATCCCGTAGTCTTGCCGACCGTTGGGGTACCACTGATGACTTGGCAACCAGCTCCCTCCATTCTTCTCTCTTCTCTGTCATTCTTAGCGTATCGAGCAGCTTCAGTCCTGTCCACTCTGAGATATTGTCCTCCAATCTTTTCCTCTGTCTTCCTCTCCTTCGTCCTCCTTGCAGGATTGTTTTGGCAAGCCCTCAGACCAGACAGCCCAGACGATAGAAAGCTTAATTTCCAGCCACCTGAAGACTGCCTTAACAGGACTTCCCTCCTGCCCAGACGATAGAAAGGTTAGTTTTCAGCCACCTGAAGACTGCCTTAACAGGACTTTCCTACCGCCCAGACGATAGAAAGGTTAATTTAATTGCTGGTATTTAGTATCGTGCAAACAATGACTATCTGACTCTCACGTCCAGGTAGATTCACAAATTGATATTATTAATGTTGTGTGTGGTGGGGTATGATAACAAGAAACTCACTACGCCCACAAACACCACAGTCTGTATATGTATATGTTACACTAATAGCGAAACTCAAGGGTCTTCAGGGAGAGAATGGTTCAAGTTAGATAATGTTAATGACGTCACCAGTTTCACGTCATAGTTCCATCTACATCGACTTAATTTAGGGAAAATGATTACTGCTGCCGCTTGGACCCAAAGTTTAGTTAAGTCAGTCTTCATTAAAATTAATAGACATGGGCGTTAATAAGGGAGGGAACTGTGCCGTCTATGACGGCAGTTTCTTGTCCCTTAGTAGCGTCTGCCTCTACCTACTACATACCTTACCTTACACCCAGTAACACGGAACAAATGATGCTGTTTGTCTACCTACTACATATCTTATCTTACACCCAGTAACACGGAACAAATGATGATGTTTGTCTACCTACTACACACCTTATCTTACACCCAGTAACACGGAACAAATGATGATGTTTTTCTACCTACTACATACCTTACCTTACACCCAGTTACACGGAACAAATGATGATGTTTGTCTACCTACTACACACCTTATCTTACACCCAGTAACACGGAACAAATGATGCTGTTTGTCTACCTACTACACAACTTATCCTACACCCAGTAACACGGAACAAATGATGATGTTTGTCTACCTACTACATGCCTTATCTTACACCCAGTAACACGGAACAAATGATGATGTTTGTCTACCTACTACACACCTTATCTTACACCCAGTAACACGGAACAAATGATGATGTTTGTCTACCTACTACACACCTTATCTTACACCCAGTAACACGGAACAAATGATGCTGTTTGTCTACCTACTACATACCTTATCTTACACCCAGTAACACGGAACAAATGATGGTGTTTGTCTACCTACTACACACCTTATCTTACACCCAGTAACACGGAACAAATGATGATGCTGTTTGTCTACCTACTACATACCTTACCTTTCACCCAGTCTATCTATCTATCTATCTATCTTATCTATCTTATCTATCTTATCTATCTATATCCCGTAGTCTTGCCGACCGTTGGGGCACCACTGATGATTTGGCAACCAGCTCCCTCCAATCCTCTGTTCTCTGCCATTCTCAGCATATCGCCCAGCTTCAGTCCTGTCCACTCTGAGATATTGTCCTCCCATCTTTTCCTCTGTCTTCCTCTCCTTCGTCCTCCTTGCACAGTGCCTTGCAGGATTGTTTTGGCAAGCCCTGCTGAACGCGTGACATGCCCATACCACTTCAGTTTGCGTTTTCTCACAATGGCTAATAAGTCTTCATAGGGCCCGATGGCTTGCCTGATTCTGCTTCCCACTTCCTCGTTTGTGATGTGATCTCTGTATGAGATGCCAAGCAGCCTTCGCAAACATCTCATTTCAGTGGCTTGTATCCTCCTTTCAAGGTCTGCTGTGAGGGTCCATGACTCGCAGGCATACAAGAACACTGAGATGACTAAGGAGCGCATCTGTCTGATCTTGGAGCAGAGTGTGATGTTTCTGTCCTTCCATATGGTCTTCAATCTTGTCAGTGCTATTGTCTGCGCAATCCTGGACAGTATTTCTGGTTTTGACCCCTCATCTGTCACAATGGCTCCTAAGTATTTGAATTTCTTAACTGTTTCCAGTTTTTGGCCTCCAACCATGATTTCAGTGCCAATGCCACTGGCGTTAATGGTCATCAGTTTGGTCTTCTCTGCACTGATGTCCATCCCATATGCAATAGCTGTACTATCCAGCTTTTCCACCAGCTGAGCTAGCTCCTTCTCTGTTCCTGCAAGGCCATCAATGTCGTCCGCAAAGCGCAAGTTCGTGATTGTTCTGCCTCCAATACTGACAGTTCCTTCATGGTCTTTCAGAGCGTCCATCATGATTCTTTCCAGGAAGATGTTGAAAAGAGTAGGTGAGAGCAAGCAGCCTTGTCTGACTCCAACTGTAGTCCTAAACCAGTTTCCTATTTGCCGTTGAAGCAGACTGCGCTAGTGGCCTTGTTGTGAAGGTTTGCTATGACTTTGATCAGGTTGGCATTGATGTTGTACAGCTTCATGGTGGACCAAAGGGCTGCATGCCACACCCTGTCAAACGCTTTCTTAAAATCCACAAAGACATGATAGAGATCCTGCTGGTGCTGGAGGTATCTCTCACATAGAACTCTCAGGTTGAAGATCTGCTCAGTTGTGCTGCGCCCTGGTCTGAAGCCTGCCTGTTCCTCAGCTATGATTTCCTCTGCCTGTGGCTTCAGCCTGTTCAGTAGGATCTTTAACATGACTTTGCTTGGGTGGGATATAAGACTGATCGTGGCGATGAGGAAATAGAAGACTTCTATGACCAACTGCAAGACGTTCTGGACCAGACCCCCAAGAAAGACATTCTTGTGGTGCATGGAGACTGGAATGCCAAAATAGGAGAGGATGCTGCTAGGAAAGGGAAAGGCACATGCAATGCAGAGACCAACGACAGAGGCTTAAGGCTCCTGGAATTTGCCAGTTCAAACGATCTAAAGCTGATAAACACGTTTGGCCCGCACAAAGCATCCAGAAGGTGGACATGGCACAGCCCGAACGGAGAGCACCATAACCAAATTGACTACATTATGGTGAAGAGACGCTTCCAAACCAGTGTGAACATTGCCAAGACAAGAAGTTTTCCAGGAGCAGACATTAGAAGCGACCATGACTTAGTGATGATGACCTTCCGACTCCGCCTAAAGAAGGTCAACAAGCAGGGTCCCACCAGATTGAAGTTTGACCTCGAGAAGCTGAAAGACCCAGAGGAAGCAGGAAGCCTTCCAGGCAAAGATAGGAGGAAAATTCGCACCACTGCTACTTCTAGGTGCAGAAGACACGGACGTGGACACACTGGTTGACACATTTAACACTGTTGTAACCCAAACAGCCAGTGAGATCCTTGGCAAACACCGACAAGCAAAGAAACCTTGGGTTACAGCTGACATCTTTGTTCTATGTGACAAGAGTCGAGAATTAAAGAAAAAGAAATCAGAGGTAGAAGGAGCTAAACAATACAGGGAAATTAACCAGGATATCAAGAAAAGCATGAAAAAGGCAAAGAATAAGTGGATTGAAGATCAGTGTAAACACGTAGAAGAAAACCTGAACAAAAATAATAGCAAAAAAGCATACCAGCTGGTGAAAGACCTGACCAGTGTAAAACGAAGATGCTCCTCGATCATTCAAGATAGTGAAGGGAACTGTCTTACGGAAGACCAAGACATACTAAAAAGATGGACAGAGTACTGCTCAGATTTGTACAACCACCGAGCTGCAGGGGATGCAGGCATACTTGTCAACCCACCCGTGACCAACAATGGCAACTATCCCATCCTCCGAGAAGAAATAGAGGCTGCAGTGAAGTCGCTGAAAAAAGGGAAGGCAGCAGGAGCAGACAACATCCCTGCAGAGCTAGTCCAAGAAGGGGGTGAAGACACGATAAGCGCCTTACTAACAATCTGCAATAAGATCTGGCAGTCGCCATGGACCCAATCACTTACAATAACTCTCCCCAAAAAAGGCAACTTACATCAATACCAGAACTATCGCACGATCAGTCTTCACCCAGTAACACGGAACAAATGATGCTGTTTGTCTACCTACTACATACCTTACCTTACACCCAGTAACACGGAATAAATGATGATGTTGTTTGTCTACAGATTATCGCCCTGCCAGTGAAAACCATCGCGCCCTAGATCGACCGTCGTCCTTCTTCTGGTATATCTGTGCTGGTCTGGGATTTTGGACCTTACGGCTGGAAGCACAGGCAGATATATGTATCCAGGTCATGTGGCGTGCTCTTCACACACGCAGATATATGTATCCAGGTCACGTGGCGTGCTCTTCACACACGCAGATATATGTATCCAGGTCATGTGGCGTGCTCTTCACACACGCAGATATATGTATCCAGGTCATGTGGCGTGCTCTTCACACACGCAGATATATGTATCCAGATCATGTGGCGTGCTCTTCACACACGCAGATATATGTATCCAGGTCATGTGGCGTGCTCTTCACACACGCAGATGTATGTATCCAGGTCATGTGGCGTGCTCTTCACACACGCAGATATATGTATCCAGGTCATGTGACGTGCTCTTCACACACGCAGATATATGTATCCAGGTCATGTGGCGTGCTCTTCACACACGCAGATATATGTATCCAGGTCATGTGGCGTGCTCTTCACACACGCAGATATATGTATCCAGGTCATGTGACGTGCTCTTCACAAACGCAGATATATGTATCCAGGTCATGTGACGTGCTCTTCACACACGCAGATATATGTATCCAGGTCATGTGGCGTGCTCTTCACACACGCAGATATATGTATCCAGGTCATGTGACGTGCTCTTCACAAACGCAGATATATGTATCCAGGTCATGTGACGTGCTCTTCACACACGCAGATATATGTATCCAGGTCATGTGGCGTGCTCTTCACACACGCAGATATATGTATCCAGGTCATGTGGCGTGCTCTTCACACACGCAGATATATGTATCCAGGTCATGTGACGTGCTCTTCACAAACGCAGATATATGTATCCAGGTCATGTGACGTGCTCTTCACACACGCAGATATATGTATCCAGGTCATGTGGCGTGCTCTTCACACACGCAGATATATGTATCCAGGTCATGTGGCGTGCTCTTCACACACGCAGATATATGTATCCAGGTCATGTGACGTGCTCTTCACAAACGCAGATATATGTATCCAGGTCATGTGGCGTGCTCTTCACACACGCAGATATATGTATCCAGGTCATGTGGCGTGCTCTTCACAAACGCAGATATATGTATCCAGGTCATGTGGCGTGCTCTTCACAAACGCACACAGGGACATTGTGTAAAACTAATGCTTACAGCTGTTGCACACGTTTGAAAGCAATTCCGATGCAACAGTAAATGTTCAGAATGTATTTATTGGATAGTAATCAAGTGAGGATGTGGACATTTATGGTCGACTCTTGCTGGTGTGGACTTGAGATATATTCAACTTGGCGTCCATCACACCAGTTGTTAGCATCTGCCTGATGTCTTCTCGTGCTTTGTTGTATTTGTAATCGTCAGACACACCACGCTGTGGATATATAGATCAACAAACATATTATGGCCCCATCCACTGGACTGTAAGCGGAGTTGACTGTATTTCTCGTCTATTGTTTATAGATTAACAAACATATCATCGCCCCATCCACTGGACTGTAAGCGGAGTTGACTGTATTTCTCGTCTATTGTTTGCTGTTCTGAATGTAATGTATTGCCTGTTAACTCTTTGGCTGTGGGTTGCGCTTTTTGTCGAGGTGATTCCTGCAGGACAAAACCGCTAGCGACAGCCATAGGGTTACAACAGACAGAACCCTAATGTAGAGATTGAACCGCGTGGACTGGCTTTACACAGAGTACATGTAGTGTGTGTGTCTGTCAGTCCCTTGAATATGGTCACCGACAGCCAAAGAACCCTAATGTAGAGATTGAACCGCGTGGACTGGCTTTACACAGAGCGCATGTAGTGTGTGTGTCTCAGTCAGTCCCTTGAATATGGTCACCGACAGCCAAAGGGTTAACACAGAAACAACCCTATGGTAGAGAACGTGGACTGGCTTTACACAGAGTGCATGTAGTATGGCTGTGTTTCACTCAGTCCCTTGAATATGGCCACAGTCAGGCGAGGAACGGAGGCAGGGGGCGTTTTCATTATGTGTGAATATGGCCACAGTCAGGCGAGGAACGGAGGCAGGGGCGTTTTTATTATGTGTGAATATGGCCACACTCAGGTGAGGAACGGAGGCAGGGGGCGTTTTCATTATGTGTGAATATCGCCACAGTCAGGCGAGAAACGGAGGCAGGGGGCGTTTTCATTATGTGTGAATATGGCCACAGTCAGGCGGGGAACGGAGGCAGGGGGCGTTTTCATTATGTGTGAATATGGCCACAGTCAGGCGGGGAACGGAGGCAGGGGGGCGTTTTCATTGAATATGGCCACAGTCAGGGGCCGCTTGCATAGCGATGTAGTTCATAGCTTCGGAAGTAAGCGCCTACTTTGAGAGTTACTACTTCAGAAGTTTGGCGGCAGGCTGCTTGCCTTGCATGAAGCGAAATCCGCGCCGTAGTAGTTACTTGTAAAGTAGTGGGGTGAAGGACGTTTAATTTGAGGTCAATCGTACTTGTGCGCATGCGTGTATTTACATCCCGGCGTCCCTGTGTATGAAAACTACGCGCGCGCGCTGCGGCAGGGAAAGAACAGGGTCAAGATGCCCCAGGCTAGGCCGGCTGTGGTCCACGCTACGCATGAAAGTGAAATCGCTGTTTTGCTCACTGAAATACGAGACTGAGCGGAGTGTTTCTATAAAATTTGCAGAACACCTAAACGTTATTTTTTTTTTTTTAATAATTTTTTTTAAAAACCTAAAGCAAGTTTTAAACCTAAGAAAACTGAATCACACGAGCGTTGTTTGTGATACAATAACAATAGCACCTTGAATTACCCATACAAAACCTCTAAAACATAATTTACACATGGTAACTTCTGACGTAAGCACGGTACTCATGGGCTCCCCCTGTAGTAAATCACGCCCAAGTTATTTCCTCGGTAACCTCCGAAGTAAGAGTAACTTCCGACCCATGCAAGCGGACACGAGGCGTTTACTTCTTGAGTAGCCCATAACTTCGAAAGTAAGGACTTACTTCATCGCTATGCAAGCGGCACCAGGTGAGGAACAGAGGCAGGGGGCGTTTTCAATATGTAGCAAAGTGTGCAGACAATTTTTGTTCAACACTTAGGGCCTTGCCAGCATGAAGATGATGCTTTATTTGGTTGGATTTTTTTTGTTTTGTTTTTGATTTGTTTGCGTTGAAACTGCGTTTTCTTTGAGATACATGGATTACTTTTGTCAGTCATCATTAAATCATCGTCTTTGTCGTCGTAATAGTCGTCAGGAGCAACAGTATTTAACAGCAGCAGCTCATCATCAACATCATCGTCTTCATCATTATCTTCATCATTATTCTTATCCTCATAATTTAAAAAAAAAAATAACCCTTTGGCTTTCGGTGGCGGTTTTTGTCGCGATGATTTCTGCAGTTAAGATTGCATTTGGAGTTTTCTTTTTTTGCACGATGTATATCAATGTACAGTTTGCACCTCTGATGTACACTGTCAGAAATGCTTTTCTTGATGTATATCAATGTGCTGTTATGACTTTTCATGTACATTGTCAAAAACGTATTTTCACGATGTATATCAATGTACAGTTTCAACCTCTGATGTACACTGTCAGAAACGTTTTTTTTTTTACGATTAAATATCAATATATAGTTTCGACATCCGATGTACACTGTCAGAAACGTTTTTTACGCTATGTGTGAAAACACTTTTTTATTGCCTTTGACGTACACTGTGAGAAACGTTTTTCACGATTTATATTAATGACCTCCTTCGGACTCTGGTGTACACTGTCAGAAACGTTTTCACGATGTATATCAATGTACATATTTGGCCTCTGGTTTACACTGTCAGAAACTTTTTTTTTTCTTTTGCTATGAAATATCAGTGTACCGTTCCAACCTCTGACGTACACCGTAAACATGCTTTTTCATGATGAATATCGATGCACAGTTCTAACTTTTCAAGTACACTGTCACAAACTCTTTTCACAATTTATATCAATGTACAGTGTCGGCCTCTGATGTCCACTGTCAGAACACCTTTCACGATGTGTGTGAATGTACAGGTTTCCCTCTGATGTCCACTGTCAGTCGAGAAGCGCTTCTACATTGTGTGTGCCTATATCAATGTACATTTTCAATCGTTTAACCCTTTTAGCTCCGGGACCATGCAACAGGAGATGGATTGATCATAATAATTCAAGGGTAGTGCGAGATGAGCTTGGCGCCTTCAGGCACCAAGCTCATCTGGCACTTCCCTTGAATTGGCACTGGACCTACGTGTAATACTGGTGTGAGGTGGATAGTTAACATGTTCCATCCTCACCCTTCTCTAGAAATGTCAGCTCTTCAAGCTTGCGGTTGACATCCTTGAGAGTGTATGGACATTTTATTTCAAGGCAACCATTGCCGCAATACTTGCACTGTACCAAACCATCAGGGCTGGCTCCAAATGCATGGTACTTTGCACTTAGAACCAGTCAGTCCTGAGTTCTGAACATTGAAGCTGTCATGTTTACCTCCTCGCATCTCCTTGTACGCACTCCTGGTGCTCTTTTTATTTTTCGTACCCCATTCTGTTGCGACACACTTGAACTGTTCATGTTCCGGCCGTTACAGATTTTCTTGAGTGCATACAACGAAGGTTTGTCGGTGGACTTGTGACATGCACTATGCATATTTGAGGCAGTGATCCGACCTGCCTTCATAGCCAAACCACAGATGAGATTTTGTTTGGGCTTGAGTTTACAATTCTACCAGCTGCGCTTGTTCAGGAGCGAACGACAACTCAATGTCCAAACAGTGTTGTCGAATGAAGGCCTCATCCTCAAGCGTCAAACTTTCATCAAACACACACACACTGGCTTCTAGGGACACACTCGCGGAGTGTATTGTACACCCAAAAGTGCCTGTAAAAAACCCAAAATGGGAAAATTCTATTTGGCTATATTTTTAGAATTTTTAATGAAAGATAAAAAAGAGAATGCAGAAACAACCCTCAGAAAAAACGGGTGCCTGACTTGGTCACCCAGAATTTGACACACACACACACACACACACACACACACACACACACACACACACACACACACACACACACACACACACACACACACACACACACACACACACACACACTATGATCACTATGATAGTCCGACCAACAGAGGTTCAATAAAGCCCCCCCCCCCCTCCCCCGCCCCCCGTCACGGTGTAAGCACTGCAGGCTGTTTCAATTCATCGAAGGATTAAAGGAGTAAATATTTAATCTAAGTTACTTCCCTTAGGTTGCATCCGTGAGGTTGGGTCCGACTGTACAGTACGTTTCCCCCGCGCATTTCAGGTGACTTTGTGACCACTCGGCTTGCCAAGTGTAGGTGGCAAACTTGTTGTCTCGCTCTCGTCTTGCCTAGGCCATGGAACACAGTGCCGTTTCTGTACTGTCCAGTCTCTTAGCCTCAGTCCCAGTCATCCTCTAATTTTTCAATCACCTAAAATAACCACTACCGCCTACCAGCTGAACATTTGCTGTGCACATAATACAACAACAACAACAAAACAAAAAAAGAATAAATAATAATAAAAAAATAATAATAAAAAACAGCACATTGACTGTCTCATTCCTTCGCTATGAATCTGATTCCTTACCAACCCCACACCCAAGCACAACCACTGGGCATACACTTTTTGACATCACCCTATTTTACCCCTACCGGGATTTCACGTCGCAGTAACGATTTCCGTGAGGAAAAAACTCAGCGCGTTCCCCACGAATGAATGTGGTTACTGTGAAGAGAATCCCAGCCAAGAGAAATTTTTCTACGTTTTGCGGTTGGCCCTTTACAATTTTGGATTTGGAGACAGTTTAGAATCAGGACCTGTCAGCATGTTTTACAGCAGGTCGGTTTACATTTGCTTCACTATTTTAACATGTTTTGCGGCTGTCCCTTTACATTTGTTTATTTTGACAAATATGAAGTTGGGACCTCTCTGCATCTTGTTGTGAGCCATTGGTTGGCAGCAAGCCCATTACATTTTCGCCATTTTTACAAGTTTTGCGGCAGGCCCTTTACACTTTCATGTTTTGACAAATTCTGAGTCGGGACCTGTCCGTCACCGCTGTGCAGAACCACACTTTTAGCTAGGAGCGGACGGTGCCACTGAGTGCAAGATAAGCCATCTGTGTCAGTAGCGGGGCGTGGGGGCAATTAATCATTAGCGTGTGCCTGGTCAGGCAGACTGGAAGAGCTGTTCATGGTGTTTTGCTTTGCACGTGAGCCCCAAAAATCACCATAGAAAATATTTTTTTCTTTTTTTTTTCTTTTTTTTTTTTCTTTTTTTGTGGGGGGGAGGGTTGTTTGTTTATTTGTTTGTTGTTGTTTTTAATAATAATAATAATAATAATAATAATTAATAATAATAATTAATAATAAAGAGCATTTATATCGCGCTGAATCCCCAGGAGCAGTGGGCTCTAAGCGCGTTACAAAATCCTGTATATATGCAAAATCTCACTACCTTTAAAAAAGTTTAATCTACGCACACACATACAACTAAAACCACACATAACAAAACCATTCACAATCACAAGTTAAACGCATTTTGATGATGCTGATGTGCCACTACGATGGTGCTACACGGTCAACAGAGGGAAGACCTAAGATCGAGGCCACCACGATGGTGCTAAACGGTCAGCAAAAGGAGGACCTAAGATCAAAGGCACCATGATGGTGCTACAAAGTCAACAGAAGGAGGACCCAAGATCAGCACAACCGCGATGGCGCTACATGGTCAACAAATAGATGACCTGTGATCGTCCGAGCCATCAATAAACTAAGGATGTAAAGTGAAGCCACCAAGATGGTCATACAAGGTCAACAAAGGGAAGACCGAGGTAATAAATGCCAGCATGATGGTGCTAAGTGAGGTATCCTAAGCCACAGAAATATGTATGCAGACCAGACCATTATTACACACACGCACACACAATCTGTGGAGGAGAAGCTGGGGACACGGAAATGCTTCTCAGAGCAGGAACGAAGGGAACGGGAGGGCTGATAGATGTTGAGGAGAGATGAGAGGTAAGACGGTAGGGATCCATCAAAGCAGCGAAAAGCCAGGACCGAAATCTTGTACTCGACTCTAAACTGAATGGGTAGCCAGTGCAATTCCTGAAGTAGGGGGAGGGAGGGGGGGGGGGTTACATGGTCCCTTTTAGATTTGTCAAAAGCAAGTCTGGCAGCATTGTTGAGTACTGTCTGCAGACTGGAGAGTTCTTTCTGGGGGACACCTGCCAGGAGAGAGTTACAATAGTCTAGCAGCTAAGGACAAGGGAGCAAATAAGTTGAACAGTAGCGGACCGGGTGGTGAATGGTCTAATGGAGCTGATTTTAGCTAATGGAGCTGATTTTAGTCTAGCAAAGATTTAAATGAAGGGATTAAAATATGAGCAAAAAAAAAAAAAAAAGAGGAAAACCTCGACATTTATGGGTTCGAACCTGGGTTACCAGCGTGCCGATAAGTAACATCGCGGTTAACGAGAATTCGCAAGTGCATTTAATTACTTATAGATAAACTTTCTCATCGCGTATCCAACAATGCTCTGCTGGATGTCATACATCGCTTGCATCCTTTATTGAGTACGTACACGCACATGACCCGAAGTGCCAAATTTTGTGCTTGACCCGATATTTTCTTCATAGCCAATGTGATAGATATGACCTAAAATACGCTTTTATCGAAGAAAAAGAGCTCATGCAGTTGCCGCCCAACAATGCAAACACTTTTAATGTTATTGACAACATCTGAGCAATTTGCGAGTTAAAAACTGAAATGCACTTTAATTGATTGCACTTAGAATTCAAATTATCAGAACAAACTTCTGTGCCTGTGCACAATTATTAAGTCGCGCACAAATACATTGCGGACCTACATCTGAGTCGCGCACACTGAAATACATGAGACCTAGAAATGGCCACTAGACATGACCCCCAACCACATCAACCCGGAACCACAACACAACCAAAACTTTTTTTTTTCAAACACAAACCACACCCTCGAATAACAAACCTCATTTTGCAACATAAACAATTTACTCCCTCACACGACAAACCCCCGGCTTCCTATCTCTCTGTCTCACTTTTCACTATTATGTATACTTTCTATATAGACTTTTCACTATTATGTATACTTTCTATATAGACTTTCACTATTATGTATACTTTCTATATAGACTTTTCACTATTATGTATACTTTCTATATAGACTTTCACTATTATGTATACTTTCTATATAGACTTTCACTATTATGTATACTTTCTATATAGACTTTCACTATTATGTATACTTTCTATATAGACTTTTCACTATTATGTATACTTTCTATATAGACTTTCACTATTATGTATACTTTCTATATAGACTTTTCACTATTATGTATACTTTCTATATAGACTTTCACTATTATGTATACTTTCTATATAGACTTTTCACTATTATGTATACTTTCTATATAGACTTTCACTATTATGTATACTTTTATATAAAAATATTATGTTTATGCGTGTTTATGTGCGTGCTATAGCTTAGCAGGCACATGATTGATAAAAGGTCATTGACGGTACCTAATCATTTATCCTTGAAAAATAAAGTTTCATTTCATTTCATTTCACCGACCGTGAGACTGCAACAGTGGACCTACAGTGGCAGCAAGGGGGTTTATGGAACAAGCACTGCTGTATTCCGCTGGCCAAATAACCTGACGTCGACTCGAGCACGTTGGACTTACTGGGTCTGACTGTTCGGTCTGGCTTCACGAGCCTGCATCAAATTCGAGTCATGATTGACACTGACACCATCAACTGACCGGTTGTTAATCTGGCACTACCCTTGAATTATCACGCTCAATCTACTCAGTTCCTGCAACTCCTTCAATGTCTTCATTGAATCGACCATAATATAACTCAAGGGTATTGCAAGATTAGTTATTCTGGCACTACCCTTGAATTATTCTGGTCGATCCAGCTCCCACAACTGGTACATAGTCACAGAGACACCCACGAGCAGGAGATGGATTGACCTTGATCATTCAAGGATAGGGTCAGATTGGCTCGGCGCCTTCATGTGCCAAGTTAACCTGGCACTACCCTTGAATTATCATGATCAATCTATACACACACACACACACACACACACACACACACACACACACACACACACACACACACACACACACACACACATACACACACACACATACAGGGAGTTAACTTTAAAATATGATTTTCATGCTAAATACATGGGGGTTCCATAACAGTGCCTGCCTAGTGATACTGGAAGCTGGTTTTCTCAGACTGTGACCAATCCATCCCCATCTTCTTCGCCCAATTTCATTCTCTGCTGTTTAAATATGTTTAATATGTGTTTATTGTTCTATGAAGGCTACGTTACACATTAGGCTTTAGATCAACCATTTTAGTTCAAGTGTGGTGCCAGAATAGCTTGGCGCCTGAGGCCTTTGACTATGATAGTTCAAGGGTGGTGCCAGAATAGCTTGGCGCCTCAGGCGCCAAGCTATTCTGGCACCACCCTTGAACTATCATAGTCTAATTTATTTCCAACAGTTGTGTATCCGGATGAAAAGGGTTTATATTGGTTGATAGGTTGGTTCGTCCGCACGTTCGCTCGTTCGTTTGTTCTTGCGTCTGTTTCGTTGTTCATTGGTTGCTGTGAAAGTTGCATTTTAATTTTTTCTCATGAGAAAAATAGTATTTGACCCGTGAAACGTCACTTTGTATAGAATAGGATTGTTTATATAGATTAGGACAAAATTATTACAAACACACACACACGCACACGCACGCACGCACGCACGCACACATACACACACAAACACACACGCACGCACACACCCACACACACACACACACACACACACACACACACACACACGCGCGCACACATTAAAGATAGAGGAAACTTGACCAGTCAGTACGATGCACTTTACAGCACACACATATACTATCAATTGCAGGACAGATGTGTGTCACCATACTGGTCCTCCTCAAACCAAACACATCGCACTGTGCAGTACAAACACACAATGACAAATAACAAGATCAACATAATTTTTGCATTCTGTGGATAACAATAGATTTGTTTTGATATGACAAACGAAACAGAATGAAAATGAAAATAAATGTTGGCATAAAATACCCTAAGAATGTACGCACAAAAAGAAAAAGAAAAATCCGAAAAGAACAAATAACAAAATAATTATTTGAAAACAGAAATAAATCCAGAACGGAAAAACTCAGCGGAAACAACAGCAAAAACGACAAATGCACTGAATACTTAAAAAAAAAAAAATCAACTGAAAGAAGATTGCAAAAATATAAAGACCGACACACCACAGCAAGATATGGCTCGACCTTGATAGTTCAAGGGTGGTGCCAGAATAGCTTGGCGCCTATAGGCGCCAAGCTATTCTGGCACCAGCCTTGAACTATCATGGTCGATCTGTCTCCTAAATTGTAATGCGGTTCTCCGAGGATAACTCCAAAACGTGGGCATTTTGTACCTGGGACACGCTGAGTTAACAAGAACAGTATTATCTAACGTGTTTTGACTTGTGACAGGCTTCGTGTAATAGGAGATGTCCCAAATGAACAATTCACACTGGAGTGGGTGGAGTTCATGCGTAAACGGGGTGGTCTAACGAAACAAATCAAAGTAGAGAAACAGTAGAGAAAATATAAACATTCAGCAGTGTTGGAATAGGCTGACTTAGTCTTGTGTTGATGATGTCACGACATGGATGGTTACAGTAACAAACTTATGTTAAACCCAGAAAAAAAAGGAGTTACAGCCCGTTGGCTCAGCATCCCGACTTCAACAAATTTACGCTGAGTCTTTACGCATAGATGCCACTGATATTCTATTTCAGCCTTCGGTCAAATATCTTGGTGTCAAGCTCGATAAGACTTTGAGTATGCAGGAACACGTCGGTGAAATCTGTCGCTGTGTTTCATACTCTCTGAGACGCATCGCCTCTGTCCGACACAGTCTTTGTGAGCCACTGCAAAGTTAGTGAATGCTTTAGTCACGAGCCGTCTTGACTACTGCAATTCTCTGCTTTTTTGTCTTCCATCTGAGCAGATTAAGCGTCTTTGGCGAGTTCAAAATAATGCCGCAAGGCTTGGCCGGTGAAGCGCAGGAGAAAACGAGAACTGAAAGACCTTTAATGGCTTCCAGTCCAATCCCGCAAACAGTTTAAGATGACTTGAAGCGCGCTGAGCATACTATCACTTTTACCCTGACAAATGACCCTTTAATGAACCTATATATCCTTTGATCTTAGGGAAATACAAGTCACCGATTGCAGACGTCTATTTTTTCTCGTTAATATGCATATGGAAGGGAGGCTCGGGTTCATTTAAAGGTCATATTATTCGGCGCGTTGTAACCCTTTTAAAGTTAACTGCATCCAACGGCAAGAGACACAGATCCTCATACTCCCCGCGACTGCGAGGTCTCATAAGGATCTATGCCTCTTGGTAAGACTAATTTGTATTAATGTTTCTTGGAGGGTATTAGATTTTGGCCGTAGAATGAACCACGTTTTCGAAATCTTGTGGTAGATTGCCTGTGATAGATTAATTGCTACAATGATAATTTTCATGGATTGTTCTTATAGTGTTTATTAGTGTGTTGTATTGTTGTTTTATGACGAGCCAAATTGCTGTCGTGCTTTGACTCGAATAGACAATAAAGCTGTATTGTGTTGTAGTATAAAGCTGTATTGTGTTGTATTATAAAGCTGTATTGTGTTGTATTATAAAGCTGTATTGTGTTGTATTATAAAGTTGTATTGTGTTGTATTATAAAGCTATATTGTGTTGTATTATAAAGCTGTATTGTGTTGTATTATAAAGCTGTATTGTGTTGTATTATAAAGCTGTATTGTGTTGTATTATAAAGCTGTATTGTGTTGTATTATAATGCTGTATTGTGTTGTATTATAAAGCTGTATTGTGTTGTATTATAAAGCTGTATTGTGTTGTATTATAAAGTTGTATTGTGTTGTATTATAAAGCTATATTGTGTTGTATTATAAAGCTGTATTGTGTTGTATTATAATGCTGTATTGTGTTGTATTATAAAGCTGTATTGTGTTGTATTATAAAGCTGTATTGTGTTGTATTATAATGCTGTATTGTGTTGTATTATAAAGCTGTATTGTGTTGTATTATAAAGCTGTATTGTGTTGTATTATATAAACCAAAATATACGTACAGCGCACGTAAGGTGGCAGGAAAGGAGTTAACTCTTGTGTGCCTGCAGACACCGAGACTTTTAACACTTAAGGTGCTGCAGGGACAAGAGGATTAACCCCTTCACTGACAGTGGTCGCAGATTGTGCTTCTGCAATGTTTGTTAACTCATTCTACCTCAAGACCGAAATCCCCAAATTTTTGCCGTTGTCCACTGAAGACTGCAGAGCAGTGCAGGACACAGATCGACCATGATAGTTCAAGGGTGATGACAGAATAGCTTGGCGCCCATAGGCGCCAAGCTATTCTGGCATCACCCTTGAACTATCATGGTCGATCCTTATCTTGGTGTGGTGCGTCTGGGCTAGAAGGAGTTAAGTCAACCCCATAGATCCCCAGCAGTGCAAGAAACATGGATACAAAATAGTACCCACAAGAGGCATTGATCCCCATCAGAGGGGGCATCATGATGATCTGTGTCTCTGGTAGTTTCTTCGTGCTTACTTCTCCCCGCCAGTCTAAGGCCAGTGTGAATCTCTCGTCAACTTTCAACCCTGACCGGCGTCCAGAACCTTTCCCCACGCTTCCCCCCTAAAGTGGTGTGTATATAATTATGTACACACTTCAGACACTTGCTAACTTCGTAGGTCTGGACACTGAAGCTCTGTGCGTCGTTAGTGACAATGGTAACCATTCGATTCACAATAAGGGCTACTCTAAAGTGTTAAGGAGATTTTGTGTTGGAATCTTCTGGACAGGACTGTAGACCAAGATATCACCACAGGAATGGGATGCTCGTTGATAACTGGTCACCACTTAACCCACTCACTGCCGCTGTACGTACATTGTACGTCTGAAATCTGGGTCAATTTAACTCATTCTACCCCAGACACACCACAGCAAGATAAAGATCGACCATGATAGTTCAAGGGTGATGCCAGAATAGCTTGGCGCCTATGGGCGCCAAGCTATTCTGGCATCACCCTTGAACTATCATGGTCGATCTGTGTCCTGCACTGCAACGCAGTCTTCAGAGGACGCCCACTTCAATATTTAGGGGATTTCGGTCTTGGGGTACAATGAGTTAACGCGAAGACCTCCAGCCGTCCCGTGAACAATGGATACAACGTGGTATCACCAACAGGCAGAGATCTTCATCAGCACCCGCAACTGCGGGGGCTCATGTGGATCTATTCCTCTCGCAGTACTACGGTGTCCATTTTGGACTCGGCAGTGATGGGCTTAACACCAAGTGCGATTTACTACTTCCCATAGTAACACGTGACCAACTGCGCAACAATCATGCCAAATAAGGAAAACTCTATCGAATATTAAGATGTTCTGTTGGAATTTTTGGTTAAAAAATGTCAATACTTCTCTGGGAAAAACATTTGACAGAATTATGCGTATTTGAAGTTATGACTAATATTTCTCATGGTGTCCCTAACATATTTTGAACAGAATGGGAATGTGATCGATGTACAGTTATGAAAATCATATATTCGACTGTTCAAACAGCATTGTAAGTTTTATCGTTAGGGTTGTGCGTTACTTACATGACAATGATATCATTGATTATACCGACCAGCAAAAAGAATTGCGACATTTTTGGATTTAAAAAATGTCGCATTTCTTTTCCTCGTCAGTATAGTGTGTGAAGTGTGCTAAAACATATAGTACTCACTTGAAGCCTATGTTGCTGCTCTTAGAACATCGTGAGAATTGACTGTATCAGAATAACACTTGTCCTTGTCACCGAACAAGATGAGACGCGAGATTCTGCCCACCGTGTCGTTCTTCTTTTCAAACTCACCTACAAAATAACTCTGGAAAAGTCTAAAGTAAGTATGGATTCCGTGAATATCCGACCAACTGAACGTCGCGTTGTCGTAAAACACCTCCTTGATTCCGTCAAAATAAGGTTTTAAAAACGTCTCCACCACGAAACACGGAATTTCCGGTTTTTCCTTGTGAAGTCTGTACGGAAGGAACAGAGAGTGCTCTCCCCAGATGCTGTCGTTGAAAGTCTGATAACTGTTGTACCACAGATAAAAAAATTCTGCTCCTGCTTTGGCCATGAAGACGCTGTTGCCAAAATTCTGGTTGGGTACTTCTATCCCAATGACAAAGTCGTACTTGCGAAGCTCGTCCACGGAATTGAGGAGAAAATAATCCATGTCTGCGTAGAGCCCTCCAAACCCTGCAGAAAACAAACAAACAAACAAACTAAAAACTAATAAAAACATTTGTTAAAAAAAGAAAAGAAATGAAAACAAAAGCACAATTATCCCCTTGACTGCCGAGACAAATAGAACTGCGGGGGCTCATGAGGATCTATTCCTCTTGCTGATACCACTGTGAATCCTGGGAGAGCTAGGGCCTGTTTGGTTTTCAATTAATGAGGTAGGCGTGTTCAATTGCTTCTTTCTGACACCACTTTGTGTCTGTATTTCTGGGACGGTTTGAAACTAATAAAGATTTCAGAAACATTTCAGGTCCACCTGCAGTGAAGGGGCTAATGCCAAGTGATCCATGAAAGGCTTTGACGGCTACAAAAATCTCCGATACAACGAGTTCTCAGTGTTGTAATGTCTCAACTAATAATGTAATACCCTTCCTTTCACAATCAATTTGAGTAGGAGCACATACCACATTTTAATTGTCCCGGTCTCGCGTCGGTGAGACTCTTAGAGATAAAGACAAAATAAGGAAATCAAAACAGTCTTTAATTTTACGACATTCACAATTCGTACATTAATGGACCTGCCGCAGGGTTAAGAGTATGCAGTATCTTCTTTATAATAATAATAATAATAATAATAATAATAATAATAATAATAATAATAATATGATTTTAGGAATATTTGCTCACAACACCTATAGGATCTCTCATTGCTCAATCATATTCTGTTCAGTTGAGATTATCAGAAACATTAAAGTCAACAGATTAGTTGCTTAACCCAGATATAAGACGGTAGTCATGTAGTTTCTACCCCCCACCCCCCAACCCCCCGCCCTTCCTCACACCACCTCATACCACACCGACCCCTTCGCAAGAAACACTTGAACTGGACATAACATTGAAACATTAAGCTATCTGGATTGTTCGCACTACCATCAAGTCAGTGCATGGGCTGATGACACAAAACAATGTTCAAGCATGTTATGAGTGTTCGCAAGGAATGTACGTGCTAGCTTGAAACATGGCGCCTGCAAGCGGATTGAGGTTTACTGGTCATGTGAGTAGTAACACTGAGAGAAAAGACGTTTCTCAGACCAAGGGAAAGCAATTCAAAATTAATTTGCTGTTGTTGTTGAATATTCTTTAAAACGCTATAACAAAGTCCCTTTATAAGGAGTTTTGGACACCCCCCCCCTCCACACACACACATCCGCACCGTGTTTTTTTGTGATAAACAGTGAGAGTCCCTACACACGTCCCCCCATGTTTGGTTGTTGTTTGATACTTCTCAACTGGTGACAGTTTTCGGCCATTGGAAGCAAGGTGTAGCATCGGGGGGGGGGGGGGGGGGGGGGGGGGGGCTTTTTTTTTACCACGTTGAAGGTCCCAAACAAAAGGTTGGATGGGGGCTCCCCACCCCCCACCCCCACCCCCTTTGTTGTTTGATATTTCGTATTTCGGCGACCGGTGAAAGTTTTCGGCCATTGGAAGCAAGATCGGGAGGTCTTTTGAGCCAGGTTGAAGATCCCAAACAAATAGTTGGAACCACCCCTGAGGTAACTGTTCCGCCCCTGGTGTGTGTGTGTGTTTGTGTGTGTGTGTGTGTGTGTGTGTGTGTGTGTGTGTGTGTGTGTGTGTGTGTGTGTGTGTGTGTGTGTGGCGTACACAGGTGATTTGATGGGAAACTGTTAACAATCTGCTATACCGTACACACTGAATATCAAACGCGCCATAGTTTAAAGTGCCCCTGATTTAGATCGTCACAAACGTTGTCTCATGCATATGGCTGTTTGGGCTTACTGGACGGTCTGCTCGGCCACTAGCCCACCACTTGCGATATTTGAAAAAAAAGGGCAAATGCCCAGATTTTAATTTAATCGCAAACCCTTAAGTGACCTCGACCAGCCATTCTTTAAAAGCACGCCCCACAACATACACACGCGTACGCACGCACCGTAGCACACACACACACACACACACACACACACACACACACACACACACACACACACACACACACACACACACACACACACACACACACACACACTGATCAACAAATGATCCAGACATTAGAACTGCTATTGCATTGGAACTAGTATTAGAATCCCCTCATTCATACGTCGGTTTGTCACTCACTTAAGGTAAATAGATGTGTTGTGCAGCTTGTATTACATGCACCCTACTAGTCTATACGCGCATTCTTTTATTCTATTCCGATTGGGGCAGCACAGCTGTAGGCATATATATTTGTAGTCTCAGTCTTACACAAATTCGAAACATCCTGTAAGCTCTGTGTGTGTGTGTGTGTGTGTGTGTGTGTGTGTGTGTGTGTGTGTGTGTGTGTGTGTGTGTGTGTGTGTGTGTTTATTGCTCCCCCCCCCCCAAGCACACACATTCTCACCCACCTGCCTCATTTAAAAAAAAAATTATGCCCAGCATAGACGTAGCACTCACACTATTAGGATAAACTGACTAATATCCACCACACTTCAAAGCCTGCAAAATTTCAAAACCTAGCCGTAAAAATTCGTATTCCAGAAACGTCATGAAAATCAATCCACTTTAAGCTCAGATTTTATAAACTTTGTAAATATGAAGTGCACATATATTACTGGAAGTATTTTAGCACATAAAAAAGTCCTTTGTGTGCGTGTAATTCCATTAATCATGGAAGAAGTTCACCAGAACACCGCACCTACAAAATGGTGTCATATTCATAAGATCCAAGTATGGAATACTGTGACGTCATCATGTATAAAAAGAAGAATATAATAAAGTTCATTATTTTCTGAATGTCTGATAAAGGACGAACACATCGATACCAAATAATAAGTATTTTCTTGTAGTTTTCATCGCTGTACTATCCATCTAGTACCCCAACCCCCCAAAATTATGACCCCTTTGTGGGGGTGCGTTTGGTCAAATTCTGTGGTATCTTCGATACGGTGTTTAATTTTGGCAAACACCTAGGAACGTACGTGGTTTTGGATAGACTTTCAGAAAAAAAAAAAACATAGTTTCCGATCCCCCGCAGGGAGGGGGGGGGGGGGGAAGTCCTTGGAGGGCCAAAGGTCTATAACCCGTGCTCCACATTCGGCGGTGCTACAAATACATCTTTTTTCCACAACAAAACAAACACCACAGAACTGTAGTCCGGATGATACTTTATTTGCCCATGTTTTTATTTTTGTTATGCGTGATATATGTTTGAGAGCAGCTCTTGTTGCAAAATAGCTAAATATCGCTCTCCGGCACTGCTGTTACCCACTGTATAGGGACGGACCTACCTACTCCTATTGAAAATGTCTCACAGATCTGCCAGTTCTATAAGGGGCGCAGGACATGAGCGTCATTGATTTGTCAAACGTCATTTGCCATGACGTAAGTTTTAGTTTTTACGTAATTTTATATTTCACGTGATATGAGTTTCACTTTAGATTCATAGGCTTGAGAAAACGGTGACGAAACTAGAACTTCACTGTACAATTTCAGTCTTGCTATAATTGTGTGAAAGCAGGTTGACTTTACCTAGCTACATGATATACTAAGTACACGGGTCACCTGCATGCTCTTCTGAAAGCGCGTCGATGTGCTTGTGCCGAGTGCCTGTTAGTGCGTGCGTGCGCGCGACCTCCAAACATCTCCAAGAGGCCTAGATGGCGCATCAGGATCTATTCCTCCTGGAGATGCGCCCGTTTTTGTGTAGAGACAGAGAAATGAAATGAAATGAAATGAAATGAAACTTTATTTCTCAAGGATAAATGATTAGGTACACAGACCTTTTTTCAATCATGTCCTTGCACACGCACTCACACATCAATCTCACGCGCGTGACTAAAACTAATAAAACTGGAAAGGCAAAACGTGAGCATAAAAAAAAAAAAAGTTCGCTCACTCACACACACATACACACACACACACACACACACACACACACACACACACACACACACACACACACACACACACACACACACACACACACACACACACACACACACACACACTAAGAGCCTGATTAAACATGAATGTTAAAAACTTAGTTTGAACAGCAACTGCAAACTCGACAATACAACTCACTGCGCTGGAAAAACGCCGACACAAGTACGCAACTATGGGCTTAATTTTCTTTCAGCTGCCGAAATAAGCGGGCTCTGAATGTGGACAAAGAAGGAGCCCCAGTAATGTTGATAGGCAACAGATTCCATAGTTTGGCTCCTGAGTAAGGCAAACTAGTTTTGAATATATCGAGGCGCGGCCTTGGTATGGATAGATTGTTCCTCGTCGTTTTATAAGGCGTTTGAGCAGGGCTAAATAGATCTGTTAGATAACTAGGCGTTTTAGAGTGGTAGATTTTAAACATAAGTACGCCTTTATTGTACATAAGTAACTTACGCAGAGGCAGCATGTCGAGGGCTTTGAGTCGGTCGTCGGTGCTTTCTTTACTATCCGGGTGGATTAATTTGGCTGCTCTACGATGAAGAGCATTAAGTCTTTTTATGCACGCATCGCTACATCCATCCCAAACTGTAGAAGCATAATCTATATGGGATTGAATATGTGCGTTATAAAATATTTTCCTTGTCGGTGTATCTGTAAAATAACGCAGTTTTGAAAGAAGATATAAATTCCTGGACACTGTTCGACATACGCTGCTGACATGAGCGTGCCATGTGAGTTGATCGTCAATAATGACGCCTAACAAGCGTTGCTCTCTAACTTGTCTAATCGGCTCAGAGTTGAGAGAAAGGCTAAGAGGGGGTGGATGTAGCTGCTGCTTTTGTCGTGTAGTTATTAGCATGCATTCTGTTTTAGACGGATTTGGTACCATATAGTTAGTGTGACACCATTTTGAAACATCAATTAAGCCCTGTTGAAGTGAGGAATTGATTGTGGAGATATTCGCTGACGACATGTCGAGAGTAGCATCATCAGCAAACAGACTACAGCGTACGTTTAGATCTGAAATATGCAATGGCATATCATTGATGTAAATGGAAAATAGGAGGGGCCCTAATATTGAGCCCTGAGGCACGCCATGCTTTAGTATGCCTTCAGCGGAACGCTTTCCGTTAACAAACACATACTGACGTCTTCCGTGCAGGTAGGATTTGAAAAAGTCCAAGGATGCTTTGTTTACGTGATACACTGATAGCTTTAGTATCAACATATCATGAGACAGAGACAGAGAGACAGAGAGAGACACAGAGAGACAGAGAAAGAGACAGAGAGAGACAGAGAGAATTACGTTGTAATTTGAGTATTATGTCAATGTCTGCGTGATGACGTAGTTGCCTCTTTACTGAAAGAGCCCATAACAAATCATTACTTAGACCTTAGACAAATTGCAACAAAAGGTTTTTCAACGCCAGTCGGTAGAGCACAATATGTAGAACCCTCAAAAGTACTAAGAAATGTCGGCATTAGTCCGCACGTAATAATTAATTAAAAAATAATTTAACAGTTGTAATCTGAGTTTTCCGCATCAGTGGTACGCCATAGGCAGGTTAACGGCGATCAACACGGTCCCCTAATCCGATTAAGGCGAGTCAAGGGTCAAGCGCTTTGTGCCCCGTGCCTTAATCTGCCCTGAGGCAAGGCAGAAGGCCACTATGGCTGGGGTATGTGGTCAAAACCATCCACTTTCTCACAATCGACAGGCGTTTTCTTTTTATTTGAATGTTGGATGAAGTATTTTCCAATACCGTGGATTGCTCAAGGGTGTATTAGTGTCAGTAGCAATTATGTGCTTGGCCGCACATTCTCCTGAACAATGTTATTATTGAACCAGCAGACAGAATACGCATAATTTTTATATGGTAACTAATTTAGAGCCACTGACCATCAAATATCAAGTGACGCAGTAAATGGACATCTTTCTAAGGCCATGGACATCTGCGATCAGGTACTTGCTGGGAAATATCAGCTGAGTGAGTTGCTGAATCAGGTGTACTTGACCTCATCGCAGACAGACTATGCAGCTTACAACAGTCTCTCATCTCACGCCCCATCAGCGCACTCTGGCTACAGAATATGGAGAGGACGGGTGACTGGCACCTACATCTTTCCACAGTACAGGAGACGCTGCCATTCTTTGCCGCCGCTGGAGACAATCTCTATTTAAAATCAGGTCATCTCTACCTCCAGTTTATGGGCGTCTTTTAGGAGAAGCACCCGGACGTCTACAATCACTTTCTTGCCGGCCACCATATGAAGCGCTTTGAAGGTACTGGGCTGGCCTCTCCACAGACCTCGTTGTTGAGCAAGTCCTCATGCGGAGCATCAAGACCACAGGAGGGCTTATTCGTGGAAGAGGCATGACGGAACAACAACGTACCTGCTGGATTCTGTCCATGCCTACTTTCGCCGAAATGAAATCTGCCATGCAACAGCTGACAGGAGTGTCATCGACAAGCGACCAACGTACAGACATCACGTTGGCAAGATTGAAGAAAGTCGAGAAAGATGTGTGTGCTATCACCTGTTTTCTACTCAACAGAGATCCTTTTGAAGTCGATGCTTGTCTAAGGAATCTGACAACTGGAGTCGTGACGGCACAGTACGTGAACGCCCACAAGTCCAAAAAGTAAGGGCTGGAAACGACTCACATCCGAGAAGAGCACTCCTTCCCACTGACGCGAGGTCCATCTAAACTGAACTGAGCCCAGCGAAGGCGACGCTGTCAGTGTCGATGCATCTAAATCGGCCCCACAACAGGTCGTCTGGCTTGCAGTCCTGCCGCTCGAAGACGGCGTCGCACAGTTTTAGTGGATACTGGACTACGTGTGCCAATCCAGACCAAAAAGGTGACTGCCAAGCGTGTAATATGCAAAGAAGTACCCAACGGAGAAAGAAACGCGCTTAGAAAAGACGGGTACAACACAATTTATTAATATTTCGGGTAAGAGTTGCCACATTCCTTGCCAATGAAGATAAGTAGCGACTAATCTCTCTGTTTGTTTGTTTGTCTATTTTGACAAAGGGTATTTACCCGAAATATTAATAAAATTGTGTTGTACCCGTCTTTTCTAAGCGTGTTTCTTTCTCCGTTGGGTACTTCTTTACGTGTGCCAAGAAGTGTTGGTGCTGTATGCGCGGCTGTTCTGAACCTGTCTCGAAGATAAAGCTGTCCGATATAGGTGTCTTGCCGACGGGTGGTGACCCTGGGTTGCCCTGGACGAGGTCGATCTTCAGTGTCGCCAGTGTTTCTAATCCTTTCTGCTAGATGCATAATGGTGGTGTACTGACAATGTAACCGACGGGCATTCTCTCTAAGGGATAAACCCGCGGCCAGCATTCCAGTTGCTCTTTCTCTGTCTTGCGTATTAAGTTCCGGCATGTCTCTCTTTTACGGACAGGACGAGAACACAGTATTCAGGCTTTTCTGAATAGTCTGAATACGCACTCTTTATTGACGGCAAGAAAAACAAATTGTGAGCGACCGCTCACCTTTGGTCGAAGAAAATTCATGCTGCACTCGTGGAAGAGGCATGACGGAACAACGTGTTGCTCACTGATAGCGTGGCGATCGTGACCTAATTTTGCCCTCAGTTGTGTAATCACTCTGTATGACTTACTCACTGCAGTATCAAAGCAAACTAGTGACGAACAACAAAATGGCGGATATAAGCAAAGTGGTGAGTTTCCAAAGTGGCTCAGTCTATAATTTCAATATCAAACCGTTACAGGAGGGGGAGTCCTGTTTTGCTGCTTCAATCTTTCTGGTAGTTGCTTACTGAAACAAAAATTACACGTTACCGTGAACGCTACTATTTACGTTCAGCTATATGATCATATCTGATGATCATATAATTATATTTTTAAACAGGCTCATCTTCATGTTAAGTGACCAGCTTCAAGAACAGTGTTTAACAACAATCAACGCCAGAGACGACGCTAGCCCTCTTATTGTGCAAAATGCTGTAAAGATGGCGGCCCAGATGGCCCTCATCGTCGTGGAGGAAGGCGCAGATCTTCTGCTTTTACTTTGTCACCATGCTAATCTGGGATCCCACGATATATTCTTGCGTTCGGACATCAAGAAAACGACGACTAAAAGATGGTGCTGGAACATTCTTCAACTTCCATTGTCCACGCACTAACTGGTTGCAACACATCATCAAGACTGTTTGCTTCCTGAAATGAGTCAGTCTATACATCCGCTTGAATGCAACAGACTCGCCTATTCCAAACATTCCATGATACGGAGGCGACGCAGGAAGACATCATCAAAGCTGGGAAAGAAGCCCTATTGGCCGTTTATAATGGTAGACCTGATGAGGGACTAGACAATCTTCGACACTGCCAGTTCTCCGCAAAATTCGCAACAGTAACTAGCTGTGTCAGCGTTCAAACCCTCCCACCAACAGCTGCTGCAGCCAAATTTCACAGCTTGAGGGCATACTTGCAGGTACAGAAATGGATGGGGAACAATCGTGACCCGACCTTGTCGGGCTGGACGTTAGCGAATAGCTGACTCATGCGAGTAACAACAGACCTCCTACCAGTGCCTCTTCATCCCCTACAGGTGATAAGGTGCAGCTGCAAGTCTCACTGTGATAGTAGACGATGTAGCTGCACAAAGCATGGACTTGATTGTACAGTTGGATGTGGAGAGTGCCGTGATATCAGCTGTTCAAATAGACAGGATTTGACAGCTGAAAACATCTGATTATTGTGAGAAAAACATTCACTATAATCAGATGTTTTCAGTCCCTTCAGTCATTGTGTTCCATTCTGTCCATCACGTTCTTTAAATTGTTGTCTTTAGTTTGATTTTATTACACTTTCATTATTGTTGCCACATAATCTTTCTTTAGGTCGGAATTTTATTTTACGTCAAAGTGTTTGATATAGATACTTTATTATTGTGGTGTACTAAATATGATGTGATTATTCCAAATTGTTTTTGACTTAGTACAAGTACACCAATTATTGCTGACATCAGCACTCATAAGAGTTCACTCTAATGCGAGAGAAAGAGAGAAATTATGACCAGGTTTGAACGACATATCAAGACCAAACTGGCCTGCTGCCTTGCGCCAGGGTAGATTAAGGTAAGGGGCACAAAGCGCTCGACACTTGACTTGCCTTAATCGGATTAGGGGACCGTGCTGATCGCCGTTGACCTGCGTATGGTAAACCATTAATGCAGTAATGTAGGTTTATTACTGGTAAATTAATATTTAATGCATTAATACCGGTGCTCCAAGGCTGATATTTCTTAGTACTTTTGAGGGCGTGTTCTATGTAGTGTACTCTACCGATTGACGTTGAAAACCCTTTTGTTGCAATTTGTCCCAGGTCAAACAATATCTGTCTTCCACTACTTTTACGTCACCGTCACTTTCTCACTTTCACTAGAAGTAAAGTCTTTTTTTGTTTTAGTGTTTTAATTCCTTTCTTAGGAGAATTAATTTTTATTAACGAAGTTGAGAAGGATACAAAGCTGGCTGACGAACTCATCCAATGTGTTTCTCCAAACTAGCTATATCCAAAAGTTCATTAATATATGTATGACAAAAAATACGGACTCTAATCTGGGTCAACCGACTTCCTATAAACGGTTGTTTATGTTTTCAAAGAGACATTCAATTACAGTATGCTCGGAGGATCTCTTAGCCACCCACTTAAGAACATATTTCGCCACGTTTCAAGCTTGTATGTACAGAAATATGGGAGATTCGTTTGTTTACATACATACGCACATACACACACACACACACACACACACACACACACACATACACACACACACAAACACACACACACACACACATACATACATACATACATACATACATACATACATACATACATACATACGGCGTTTCGAGTCAAATGTATGTTCAGTAGCGAGGTTAGCCTAACTAGACATGACTTAATTTTTATCTTGTTACCTCAGTTGTTAGAGGTTTAGGCCTTCCCGCCATTGACATCATGGACATGCTGTTAAATTCGCCCCACCGCGTCCCGTCCTAAAACGTCCCTTCAATGAATAGAAGGGACTTAAAAAGTAAGAATTTTCGATACTAGAGAAGGATCAGACAGTGACTGTGACGAAAAGGCGCCATATACGCTAGTGTTACACAATGTTGCTAAATTGTCAAAACACCAGATGTCAGTGTTATACAATGTTTCTGAATTGACATCAATTTCGTCACTTGTACACGGTGTCATGGGACTAGTGATGTCATGACGTGAAGCTTATAGTGACGTCATTTGTCTGCTCGTGCTATTCTTCCTCTTCTGAATTCCTGTCATTATGTCAGCCCTCAGAGCTTACAAATGTCGGGAAGCGCCATGTATCTGTCTTTATTTGTGTGCGCCGGTTGGTTTGATCAGGGGAGGGTTAGAGAGGAGGTAAAATGGATCAAAAGGATAAGCTTAAAATATGAGAATGAACTCTAAATGTTCTTAAAGAAAAACTCATGTGACCACCAAACTGTAGAGTAGACGTTAAGATGAAATCTTCATCTTGTTCTCCTTTCTGTGTTACTTACAAGGCTCAGTAGAAAACTTTTGCTGCAAGTGCCTGTATCTGGGATGCCCGAGTGCATAAAAATAAACAAACGAATGGATGGATGGATGGACGGTTGGATGGATGGATGGATGGATGGATGGATGGACGGGTGGATGGATGGATGGATGGATGGATGGACGGGTGGATGGATGGATGAATGGATGAATGGATGGACGGATGGATGGATAGATGGATGGATGGATGGATGGATGGATGGATGGATGGATGGATGGATGGATGGAAGGACGGATAGATGAATGGATGAATGAAAGAACGAACGAACGAACGAACGAACGAACGAACGAACGAACGAATCAATTAATCAATGAATCAATGAATGATATAAATCTCACGTTTCACAGCTTCCAAGCGCGCAATATCAGATTGGTGCTCGACGACCATGACCTTGTTGCCAAAAATGGACGTTGGCGGTTTGCGAGTCACGTGCACAATCTGAGATACAAGACGAAGAAGCAGGTCCCAGTATGCGCCGACAGGCAGCTTGTCTGCGTGGAATAACACGAGACACGGCTGTTGAACAATGGAAAATCAAGAAGGGAGTGACTTGAGATTGGGTGAGCACTGCTCAGGTAAGAGGCAGGTGGAAATGTTTCAGGGGTTCCTGAACTAAGCACTTTTTGTTAATTACTTCACCCAAGAAGTGACTACGTCAATGAAAATGTGCTGTATCCCTGCCGTCTTTACCGTCCGGGAACATACAGGAAAGTATCGGTTGGGGCCTGACTGTCTTCTATCAAGAGTCACTTTAAAAGGTCAAGTTAAATATTCAAATGAGGTAGGTGAGGCAGTAAGAGGGAAAGGTTTTTAATTTTTGTTTTATTTTTTATATATAATCTTTTTTCTTCTTTGGCATTTTGTACAGAGGCAGTATGCTGGAATTTGCTTAAAATCTCTTGATAGATGAGAAGAGACATGTTTTGTGCTCGAGTCATACCAGCCTAGGCTAGAGAATAGAGAAAGGAGATTTCTAAGACAACGTTTTTAATTGTCTTAAGTTGGCCCTAATTAATTAGCCATTTTAACCATCGCCCTCCATCACCCCTTACCAATCCATGTTTTCAATGCACTTGGTGCTTTTTTAAATCATTGGAGACGCCTTCTTCAATCAGTTGTCAACCCAGGCGCCTTCGAGATTTTGAGATTGCCTTAAGCTGTCCCTTAATTAATGACTAATTTGTCCCATCACCCTCCCCCGTCTTCTCAGTATACACAGTGCATTTTTTAGGTCGGCTGTCAACCCGGGGGAGACCTACACCCGCTATTCAATTTATAAATTAAACCAAGCTCCTTTCATTAAAACCATTCATGCATAGATCGGTGTGCCCGCATGGCTTTTGTGTGCACAAAGGTTGGTTGGTTGTACATTGCTTAAGATCCCTACAGCAACAAGACTTTCTCAGGACGTGCCTGCAATGCTTGTGAAAAAAATCCTAAACAGAATATTGAATGTATGTCGCCAGCCGGTCTAATATGCTAAATAAACCTAAGACCATTTAGCAACACACGTCCAATATCAAAAGCTACAGGCAGTGCAGACAATAGGAAGAAAATACAGACAGAAACTCATGCCCCAGAATAGAGGGGAAAAAGCACACTGTGAGGCTGAACCTGGGAACTAAAAAGTAGTTAACCCCACCCAAGTTCCTCAGGGCAGACCCGGGTGGGGTGCGCACAAAGGGGACAGTCTTCATTCAAGACACCTTGCTTCTCCATTAGCAGATAAGGTTAGGGTTTAACCTAGCATGACATGTCGACAGGTAACTTACAGACATCTAATAACAGATTAGATAGGTAACCTACAAGTTGTAAGTAAAGTTACTTTATAAGTAAGTTAAAACAGTACTTATAAGTGTCTTAACATAAGATCTTATACGTTCTTTGTCTTAAGTCATTGGGTTACTTGGAAAATTGTGTTAATTTGGATGGACAGCAAAATAACTTTTTTTTCACAATAATAGTCTGGAGGTGGAAATCAGGTGCACGTGTGTGTTTGATATTGGTTATTCCATTCAAAACCAGGGGGGGGGGGGGGGGAGTGCAGTTCTATTCAAATGAGCAAGTTCATTTAACTCCAATTTCATTATCCTAAATAAAAATATAAACTGACATCATTTTTCCATCTACCTTTCAAGTCCAGGGTGTTATTCAAGTAAAATTATCAAAGCAGGACACGCTTTTTACAAAGGTACACCAAACTGGTTTTAAACTGCCTGGCATGCCTGTCAGCTAATTTTATGTAAACCGACACCATGCAGACTGTCAGTCCTTTTGAGAAAACGATATTAAGCAGGATGGCTGGTGTAGTGCTTGTGAAATATGTTTTGCAGAGAAGGGTTAGAGTGACGTTTTTTTTTTTTTTCTAAACTGAAACAGCCTAAACCTAAAGGTAAGTGCACAATTTTTTGTTTCATTTTATATTGTATTATTTAATAAAATAAATCAGGATGAATTACTACTTCTGAGTGATATCTGTTCTGTAGAGAACAAACAATTAGAGTCAAATAAAGAACGACTTCTCTCTGTGATAGTTTCCTGAAAATCAAACGCTTATCTTGGAAAACAGTATACAACAGAGGAAATAGAATCACTCACCACTGAGGAGGTAATTAAGCTACATGCTAAATATGAAAACCACATTGGTTTACTAATGACCCGTGACTTAAGTTGATCTCTCATGTGTCTGTACACAAAAGCAGTTAATCATTTCCTACCCATAGACCACACCCAGCATGCAGCCCTTTGGTCCACCATGAAGCAGTATGACATCAATGTCAACCTCATCAAAGTCATAGCCAACCTTTACAACAAGGCCACTAGCTCAGTCTGCTTCAACGGCAAAACAGGAAATTGGTTTAGGACAACAGTTGGAGTCAGACAGGGCTGCTTGCTCTCACCTACTCTTTTCAACATCTTCCTGGAAATAATCATGACGGACGCTCTGAAAGATCATGAAGGAACTGTCAGTATTGGAGGCAGAACAATCAGAACCTTGCACTACGTGGATGACATTGATGGCCTTGCAAGAACAGAGGAGGAGCTAGCTCAGCTGGTGGTAAATCTGGACAGTACAGCCATTGCGTTTGGAATGGAAATCAGCACAGAGAAGACCAAACTGATGACCAATAACGCCAGTGGCATTTGCACTGAAATCATGTTTGGAACCCAAAAACCGGAAACAGTTAAGAAATTCAAATACTTAGCAGCCATTGTGGCAGATGAGGGATCAAAACCAGAAATACTGTCCAGGATTGCGCAGACAACAATAGCACTGACAAAACTGAATACCATATTGAAGGACAGGAACATAACACTCTACTCCAAGATCAGACTGATGCGCTCCTTAGTCATCTCGGTGTTCTTGTATGCCTGCGAGTCATGGACCCTCACAGCAGACCTTGAAAGGAGCATACAAGCCACTGAAATGAGATGTTTTCGAAGGCTGCTTGGCATTTCGTACAGAGATCACATCACGAAAGAGGAAGTGGGAAGCAGAATCAGGCAAGCCATCGGGCCCTATGAAGACCTATTAGCCATTGTAAAAAAACGCAAACGGAAGTGGTAATGTATGTCACGCGACCAGCAGGGCTTGCCAAGACAATCCTGCAAGGCACTCTGCAAGGAGGGCGAAGGAAAGGAAGACAGAGAAAAAGACAGGAAAACAATATCTCAGAGTGGACAGGACTGAAGCTGAGGAACACAGCATTGGCATTGAACTGAGTGGAATGGAGGGAGCTGGTTGCTAAGTCATCAGTGGTGCCCCAATGGTCGGCAACACTACGGGATAGATAGATAGATAGATAGACCCATGGACACTGATAGTCTATCACGAGATCTTGAAAGCAACATATTGTTTCAAGTTCAATTGGTAAATTAGCATGCCTTATGTTTTACAAATTTGGAAATTACCTTGCCCCTGTGGTAACATTACTGATCACGGGAAGTCATGTTGATTTTTCTAAAATAAATTATAAAGCAGACGAAAATACAGGAAAGAAAGACAACCTCACAACCGTCCTTGACCCAAGGTCAAATGGTAACTATGGTTAAAACCTGGGCAGGGTTGAGGCAGGAAAAAAAAATAGCCCATTATAAGAGACCCACAAAATTACAACTACAAGAAACTACAAGAAAAAGGAGGTTACAAAGTAAAGCAGGTAATAGGACTGTCAGGGGAGAGAAGTGTGCATGATCGACCAGTGATCATAGATCTACTGTGTCCAAAGCACAATTTAAAAAGATAGGAAAGATAGGGGGCGCTAAGAAAGTGACTGGAAGCAATGCATATGGAAGCCCCCCTGAAGGGGGACGTATCACATATCCCACTGTTCCAGCCACTCAGTGCATGGAAATTTAAATCTAGGTCCCCCAAGGGGGTCCAGATATTTAGCCGGTGTGGACAGCTGTTTCGGTCTTGGCGAACTCTTTAGCACACCATCGGCAATACTGGAGGAGGCAGGAATTTCTGCCTACCTGCAATGACAGCCACATTTTACTGTGGTGTCTGCAGGGGCATACATTCCATGCCACCACCTAGAGTTAAATTTCCGATATTACCCGAGAGGTCGCCAAGACCGAAACAGCTGTCCACACCAGCTAAATATCTGGACTCCCCTTGGGGGGACCTAGATTTAAACTTCCATGCACTGATTGGCTGGAACGGTGGGATATGTGATACGCCCCCCCCCCCTTCGAGGGGGGGGGGGGGGGGTGGGGCTTCCATATGCATTGCTTCCAGTCACTTTCCTAGCGCCCCCTCTCTTTCCTATTTTTTTTTTTTTTTTTTGTGCTTTGGCCACAGTAGATCTATGATCACTGGTCGATCAAGCACACTTCTCTCCCCTGACAGTGCTATTACCTACTTCACTTTATAACCTTCCGAAAATATTAGCACTGGCAGTTTCCCCTTTTCTTTTCATTTATTACTACACTATCGACTGCAACCCCTTCCCCCCTTTTGGTAGGTTCTCTTTTAGGGTGCATGGAAATTTAACTCTAGGTGGTGGCATGGAATGTATGCCCCTGCAGACACCACAGTAAAATGTGTCTGTCATTGCAGGTAGGCAGAAATTCCTGCCTCCTCCAGTATTGCCCATGGTGTGCTGAAGAGGTCGCCAAGACCGAAACAGCTGTCCTCACCAGCTAAATATCTGGACCCCCCTTGGGGGACCTAGATTTAAATTTCCATGCACTGAGTGGCTGGAACAGTGGGATATGTGACACGCCCCCCTTCGGGGGGGGGGGGGGGGGCTTCCATATGCATTGCTTCCAGTCACTTTCCTAGCGCCCCCTCTCTTTCCTATCTTTTTTTTTGTGCTTTGGCCAAAGTAGATCTATGATCAATGGTCGATCATGCACACTTCTCTCCCCTGACAGTGATATTACCTACTTTACTTTGTAACCTTCCTAAAATATTAGCACTGGCAGTCTCCCCTTTTCTTTTCATTTATTACTACAATATCGACTGCGACCTCTTCCCCCCTTTTGGTAGGTTCTCTTTTAGGGTGCATGGAAATTTAACTCTAGGTGGTGGCATGGAATATATGCCCCTGCAGACACCACAGTAAAATGTGGCTGTCATTGCAGGTAGGCAGAAATTCCTGCCTCCTCCAGTATTGCCCATGGTGTGCTGAAGAGGTCGCCAAGACCGAAACAGCTGTCCACACCGGTTAAATATCTGGACCCCCCTTGGGGGACCTAGATTTAAATTTCCATGCACTGAGTGGCTGGAACAGTGGGATATGTGATACGCCCTCCTTCGGGGGGGGGGGGGGGGGGCTTACATATGCATTGCTTCCAGTCACTTTCTTAGCGCCCCCTCTCTTTCCTATCCTTTTTTTGTGTGTGCTTTGGCCACAGTAGATCTATGATCTCTGGTCGAGCATGCACACTTCTCTTCCCTGACAGTGCTATTACCTACTTTACTTTGTAACCTTCCTAAAATATTAGCACTGGCAGTCTCCCCTTTTCTTTTCATTTACAAGAAAAGGGACTCTACGATGCTTGGTCTTAAACAGTTAGTCTCTTCGCCAACACGAATAACACCAACAACATCTACACTCATAGACCACATCTATACCACACAGCCGGAGTCTGTTCATAATGCGTCCGTCGGTAACCTTGGTATCAGTGATCACTTTCCCATCAGCTGTATGTGGCCCACTAAGTTCCCAAAAGCAAAGAAGGGATGTCATCAATATCGTTCTTTTAAAAAATTTTGCGAGAGGGACTTTTTATCTGACCTTAATAACGCACCTTTTGATGACGTGCTTAGTGAAACTGACCCTGACAGTGCTCTGTCTGTCCGGTATAGCTTTTTTTTACTATTTTAAATAAACACGCGCCTGTGCGGCGGAGGCGAGTCAAACACGCATCACTCCTGCCGTGGCTGACTCAAGACATCATTCAGGCCATGAAGGTGAGAGATGATCTGAGAAAACAGAAGCGCTTTGCTGAATTTAAACGTGAGCGCAATCGTGTCAAATGTCTAGTGCGGCAGGTTAAAAAATCTTTCATTTATCGTTTGATTAAACAAGACAAAGACATGTCCACACTCTGGCGCGCTATGGCCTTAGTGACTGGGGGCAAGAGTAGGAAATCCACTGTAATCCCGTCTACCCTGACTGCCGTTAATTTTAACGATCATTTCCTTTCAATTGCCGAGTCCCTGGTCCTTCTAAAACAAACTCTGGGCCCTATTCCTGTCCTGAAACCCTGATTGATTTCTGTAGAATGTAAACTGCGAGATGAAATAAGCCTCAAAATACTGAAACTATTATTTCCTTATTTTGCAGAAACAATAACTTATGTCTACAATTTATGCATATAGAAAAATGTTTTCCCAAAACAACTAAAAAAGGCTAAAGTTATTCCCCTACCTAAAACAAAAGATCTGTCCGATGTTAACAATTATCGCCCCATTTCACTTGTGTCTGTCTTAAGTAAACCCCTTGAACGACACATTCATAAGCATCTGTTAGAATACCTTGGAAAACACAAATTAATCCACCCCTTCGCCCGAAGCATAGTTGTCATACAGCCTTAGCGCAACTTACAGACGCGTGGCTAAATTCAATGAACCAAGGCGAATTTACAGGTGCTGTTTTCATAGACCTTCGGAAAGCTTTCGACCTGGTAGATCATGAAATTCTCCTTTCCAAGCTCAGTATTTATCTGGATGGTTCATTTTCAAGTAACTGTTTTCATACATCAGACGGCAGTTCTCAGGCATCTATACATTCCTTAAAAACAACCTCGTTTTTCGCTTCCTATCTTACAGACAGACAGCAGCACGTGATGGTCAAAGGATCTTACGCTTCAAGTGGTTTATTAACAAGAGAAGTGCCCCAGGGCTCTGTCCTGGGTCCTCTTCTTTTTTGCATATTTATCTATGACCTGCCACTACATTTCACGAATGACAGAATTGCATGTGACTTGTTTGCCGATGACGCAACAATCCACACCCCCGATAAGTGTTTTGAATCTTTAAATGGTCGTTTGCAACAGGGACTGAGCGAAATTTCCAAATGGTGTGAAAATAATGCAATGATCCTTAATCCCACCAAAACCGAATGTATGACGATAGCAACCCATCAAAAGCATCAGCTCAAGTCACTTTCGATTAGCCTGGAAATCCAAGACCACTCCATTACACAAGTAACTGAACATCGCCTACTTGGAGTTATTGTTGATAACCAGATGAAATGGCAATCTCACATCAATGTTTTCTGTTAACAGTTTCCAGAAATGTTTTTATGCTGTCTAAGCTAAAATATCTTATTGATGTCGACGCTCGCAAACTATTTTACAATGTCCATGTCAAATCCCACATCGATCGTCGGAAACTAAAATCTGTCAACCGAGAGAACTTTTTCGACGAGGCTGTCGACCGTCTCTTGGACCCCACCTCCTCTCCCGATCTTGCATCCCATTTCGATTCCTCCCTTCGAAAACTTCTAGACACCCATGCCCCTGTCACCACCTGCTCCATACCCAACCGACTCCCCTCCCCCTGGCTCACTGACGACATAGCCGAGGCCAAGCGCGAGCGTCGACAAGCGGAACGCCGCTGGCGCTCATCCGACCTCACCGTTCACAGAGAGATCTTCCAAACCACCAGATCCAAAGTCTGCAGAATGATCTCCGACTCCAAACGCAAACACCTTCAAAACAAAATCCTGGAATCCACTTCTTCCAAAACCCTCTACGCTACTATGAACACACTCCTAGGCACTTCTAAAGACTCTCCTCTTCCCAACACACACAGCAAAGAAGAACTTCCGTCCGCCTTTTCCTCCTATTTCTCCGACAAAATCCAAACTCTGCGCAACACACTCGACACTCTGCCTTCTTCGCCTTGCCTCCCTGACACCCCCTTTTCCGGCACTCCCCTCTCGTCCTTCCGCCCCGTCTCTCAGGATGAAGTTCTCAAGACCATAAAGTCCATGCCTTTCAAAACCTGCGAACTAGACCCCCTCCCAGCTTCCCTCTACCAGGACGGCCTCCCAAAACTTTTGCCCTTCATTACCGACATCATCAACACATCTCTAGAAAATGGCTCCGTCCCCGATATCTTCAAGTCCGCCATCGTCCGTCCTCTCCTCAAAAAACACAACCTCGACCCAAACGAACTCAAGAACTACCGCCCAGTCTCCAATCTCTCTTTCCTGTCCAAGCTTCTTGAGAAGGTCGTACTCAACCAACTCAACCTCCACCTCGCCGACAACAACCTCCTCAGTCCCTTCCAGTCTGCCTATCGCAAACATCACAGCACTGAAACTGCCCTTCTACATATCCTAAACGACCTGCTTCTCTCCACTGACTCGGGCAACATCTCCCTTCTTACGCTACTCGATCTCTCTGCCGCCTTCGACACCATAGACCACACTATCCTCCTCCACCGCCTCCACCACTCCTTTGGCATCACTGACTCTGCTCACTCCTGGTTTCTCTCCTACCTCTCCGACAGACAGCAGTCCGTCACCATCGACGGCGTTTCCTCCAACCCAGTCAGGCTCTCCTGCGGCGTTCCTCAGGGGTCCGTCCTGGGCCCGGTCCTTTTTACACTCTACATCTCCCCCCTGTCCAACATCATCCAGTCTCACCACATACACCACCACCTCTACGCTGACGACTCACAACTACTAGACAAAGACAAACTCGACAACACTCAGACACTACTGACTCGCACGGCTGACTGCTATGAGGACGTGAAAAACTGGATGACAGCAAACAAGCTCAAACTGAACGACGACAAAACGGAAGCCATGCTGGTAGGCACTCGCCAGAAACTTTCCCAGCTCTCTCCCTCTCTTCACCTTCAACTCGACAGCACCCCCATCTCCCTCTCTGACTCGGTCAAGAACCTTGGCGTTATCCTCGATTCCTCTCTTTCCATGACCAGCTTCGTCTCCGCCACGGCCCAGGCATGTTATTTCCACCTCCACCGCATCAGTCAGATCAGAAAATACCTCACTACCGAAGCTGCCACCAAACTCGCTGTCTCTCTCATCTTATCTCGCATCGACTACTGCAACTCTCTCCTTTCTGGCCTTCCTCACTCCACCACTCTCACTCTCCAGCGCGTCCAGAACAATGCTGCCCGCCTCGTCCTCAGAAAGAAAAAATCCGACCACATCACTCCCCTGCTCAAGCTCCTTCACTGGCTCCCCATCCCCCAACGCATCCAATACAAGATACTGTCTCTCTGCTACAAATCCCTGAACAACTACGCTCCTGCGTATCTCTCCAACTTACTTCACCCCTACACTCCTCCCCGCTCCCTCCGCTCCGCCTCTGACCCTCTCCGACTCCTCATCCCCCGCACCAAACTCAGCACTTTCGGCCCCCGCTCTTTCTCAGTATACGGTCCAACCACCTGGAACACTCTCCCACTCTCTCTCCGTCAGAAACACTCGCTCTCCTCCTTCCAGTCTGCCCTCAAAACTCATCTCTTTCAACAGTTCTAGCACTATATCACCACACTCCCCAGCCCAAGCTGACCGTCGTAATGTATCTTCACTATTTGTGTTACGTGAGTCATTGTCTAAAGCGTGCGCATGCGTGTGCGAGTTGTGAGTGCGCGCTTAGAGTTATAATTATTATAAGATAAGCGCATTATAAATACCGTAATTATTATTATTATTATGACGGCAGCGGTGACATACACTTGAAGAGGCTTAACTCCTTGCATCGCAGGGCTGTGCAGCAGATCCTGCCTGATCCTGCCCTTTCTACTGACCAAAAATAAAATAAAAATGCTTCCTCTTCACAGGCACCATCTCTTTAACAAAGGGGTAGTCATGTATAAAATCTGGAATGAAATCCACCCAGAATACTTGTGTAAGCTCTTCACCAAGGTAGTTTCAGGCTATTCAACATCAAGGTATAACTTCATCACACCACGTCCGAGGATATATTTATTTAACACCACCCTCTCTTTCTTTGGCGCATCTTTTTAGAATAAACTGCCAGCGCACATAGCACGCACTGGCTCACTTCCCTCTTTCAAAGAAAGCCTCTTAAGTACCTGCTATCTAACAGCTCATTCACTGGTTCGGGTATCCCCATCGCCTAAAGCCTTGATATTAACCTCCGAGCGCACGTGTGCGTTTATGTGTGTGTGCGTGCGCGTGCGTGCGTGCGTGCGTGTGTGTGTATGTGTGTGTGTGTGTGTGTGTGTGTGTGTGTGTGTGTGTGTGTGTGTGTCTGTGGGTGTCTGTGTGCGTGTGTGTGTGCGTGCGGCGCGAGCGTGCGCGCGTGTTTGATTTCAGTGAAAGAAGGAATTTTAAAGAATATATTCTTTTTTCCCCATTCACATTGTTAGCAATCATAATTGGTGCCCTCCATTTTGCCTTATCCATCTTTTTTGAACGACTTGTTATATCATGTGCACTTGCATGTTAGTAGCTTTGTACCTTTGTATGTTAGTAGCTTTGTACCTTTGTATGCTAGTAGCTTTGTACCTTTAGCAGAGTTGTACCTTTGTAGATTAGCAACGGCAAGCGTAAAAAATGGCACATGTGCTAACTGCTTCTTCCGTTCAGAAATAAAGTTTCATTTCATTTCAATAAAGTTTCATTTTATTTCATGTAACTGAACCACCACCCACATCAATACCACCACCACCAACGCCACATCAAATTGAGAAATTAACAAGTGAGCCTGTCACACATTAGTCTAAACCTGTAATAACGAAATACTTTATTGACGGATTTGTTGTTGGATTTGGCTGCATAGGTTACAAGTTATGGAACAAATATAAGCCACAAACTCAAACAGTGTCCAAAAACAAAACCCCACATAAATACAAAAAGCCAAGCAAGAAGCCCCCACATTATCAGCAGCACCAAAAGCCTTTGATTTATTTTTCATGCAATAAATAAATTTATTATTTTAATTTTTGTTGAATCAGAAAATGAGTGACACAAAGGACCTAATAAACCTTGTCTATCACCCTGCTGTTCTAAGTGGAGTTGGAGTCACCTACACTATGTTAGAAAGGAGTCTTATCAAAATGCGCTCTGCAGACCTAGGCAAACTAGATTTTGAGGACAGTTGCGGTTGTCACAGCGTCGATTGCAACAAAAGACTGTTTTGTTAAGCAAGGAATTATTACAGAAAATGTATCTATGTAAATACAAATATGGCAACATTGATAGTTATCATTGGCGGTGCTGTTGTCAATGTACTTGCTTGGAGAGGATCAAATTACTTCTTTTCCAAAATGAGTAGGGAAAAGAGTACAAAAAGTCACAACGAAGCAGCAGAGAAACTGGCCCAAGCAGAACAGGATTACAAAAAAAAAAAAAAAAACCCAGAGACTAGCAAAACTTGATTTTATCAATGAAAAACTCAGACTGGAAGGTCACATGCTGCATACATTTACATATGTTGATGACGCTATTAAAGAATACTACCTTGTTACTGGTGAAGATATGTCCATACCACAACAAAACTTAGTGATTACTACCATCCCAGCCCACCAAAATAAATGAAGAAATAATGCTTGTTTTAGTAGGAACGACATTTGTTTATTTCACACGAGTTTTTCTTGGTAGAAGACCGGCTGGCGACATAATTCAATATTCTGTTTAGTTTATTTTTCACAAGCAGTGCAGGCACGTACTGAGAAAGTCTTGTTGCTGTAGGGATGTTAAGCAATGTACAACCAACCAACCAACCAATCCGATGGAGTCGGACCGTTAGGCAACGCCACGGACCAAGCAAAGCCATAACAATTTGTGTACTTAACTGGCAATGCAATACGGCGTGGGGGTAATAGTTTCTCAGAAAACATGTATGGTGTGACTTGTGATTGGTGTGATGTCCTAAAAAGCTTTGTTTTAGGCCGCTGTGAGATGGCCTTATTTGCCTGCTCGGCGGTAAACCCCAATAACTAACTAACTTTGTTTTAGGCGTGGACTCGGGTTATATGGCATAGGTAGTTTTCTAGTCACATAATCCCTCTCTCTAACGGATCGCTCACAGCATATGTGAGTAGAGACAAGTAGGAGAGTTTTTTTAACTGCCCCCTGCTCGCATGAGTGGAAATCTTCAACGCGCAAAAGGAAGAATAGCAGAAAAGTCTGTCATTTTACCACATTCATATACTGAAGGCAAAAGTTCCGCACGTGCTTCCGTGTGATATCAGTCGTACTTTACCAAACGTGGAGACAAACAAACCACATACAGTAATGCTAGGAGTTGGCTATATTTTTAAAAAAAAAAAGAAACAAAATTGCTTGTTTTGAAACTCGTGATTAAGAAATTTAGCAATTTGTATCAAACCATGTATCGTCGATGAAGAGGGTAGAACAAGAATTCTTGGCGAATCTTTTATGCGCGTTAGACGTCCCATGAAAATGCATTTAAAAGTTTACTGAAACCGAAAAGACACTGGCTTCACCAACAAGAATACAAACAAACGACTGTTTGAAAGTCACCTCCTATTCTCGGGCATCACTGTCTAACATGTGGAAATTTCAACAAAATAAAAATAATAAATACATAAATAAAAAAGTAACATAAGTTTCAGTACAATATTGTTCCACTTGAATGGTGCTGTCAAGTCACAAAGTTGGGTTGAAACCAACCTAAAAGGTAAAATTCCTGTTTTTAAGATTTTTGCATTGACATCTTACGTCATTATTTTAACTCATTCTACCCCATACACACCACAGCAAGATAAGGTTCGACCATGATAGTTCAAGGGTGATGCCAGAATAGCTTGGCGCCTATGGGCGCCAAGCTATTCTGGCATCACCCTTGAACTATCATGGTCGATCTGTGTCCTGCACTAGAGTGCAGTTTTCAGAGGACGACGGCAAAATTTGGGGATTTCGGTGTTGGGGTAGAATGATTTAATGTACAGTAAATGCTTTTTGTCCTCAAAATAACACAGAATCCCATACAAGCGACATTGAATGGATGTCATGAACAGACATGACATGAAATCATCGCCACTGAGCTAAGAAATTTGTTTGATTTTCTGGGCCTTAATTGGGATAGAATAATTTGGGATTGAAAAACGAAAAGTGCGTGTTTCTGTAACGATATTTGTTTGGTCAGAGAGGCGCCATTTAACGTGTTTCGTGCCATATTGTCTTTCAAGTGGCTTAGAAAGCAATAAATGGAAAAAAGACCATGAAATTTTAACTCTTCTAACTGGGTACGGTGCGCCTGCAGTGGAGCTGTTGGACGGTAAGCTTGTTTCCCGCCACCATGTATCCACGTAATTAAAACAATTTTCACAAATTTGTCACATTTCGTGGCAAAATGGTCAGGAGGCAATTACCAAAGTTTCACTGAAACATGGGTTAATTTTTTTACGATTTCGTAAAGTCATCTGTGCAGAACTTTTGCCTGCCAGTATACTTTATAAGATAGAGAAACCTGCTCCAGGGCATACATGGTTAAGAGTTGACAATAAAGTCTAACTATAATTTATCTATAAGTTACTATTGTTTTCCTCCCTACGTCACACGACCAGTAGTCCAGAAGCACCACGGGCCTATCGTTTCACCTCGTGGTCCATGTCAGGGTGGCCAAAAAAAAATTAGTCGAAAAAAATCTTAATTTTAATACAAAAACATCGCCATGTAGTTGACGCAAAAAATACTCGATCGTTTGTAAAAGGCAGTCGATCTAAAATTACTATTATTCGGACTTCGATTTCGTGGCGAGTTACCTCCCATCTCCACCTCTTTATGCTCTGAAACCATAATTAGCTTGTCTAGCATCAACATGGCGTCGCCCTGTGTTTGTTGTGTACATTGTGTAGACAATGCCGAAAACGACGAATTAATGCCTTTGACGGCGGTAAGATGGGAAAAAATTGTGAGTTGCAGTGTAAAATGGATTGATCTTGACGGATTAGAACGTCAAGTGGCGGGAAAGAGACACAGAGTGCAACTGACATATGCCTCAGCTTTTGCAGTTCCCGATATTTCCACCTAGCTTGCTACAATGCGTTTATGCACAGCGTTCGCATTTCCAGAGCTGAAGTAAGGAAGTCGAAAGGCAGGAAACCATCCCCAATCAAAAAGACTTTAAGAAACCGTGATCCACAGCCACAGGTCTGGTCGTCTAACCTGCTGCCAAACGTTTGCTTGATTTGTCGAAAGCTGAAGTAGACGAAGTCAGCAATCGGCTCACGTGTACAAGAAAAACTTGTGCAGGTACGTATAATATATATATATATATATATATATATATATATATATATATATATATATATATATATATATATATATATATATATAATATATATATATATATATATATATATATATATATATATATATATATATATATATATATATATATATATATATATATATATGCGTGCATTATATATATGTTGTACTCAGTTTAAATGGATTAAAAGAAGAATAATGTGTTGGTGCTATCCAAATGTGGTTTTTTTTTTCTCGTTCAATAGTCTGGTTTTCAATTCTTAAACCAGCAGCAGCAACAACCAAAACTTTACCTCTCTAGTGAATCTGTAGTGACCTGAATTCATAGTAATCCCAACTGGGGAGTGGAGGTAAAAGTTTTAAACATTGATTGTTTTTTTTTAATTATTATTATGTTGATGTACTAATCTGGGATTAATGACCCGTTCCAGACCTCATCAACTCCCATAATATGAGGGCTACAGGCTGATAGCCTATTATTGCCACATATTCCTATGGAAGATATTTTGAGGATATAAAGCTAAGTAACCCTTTTGTTACAGTGTGTATGGTTTGAAGTTTCATTTCTAACAGTGTTGTTTTATTTTCTGTTAAAGGGTGGAAATGATGGTAGTATCTTCCTTCAAGCTGCAGAAAAGCTCGGCCGTGAAGATATTCTACGAGATCTGCAGTACAAAACAGACCTGCTTGCTGTTGAAGCGAAGTAAGAATTCCCCAATTTTGCTTTGGTTTCATATGTGTGGTGTGTGCCAGAATGTAAAATAAATGAATCAATCAATAAATAACAATTTTGTAATGCAAATAAAGACAGGAATCAGACCAAAGATACAGTTGTATAAAACTCAAGAGAGTAAGTATGGACAGGAGGTTTAATAGATATCACAGGCCTTCCCATGCTTACAAACATACTTTGTGCATGCAGCAACAGCCAATGTGTATAAAGTTACTAAGCTGCAAATGGTGAATAAATGTTTGTGTGTGTGTGTGCAGGTATCACAAGTCATGCTACATTTGCTTTCTGGCAATCCTTGAGCACTGCCGACACAAATCTGGTTCTTCTGTGTCTTCTGCGGCGTCTTCTGATAGAGAATCCAGATGTTTCCAGGAATCTTTTGAACACTTGTGCAAGGAAGTAGTTGAACCCCGATTGAAATGTGGAGGCGAGGTCATGACTGTGAGGTACTTGAAGCGTAGGTTTCAGAAAATAGCAGCTCAGATGGAAAATGGAACATTCAATTCTACCTACAAGACTGGATACATGAAAGCAAGACTCAAGGCAGCTTTTCCAGATATTCAGTTTGCACATCAGCAGAATCCATCTGCTCCTCAAGTTGCCTTTTTCCCTTTAAGCAGAAGCTTAAATGCAAGCATGGTGATTACCCTGCAAACATTATCAACAGCAGAGACAGCGATGATGACTCAGGGGGGTATAGTGATGAGAATGAGACAACAGAAGTGCCCAGAACAATGGAATATTCTTTTGATTTGAGAAACCTGTTTATGGCTTTTCTTACTGTGAGAAATGCTGTCAAAGAAGCACCTACCTTTCAACCATCAACATGGCCTCCTCCTTTGCTGCTACAAACCACAAATAACTTGTTTAACATGACTAAAATTCAAGACACCTTTGAAGCAGAGACATGCCAAGCTTTCCTGGGCTTGCACTGCTTCACTGGTTGTGACACGGTGAGTTCTTTCCGTGGCAAAGGAAAGAAGAAGGCCCTCGCTTGTCTGCAAGGCTTTGTGCCTACGTTTGCTGATCTTGGCACAAAATGGACAGCCAGCGAACAAGTGCTTGTCAAGCTTGAGGCCTATGTGTGCACGCTGTATGGCAAAAAAACAGAAAGCAATGTTGACAGCCTCAGGTACGACATCTTCAAGCAGAGGAACAATAGCAGCTATTTGCCCCCTACGCGCGACTCCTTGATGCTGCATATCAGGAGAGCTGCATACCAAGCTGGCATACTTCGCCACTGTCTAAGCCAGTACATTTCTGCTCCCCCTGCCTTCTCACATGGATGGACATCTCAAGACGATGGCTCCTTGTCATTCCAATGGACTCAGCTGCCCTCGTTGCCTCCTGTGGTATATCTGACTTTGTGCAGTGTTCATGCAAGAATAGTGGCTGTGCCAGTGCAAACTGTTCATGCCGTAAGCGTTCGCTTCGGTGCACCAAAGCCTGTGTCTGTAGCAACTGCTCAAACCAAGCAGTAGAGGGAGATATTAGTGATCAAGAAGATGATGAGGAGGAATCAGCTTCAGACAGCAGTGACTCTGAGATGGAAGAATAAGAAAAAGGCAAAGTAACGTGTTTGGGAACATTTCAGCTTTTAATAATTAATTTTGGTTTTTCCCATTGGACTTTCATGTGTATACACATTTTAAGTAGTGTTTCAATTGCAAGGATTATTTACCTTTCTGTGACTCTAATAATAACTGGATGCACACAGTCTTCGGTAATTCTGCAACGTTTCATCCATCAAGGGAGGTAATTTATTGCAAAATACCCTTTATTTATTGCCATTCTGCCTTTTCGTGATACTTCTGCACTAAATTTTTGTAATCATTACTAAAAACTGTTCTAATATAAACTTTACAGCATGAATTTTTGGTGTTTTGTTGTGTTTTACAGATTTCATTATTTTCTGCTAAATTTATTTTTAAAACTTAATATTTCGCCGACTGCTGATTAACGATCAAGAATTTTTAAGTCGAAACTTGGCTGTGAACTCCTCTAAGGTATCTGAACAAGAAAATATAATTGTTTTTTGGTGACAGGGGGTTGGCCGACGAACTTTTTTTTTAGGCCTTTTAGGTCTCTAGTGCCTCTGGACTACAGTCACTTTAGCGAAAACCTTACCATGGGACCATGATATAAAAACCCCTGTAGCGAAAAATTACGGACGTTTTGTAGCCCTCTTAATGACGCCTCTTGGATGCCAGTTTTGTTCTATAAAAGATCGCCAAATGTTCTAAAGAACAAAGTTACTTAGTGTTGTTTGAAACAACAAGCACACTCAGTACTGGAGACGGTAACGTCATGACATATTTTAAATTACGTCATTAGTCTATTATGTATAAATGTATATTCCTTTGACGTCAGTCATGTCTGGCGTGATCCAGGTCGCAAGATGTCTTCTTGATTTCTTTTACGAAAATAGTGGAGGAATGAAAACAAATACGTTATTGGTCGGAGGGGTTCGCTGCACGGACCCTTGTAGGCCTTCAGGAGGTCAATAGAATCATTGAACCCCTCAGGCCTTCAGCCTTCGGGGTACAATGATTCCTTTGACCTCCCTTAGGCCTACAAAGGTCCGTGTAGCGAACCCCTCAGACCAATAACTTATATTATACAATATATATTATTTTTAATGTTTACCTGCAAAACCCGAACAGTACTCAAAACAGTCAGAAAAGAGTGGAACGGCATGGCGTGTCCTCCGAAAGTGATAAAATGAACCACTCTGGGTATCTTCATCCCGACTTCAGAGCATCTCCTTCGCACCACCTCCTTCAGACATTCGTCGTGGAAGTCGTATTTGGCTGGTGGAGAATTAACGCTCACTAACTCTTGTACAATGTCCGCGCTGGCACTCCTCCGATATAGGTTTCTGTAAAACACAAAACGTTAACCCTCATCATTCGGAATACACCAGTGTGTGAAATATGTTTGACTAAAATAGTTCAAAGAGTAGTGTCAGAATAGCTCGGAGCCTCTAGACGCCAAGCTATTCTGGCACGACCCTTGAACCAAAGCCATTGGTCTATATCCTTATCTGTAAGTACTATAATGTAGCTTGCATACGCCAGTGTACAAATTTGAAGCTTTTAGACTCAGTATGATATGGGCTAAACAGCAAAAAAGATAAATGAAAAGAAAAGGGGAGACTTCCAGTGCTAATATTTTAGGAAGGTTACAAAGTTAAGTAGATAATAGCACTGTCAGGGAGAGAAATGTGCATGATTGACCAGTGATCATAGATCTACTGTGGCCAAAGCACCAAAAAAAAAAAAAAAAAAAAAAGATAGGAAAGAGAGGGGGCGCTAAAAAAGTGACTGAAAGCAATGCATATGGAAGCCCCCCCCCCCCCCCGAAGGGGGGGGGGGGCTTCCATATGCATTGCTTTCAGTCACATATCACATATCCCACTGTTCCAGCCAGTTGTGTCACATATCCCACTGTTCCAGCCACTCAGTGCATGGAAATTTAAATCTAGGTCCCCCCAAGGGGGGTCCAGATATTTAGCCGGTGTGGACAGCTGTTTCGGTCTTGGCGACCTCTTCAGCACACCATCGGCGATACTGGAGAAGGCAGGAATTTATGCCTACCTGCAAAAACAACCACATTTTACTGTGGTGTCTGCAAGGGAATACATTCCATGCCACCACCTAGAGCCAAATTTCCATGCACCCTAAAAGAGAACCTACCAAAAGGGGGGAAGGGGTTGCA
>BTPG01000001.1:104653403-104680903 GCA_036245525.1 Semisulcospira habei | reverse complement strand
AGAACGTCATACATTGTGAGGTTTATTTCATCTCCTCGTAGTGACTGTATTGTGAGAGGAGCTTCATCACAGTGACATTTTGAGTTATTGTATTATTTAAAGGCAGCCTGTGTTACGGAAGACCTTATCGCGGAAGCAAGAGCGTCGAGTTGAGCTGCGCTTAACGGTTGTGCTTCCGGCGAGAAGATCCCGTGACGTGAAATATATTTATTCAACTTTCAGTTATATTAAGTTAAGGACATTTGCTCCATTTCCATATGTGATATTGTTTAGTCTCCATTTGCATTTGTGATATTGTGTATTCTGAGACGTGCTAGTTAAAAGAGCCTTGTGTTGTTTAAGTCTAGTTTGCTATAGCATTAGTTTAATTCGAGCTTGTTGTTCGTGCTCCCGCTGAGGAGTTGTAGTAGCTTTTGAACAATATTCATTTTTCCTCGATCTTCATTTGTGTTAGTAAACATTTTGGTTGATCGTATATTGATCGTTGATCGTTGATCGTGCTATTTACCATACTATATTACTTAAGGAGCCACGTGCTGTGATAGAGACTCCGCGGAAGCAAAGGCGTTGGTCTAACTGGCGTCAGCGCATGACGCTTGTGCTTCCGGCGGGGTCTAGTGGCGTATGGTGTAAGCTTTTCAATCTGTTGTATTAAGGATAGTTGTTTTATTTATATATTGTTTGTTTGTATTTTATTAGGAATATTTAGTTTATTATATATTTTGTTGTTATTTTGTATGGTGTATAGTGGTTAATCGGTTTGGGGAGTTTGGACCTGAGTACGGGTGAATGTGATGTGCGAGTGCGTGGTTGGGTTTGAGTGAGAATAGTTGTTTATTGTTAGGTTTATATTTATTAAATGTGGTCGTCATTGTTCCTCTGGTGTTTGTGTTAGGTTTGTGTTAGTGTGGGTTGGGTGCATCTCGAGTGTTAGAGTTCAAAGCTCGCGCCCCGGAAGCGGGGTCGTGACAGTTCCCGTCTTTTCCACATGTACTGATATATTGTATAATAAGCAAATTAATTATTCATGAGCTTGCTCGATATACATCCTTCCCAAAATCCCTTGCGCGTCAAAATTCGATCTTGATGATTGGTGCGTTTTTCAAAACGGGAAATATCTTCATACGGCAACATTAACAAGCTTCTTATATGTAGTAATAATGAAATACATCTTAGTGTGTACGAACGCTCGAAATTTATATCCTGTACACACACACACACACACACACACACACACACACACACACACACACACACACACACACACACACACACACACACACACACACACACACACACACACACACACACACACGAACGAAGAACATACGCCAAGAAACCTGCCAGTCGCTGGTCTGACAAGTGAAATTAACGAGATGTCACCTGGCGATTAAAAAAAAAAAGGTACCGGTCGATATTTTCCAAAAGGCTTATCATTTTAAAAATTTGTTTTCTTCACGGTAAAGTATTTTAGCTCTCGGTATTCACAACACCTTCAATTGCGTTTGTGTCCATTGTGTATTATATTATAGTCCGTCTCAGGACATGAGTACAGCGAGTCAATATAGTCCCTCTCAGGACATGAGTACAGCGAGTCAATATAGTCCGTCTCAGGACATGAGTACAGCGAGTCAATATAGTCCGTCTCAGGACATGAGTACAGCGAGTCAATATAGTCCGTCTCAGGACATGAGTACAGCGAGTCAATATAGTCCGTCTCAGGACATGAGTACAGCGAGTCAATATAGTCCGTCTCAGGACATGAGTACAGCGAGTCAATATAGTCCGTCTCAGGACATGAGTACAGCGAGTCAATATAGTGCGTCTCAGGACATGAGTACAGCGAGTCAATATAGTCCCTCTCAGGACATGAGTACAGCGAGTCAATATAGTCCCTCTCAGGACATGAGTACAGCGAGTCAATATAGTCCCTCTCAGGACATGAGTACAGCGAGTCAATATAGTCCCTCTCAGGACATGAGTACAGCGAGTCAATATAGTCCCTCTCAGGACATGAGTACAGCGAGTCAATATAGTCCGTCTCAGGACCTGAGTACAGCGAGTCAATATAGTCCCTCTCAGGACATGAGTACAGCGAGTCAATATAGTCCCTCCCAGGACATGAGTACAGCGAGTCAATATAGTCCCTCTCAGGACATGAGTACAGCGAGTCAATATAGTCCGTCTCAGTACATGAGTACAGCGAGTCAATATAGTCCCTCTCAGGACATGAGTACAGCGAGTCAATATAGACCGTCTCAGGACGTGTAGTACAGCGAGTCAATATAGACCGTCTCAGGACGTGAGTACAGCGAGTCAGGCGCAAATGAGTTTATAATCGTTAAATCTTAGAATGATCGCTTCAGCTTCAGCAGCCAGAAAGGATGTCCATGAAATCGTCGACAATCTACTAACAAACAAACTAACGGAGAAAAAAACCGCAATTAGCTTAGATATAAAATTACAACACAATTTGTTTATATTTTGTCTTCACCGACAAGTAGCGAATTGCATACTTATGATTATTTGTCACGAGCCCCAAGTTGTTTTGCTACTGTGGCTACTGATACGTGTGTGGGTGGATGGGGGGGGGGGGGGGTGTATGTGGGGTGGGGGGTGGAGGGCGAGGGGGTGGGGGCGAAAGGTGTGGGGGGGGGGGAAGGAGTAGAAGGGAATTTATCACGATTCCTTCAGAAATGCTGCATTAGCAAAGACGATTTTTACAGAGAAAGAAACACGCTTAGAAATAACAGTTACAACACATTTCCTCTTCACAGACAAGGCAAGTAGCAAATTGTATTCTTATAATTATTTGTCTATTTTGAAACAGTATCGGTGGCCCAGGTAGGAGCATGCCAAGGTTTGCCAATGTTCCTTCTTTGACTTGAGAAAGATCAGTTCAATTCGACACATTCTCACTACCGAAGCAACTAAAACTCTTGTTACCTCCCTTGTTGTTTCTCGCATTGATTTTTGTAATTCACTTTTGGTTGGTGTTCCTCAGAATCTTCTTGAAAAACTTCAAAGAGTTATGAACTGCTCCGCCCGACTAATTTACAGAGTACCGAAACGTGAGCACATAACAGTAACACCTTTACTTGTTGACCTGCAAGGGCTGCCTGTATCTCAAAGAATTTCGTACAAGGTTTCTGTTATTTGTCACAGTGCTATTACCGGTTCTGCTCCCCCATATTTGTCCGACCTGGTTCATGTTTACACGCCTTCAAGATCTCTCCGTTCAGCATCAGACACGCGTATTTTCAGGGTTCCTAGGCGAAAGAAGTCTAGCCAGGGCCAGCGTGCCTTTTCTTATTTCGGTCCAGTCACCTGGAACGACCTTCCAGCCATTGTCAGACATGCTCCAACTCTGTATGCTTTCAAAACACTGCTCAGGACCTGTCTGTTTTCTTATGCGTATATGTAACGCACGCAGACTTGCCCACAGTCGCACGTACAGACTCTCACGCAACAGACGCATACACCGCCACTGACTCAGACGGGCGTATTCATGCGGTAAAACTCAACACACGGGCTCCCTTTCTAAAGTGACTTTTATACAAGATAAATATACGAAAAAAACGCTCACAACTATCGAGCTATATACATCACTCCTTTCCCCACACCCAGCATCCACATCACATACACATCACACACTATCTCGGCCAGGCTAGGCTTTAGTTTCACACTATCTCCAACCTGTTTGATGTTATTGCCTGGTTACGTTGGTCCTTCTCACGTCTAGGCGTGAAAGTCCTTCGTTGTACGCTTCTTCCTACCGTCCTGTCTCTTTGGCACGGACGTCCTCGCACTCGTACTGTAGCGCAGTTCTCGCTTTGACTCGGGTGTCTCGGCCCCGGTCAGACTCACTCTAAGTGAAGAGCTGGAGGGGTGATGACCTCACGTTAGGTCTGGTGACTCGACGTCTCGGCGTCCGTCGCTCCCTCTTTACAAGCACTCTGAATACGACAACAAAAGTCCCAACGTAACACTTGCTAAACACACAACATATTGGATCAATGAGAAGCGTCACGTAACCTGGCTGATACAAATAACTCACACGTTCATTCACACACACACACGTGCTTCATAAACTGTCTACTTCAGTAACACCCCCATATCTCTGTCACTATCTTGAAACAGACTATAGCCTAACACTCTTACTATACACTACTCTATACACTGGAAAAGACTATGCTTAACCAACCACGTACTATCTTCATAGCGGCTTAGACATACACCCCTCACATTCCTTTAGTTATCTATCTCGGTAAACTACTGTATACAAAAACCACCGGTTACTTCACTGAATTCTAAACCAACATAACTAAACCAAACCGGTCAACACTATACAAGCAAATTACTCTTAGCAACGCATACTGTCTTTAACTAAGCACTCTCTTGGCTTGACTTCGCGAACGAAGATTCTATAGGGCTTGCCCACGTCGTCTGCAGGCATTTTCGTGGCTGAGGAGGCCAATCCGGGACAGGCAGGTTCGACCGCAGTGGCTGCAGGGGAAGGTCTGGTCAGGGTTCTGAGTTACGACAGCTCTGTTTTTTCTTCTGAGCCGCTTGTCTTTAAGGTTAGCTCTGCGAGAGTCCTCAAAGGAGACGGCTGCCTTGTGAATGGTGGAGCGCCACGTGTCACGGTCCGCGGCAAGCGAAAACCATTGGCGGTGGTCGATTTGGCAGGCACTAAGTGACTTCTTGAGACCGTCTTTGTATCTCTTCTTTGGTGCCCCTCTGTCTCGGTGTCCAGTGGCGAGCTCGCCGAACAGAGTGATCTTGGGTAGGCGATGATCCTCCATCCTGGAGACGTGCCCCGCCCAGCGAAGCTGTGTCCGCAGCAGCAAAGCCTCGATGCTCACAGTTTCCGCCTGTTCAAGGACCTCGACGTTGGTGACATAGTCACTCCAGTGAATGCTGAGGATGGTACGCAGGCAGCGCTGGTGAAAGCGTTCGAGGAGTCGTAGTTGGCTGCGGTAGAGGGCCCAGGACTCGGAACCGTACAGCAGGGTGGTGAGGACGACAGCTCTGTACACGCTGATCTTGGTGCCTTTTTTCAGCTGTTGATTGTGCCACACCCGCTTGAATAGTCGCCCGAAAGCACTGTTCGCTTTGGCCAGCCTGTTGTCCAGCTCCTTGTCCAGCTTGGCGTCTGACGTGATGATGCAGCCAAGGTAGGTAAACTGGTGTACAGACTTCAGTTCGGACTCGCCGATGGTGATGTGGGGAGGGCGATGCTCTTCCTTGGGTGCCGGCTGATGAAGGACCTCTGTCTTTTTCAGACTGACCTCAAGTCCAAACAGCTGGGCGGCATATGCGAAGCAGGACGTAATGCGCTGCAAGGCTCTCTCTGTGTGTGCAACGAGGGCAGCGTCATCAGCAAAGAGCAGCTCACGAATCAGTTGGTCTAGGGTTTTCGTGTGGGCCTGCAGTCGTCTGAGGTTGAACAGGCTGCCATCAAGACGATACCTGATGTACACTGCGTCGTCATCGTCGAGGTCCACTGTGGCCTGCTTCAACATCATGCTGAAGAAGATGGTGAAGAGGGTCGGTGCCAGCACGCAGCCTTGCTTCACGCCGTTGCGAATGGGGAATGGTTCTGAGAGGTCATTGTTTAGTCTGACCTGGCCTTGCTGGTCCTCGTGGAGCTGGACGATCATGTTGAGGAACTTTGGGGGACAGCCTAGTCGTTCCAGGATCTGCCACATACCTTGCCTGCTCACAGTGTCAAACGCTTTTGTTAGGTCGACAAACGTTACGTACAGCCCTTTGTTCTGCTCGCGGCACTTCTCCTGAAGCTGTCTCAGCACAAAGACCATGTCGGTGGTACTCCTGTTGGCTCTGAAGCCACACTGGCCCTCTGGGAGGTGGTCTTCAGCGATGGCAGGTACCAGCCGATTTAGGAGCAACCTTGCGAGAATTTTCCCGGCAATGGACAGCAGGGTAATTCCACGATAATTAGAGCAGGCAGACTTCTCTCCTTTGTTCTTGTACAGGGTGATGATGACCGCATCACGGAGATCCTTTGGTAGTGTTCCTTTTTCCCAGCAGCAGAGAAAGAGGTCGTGGAGCTTGTTGTGCAGTGCTGGGCCTCCATGTTTCCAGATCTCTGGCGGGATTCCGTCAATGCCTGCTGCTTTGCCACTCTTGAGCTGGTGGATGGCTGTGAGGGTCTCTTCGGCGGTGGGCGGTTCGTCCAATTCAACCTTTAGTGGAAGGTGTGGGATTTGGAGGATGACTGTTTCTTGAACAGTGCGCTCAGCGCCGAAGAGGTCCTGAAAGTATTCCGACCAGCGGTTCAAGATGGAGGTATTATCTGTGAGGAGTGCCTGTCCATCAGCGCTTCGCAGGGGACTTTGTACCAGGTGCCTAGGGCCGTACACTGCTTTCAGTGCTTCGTAGAAACCCCTGTAGTCACCGTTGTCAGCGCAGAGCTGGGTCCTCTGTGCGAGTCTGGACCACCACTCGTTCTGGAGCTCTCTAAGCTTGAGCTGGAGACTGCTGCGGATGAGGCGGAAGGCAGACTTCTTCACAGGGCAGGAAGGCGGTGGGCGGCTCTTTTTTTTTGCTAGAAGTTCCTGGATCTCTACGTCGTTTTCGTCAAACCAGTCTTTGTTCCTCTTTCTAGCAAAGCCCAAGACTTCCACAGAAGATTTTACAATAGCAGTTTTCAGTTGTTCCCAGAGTGTTTCAGGGGAGGAGTCTGCTGGATCAACTGTGTCTTTGAGCATGCGCTGTAAATCGGCCTGAAGGGCAGCTTTCTTGTCGTCACGCTGAAGGCTGGCAACATCAAGCTTTTTCTTGGGGGGGGGGGGGGGGCCCTTTCTTGGGTTTCAGCTTGAGGCGGAGCCTGAGTTTGCAGCGAACAAGGCGGTGGTCAGTGTGGCACTCTGCGCTGGGCATCACTCTGGTGGGGAGGACGTCACTGCGGTCCCTCTGACGCACTAGGACATAGTCGATAAGGTGCCAGTGCTTGGAGCGAGGATGCATCCAGGTGGTCTTTCGACTGTCCTTTTGCTGGAAAGTAGTGTTGGTGATGACAAGTTGCTGCTCTGCACAGAGCTCCAACAGTAGGCGACCATTGTCATTGCAGTTCCCAACGCCATGCTTGCCGAGGACTCCTTTCCAGGCTTCAGAGTCTTGTCCCACTCTGGCGTTGAAGTCGCCAAGGATGATGACTTTGTCGTCTGCAGGGGTTCTCTGCAGGAGTCTGCGCAGGTCAGAGTAGAACTTGTCTTTTTCTGCAGGCTCTGCCAGGAGGGTTGGGGAGTACACACTGAGAAGGGTGACGTATTGCTGGTGTCTCAGTGGGAGGCGCATGGACATGATGCGGTCGGAGTGACCCGTTGGTAGGTTTTCCAACTTAGTCGCAATGTGGGTCTTCACCATGAAGCCCACGCCTGAGAGCCGTCTTTCTGATGCAGACCTGCCTGACCAGTAGAGGGTGTAGCCAGCGCCAAGTTCTTGGAGGCTGCCTTCCTCCGGGAGGCGTACTTCGCTGAGCGCGGCGATGTCGATGTTTAACCTCCGCAATTCATGGGCAATGAGGGCGGAGCGACGTTCAGGGCGTCCGCTGTCTGCTGTGTCGAGCATGGTTCGGATGTTCCAGCATGCTACGTTGAGTCCGGTCGTGGTCGTCATGAGAGTGGATCCATTGTTTTTTCTTGTTTTCTGACCGCATGAGAAGATGCCCGTTGACCGCGGCAAGCCAACTGGGTTACGAGGGGATAAGCTTTGGTTAGGCCACCTTTTCTAGGCCCCTCTCCGTGTGGAGCAAGCAGTGCTGTCCCTAGAGAAGGCTGCTTGGTCGTTCAGGGTGTGCCGAGTGACGTTGTCATCCCCAGGTCAACATCAGGCGACCAATATCCTGAACCGCCTGCATGCAGGTTTGAGACTGCGGCTTCCAGTGACATCTTTCACCTGCCGTTTTGCCCCTTGCCCATCGCTACAGGACTTGGAAAGTTCAGTGTCAAAGTCCGTGGGCGTTTCCTAAAGCCTGCGCGGTGGAGCTCTTTGGTGGAGTGCAGTGTGCGCAGTACTGGCCCCACCCTTTAAACCCTTGGTTCGTTTGCCATGGCCTAGCAAGCTGGGACGGTGGCATCGAGGTCCTCGGGTCGTAGGTTTTATATCAGACTGTCCTTGTCTTAGTCTCTGGCTCAAAAGCCTTCCCCGGAGACACGGGGGCTTTGATGTCAGGGGTTTCCTCCCTTAGCCTTTCCGCAGCCAAGCGGCCAAGCCTGCAAGGCAGCAGGGGACTCGTGGGGGCCGGGGTCGTCTATGTCCCGTGCAGATGTGAACATCTGCCCACTGCCCAGACGGTGACACTTACCAGAGGAGAAAAATCCAACGCCGGAACCCGGTATCGAACCTCGCACCTTTGGCATTGGAGGCAGACGCCTTAACCACTCCGCCACTTCCCCGTGTAACGAAAAACTAAGCACTATCAATACTACATATATAGAAACATACCTGAAATCTAGGCTTCAGAGTCTTGGAATACGGGCTAGGTATCTCAAACACATCCGTCCAAACTGACGATAAGCCCCGTACTAATATATTACTCCTCTGCCAGACTGACTTTTGCCTAGAACTCACTAAACAGAACTCACCAAAACTCCGTGCTAACCATGCCTTACAGATTTCACGTGGAGCCTCATGCCACCCGGACTATCGGCACAAACAAACCGTTAACAAAAACCGTACCGTACTAACCCTAATGTATGAGCACTATGCACGAGCATAGAGCTTCATCACAGTATAGTTAGATGCATTTCAGTTCGTTAGCAATCTTTGGCAGTAACTGTTCTTGTAACCGTGTGTGTGTGTGTGTGTGTGTGTGTGTGTGTGTGTGTGTGTGTGTGTGTGTGTGTGTTAGAGTGTGTGCTTTTGATGTGTCACTTTAGTTTTCGTAATATTTATTGTAGATTTTCTTTCCTGTACTTTTTGTTCTGTGATTTGTTATCTTATAAAGCACTTAGAGCACTATTTATTTGGAGATTAAGCGCTATATAAATGTACATTATTATTATTATTATTATTATTATTATTATTATTATTATTATTATTATTATTATTATTATTATTATTATTATTATTATTATTATTATTATAGGAAAACGTCTTCGAGACTACGACGGACCTTTGCTTAGCACATTTTACCCTAGTACCTAATAACCCAAACTTTTGAAATTACCTTATGAAGGACTGTAATACAATTCTAGAGACAGATCGAGCATGGCAGTTGAAGGGTGGGCCACAATAGCTTGGCACCTATGGGCGCCAAGCTATTCTGGCACCACTCTTGAACTATCATGTTCGAGCCATGTCTTGCTGCAGTGTGTCGGGGCTGAATGAGTTAAGGATTGCAAGCGAAAATCCCCACGTCTCTCCCTCACTGAGAAGGCATCGTACATGCAGGGAATTGCGAGAGCACAGCCTGACCCTTTTCAGCAGGGGAAAGAGCGTGGCAGTGCATATGATTGCTGACTCGCAGATTCACGCACTAACCTTTATTACGAAGAACTATTCCGAAGAAGATGAATACAACAGTTGTTCCCAGGAGAATCGTCAGACGCACTTTCCAGCCTCGCGAGAGAAAGAGTTTCAGGTAGTGAGTAAAATCCATGACGCGCATGTGCTGAAACAGTTAGTTAGTTAGTTATTTGGGTTTAACGCCGAGCAGGCGACTAAGGCCATCTCACGACGGGATGGGTACAAATCTGGTCAGCCAGACTAAAAGCAAGGTTTTAAGACAAGATGTAAATATAGCTTAAAAATGGCAGGCTAAAATGTCGCACAAGTCTTTACAAGAAGCGTATACAGACTCTCAAAAATGGCAAAGAATTTTTTTTACATAGTCTTCGAATGCTCAGATCTTATTAAAAATATTGCATTCTCTCAAGAAATTGAAGAGTTTGTCCGGGGGAACATCCCGGAACAAAACCTTCAAGGAGTCTGCTGTGAAGTGTTTATATCTCGTGTCAATTAGATCAGCACAATACAGCAAAAAGTGTCGAACAGAAAACTGCTCATCACAGGCAAAACACCATGGACGCTCATCCTGTTTAAGTAAGTAAGAGTGCGTAACATACGTGTGCCCGATGTGGAGCCGAGCAAGGACAGTCTCCTCACGGCGGCTGCCGCAGCGGAAAGGTAGACTGTCGGACAACGTAGGAAGAGCTTCATGAAGCTTGTTCCCTTCCTCTTTGTCCCACTCGGACTGCCACTCGCGGGCTATGTACGCACTAATCACAGGTTGAAAATCACTATAAACAGTCTGTGTGTCAGGGACAGGGTCACGGCGGGCACTGTTGGCAGCAGAATCTGCGATTCTGTTGCCTTCGATGCCCACATGGCCCATCGTAAAACTCTGCAAACGACGGGTTAAAAACACAATCATAGGCAGGATTTTCTGGATGGGCCTTCAGCTGCAGAACGTAGCTGAGCATGAGGCGGATGCGGCGGAGCCTGAGAGAAGGCTCCCCTGCCTTTGCACACAGACTAGGAACTGGAGATGTCCTGAAGGCTCTCAGACATATTCGAAGACCTTGATGGTGAATTGTGTTCAGACGCTGTAGAACAGACTTGGAAGCCGAGCCATATACAACAGAGCCGTAATCCAGTTTGGACCAAACAAAGGTCCGGTACAGTCGAAATAAGACAATGCGATCTGCACCCCAGTCAGTACGACCAACGACACGAAGAATGTCGAGGGCCTTCTGACAAGAGGTTCTAAGGTAGTTAACATGGTTGCAGAAGGTCAATCTTTTGTCAAAGATGACCCCAAAAAACTTTGCCTCTTCGGCCACCTTAATTCGCACTCCAGCAATGCTCAGGCTAGGGTCTGGAAAAAATTTCGTCTGGTTAGTAAAATGCACACAGACTGTCTTGGAGGGCGAGAACCTGAATCCGTTGAGAGACACCCACCCCTGGATGCGATCAACGCACAGCTGCAAGCGCCTCTCAAGGGACGCAAGCCCTCGACCTCGTGCACACAAAGCAAAGTCGTCCACAAACAAGGAGCATTCAGAATCATCCTTAACGGCCTTTACAATGTTATTAATTTTAATACTAAATAAAACAGGAGATAAAATGCTGCCCTGCGGGACACCCATCTCCTGTTCAAAGGAATCGGAGAGGGTGGAGCCCACACGGACATGAAACGACCTGTTAGACAAAAAATTTTGAATAAAAACGGGCAGGTGCCCTTTAAAACCCATGTCCGACAAATCAGACATTATACCATACTTCCAGGTAGTGTCATATGCCTTATCAAGATCAAAGAAAAGTGCATAGACATGCTGCTTGTTGACAAAAGCATCTCGCATATAAGACTCAAAGCGGACTAGATGGTCAGTTGTACTACGGAAGCGCCGGAAACCGCACTGGAGGTCTGTGATGAGACCCTGTGACTGAAGATGCCACACCAGGCGGGCGTTGACCAAGCGTTCCATAGTTTTGCATAAACATGATGTCAAAGCGATTGGCCGATAGTTGCCCGGGTCGGAAGGATCTTTACCCGGCTTGGGGATTGGCACAACCACAGCCTGGTGCCAAGATGTCGGAAAATGACCAGTTATCCAGATATGGTTAAAGGCCTTGAGAAGTATAAGGAGTGAATCCTCAGGCAGATGTGTTAGGAGCTGATAGTGGATGGTATGTAATCCAGCAGCAGAGTCAGTACATTTCTGCATGGCTTGCTGCAATTCTGAAAACCTAAAAGGGGCATTATAGTCTTCCGAGTTATCCGATATAAAATCACAAGTACAAGACTCTCGCTTCTCCTTCTCTCTCTGGAAGAAAGGTGAATAATGCTCTGTTGAAGAATGACGGGCAATGGTGGAGGCAAGCAAATTGGCCACAGCCTTTTTAACCGTGACCAAACTGGCACCATCTCTAAGATGGCCGATAGAAGCCGAGCCACCCCTGCCTCTAATTCTTCGAACAGCCTTCCAGACTTTTTGGGATGGAGTCCTAGAAGATAAAGATGAGACGAAACTTCTCCAGGAAGCACGGCGTTCACGTTTAAAAATGTAACGGGCTTTCGCCCGCTGTCTTTTAAATATTAAAATATTTGCTTGCGACGGATCGCGAAAAGCACGTCGCTGAGCAGATTTGCGCATTTTTTGGGCCTTGCGGCACTCTTCATTGAACCATGGTACTCTTGGCTTCCGAGGGAGTGATGTGGAAGTTCTAGGGATGGTTTCACCTGCTACGTCCAACAAAATAGAAGTAAAACAAGAAACAGGTTCTTCAGCTGACATGACCACCTCCTCTGTAATACGAGACTGACAGAAGGAGGCGAACAGAGGCCAGTTCGCTTTCGTGAGATTCCAGCGTCCCACGGGCGAATCTTCCTCACAGCTGGCCGATGACAGGACTACTGGGAAGTGGTCACTACCACACAGGTCGTCGTGAACCTTTCAGTCAAAGTCCAGCATGCGAGAAGGATCACACACAGTGAGGTCTAGAACAGAACTAGAGCCTGAACCAGAGTTCGAGTACGTAGGTGAGCCATCGTTAAAGACACATAGGTTAAGTTGAGAAAAAACATCTTCTAACATCTGACCTCTGCCATCATAGTGATCACTACCCCAAAGGTGAGCGTGACCATTAAAATCCCCCATGAGGATAAAGGGAGGGGTCAGCTGATCTACTAAGTGAAAAATATCAGTACTACAGACCCGCAGAGATGGTGGCAGGTAAACACTGCATAATGTTATGTCTTTTTCAAGGTAACCCGAGCTGCGACAGCCTGAAGACAGGTGTCGATACTAACGGGGTACATAAAATTTGGCTACTAATGAAAAGAGCCACTCCACCCAAGCGCCTCTCTGAATCAGAGCCTTTGTGTATAGCGTGAAAACCATTAAAGGACACAGGGTCAGAAGTCTTCAGGTATGTTTCCTGAAGAGATATTACTGAGGGTTTATAGAACTTGACTAAAAGACGTAATTCCTCAAAGTTAGCTTGAAAACCACGACAATTCCACTGAAGCAGAGAGTAAATGATTGTGTATTATCTTGGGGTGAAGAGTTTTTTCCCCCTTTATCCTTTGACTTGGAATGAGGTGAAGAAACAGAGGGGGGGGGGGGGGGGGGGCGGCTCCCGGGCCTCCTCTGGTTCTTCGGAGATGAAGAGGGTGGAACTGCCACCGCATCAGCAACGACAACTTCCACTCCCTCCATCCGCTCCTCCAATGCAGCATATTTGTTTTGAAGGGGGACATCAGTGTTCTCCTTCTGGGCCCGTGCGCACAGCGGTCCCATAGATTTTTTAGACTTCTGGTCCTTGGCAGCGTTCCTGCCGCTAGAGTTAACGGCCTTAGAAGGCTGACCAGTGCCAGAAGCCTTTGGATTAGACAGCCTAACAGGTTTGTGTGGGGGCTGAGGCTTAGGGGCAACAGAAGGCGGCACTACCGGACTGGTAGTGTCCGCCTTCTGCGTTCCTTGGCTCCTCGTCACCACCAGAGGAGGGGCGAGAGGAGCCGAGGCTCCGCCCCCAACCAAGAAGTTGGGGTTTGACATGCAAGTCTTTGGTGGGGCGCTTGCCTGCCACCGCTGCACTGAATGTATACACAGATGTGTTAGAGGATGGTGCAGCCGCAGCTCCACCAGGGCCTTCAACCAGCTTTTTGGCGTCCAAAAAGGACAGCCCCTTCTCCACACGCACTTGCTGAATCCTGCACTCGGATATCCAACGAGGGCATTTCTTGTCCGAAGCCATATGCGCCCCCTGGCAATTCACACACAGGGGGGTGGCTGTGCAGGACTCAGCAGAGTGTCCGGGCTTAGTGCAACGGGCGCATGAAGCCTCTGCCTGGCGGCATGTCTTTTGCCCATGGCCATACTTTTGGCACTTAAAGCACCGGAGGGGGAGAGGGACGTACTTTTTCACTTTCAAGGAGTAGTAACCTCCCCAGATTGTAGTAGGAGGGGTTGGGGTGCCAAACGTCAGGATGATGGTAGGTAGACGGATCTCCCTACCACCTCGCTTGGAAGCGAAGCGCCTGACGTAAGTCACCCCCTGAGACTTAAGCATCCGTACAAGTTCATCTTCTGACAGTTCTGCCAAAGCTTGATCTTTGATTACGCCTCTTGATGAATTCACAGTTTTGTGGGGTGTCACCTCCACTGGAGTGTCTCCAATGGAAGAGAGCTTCAGCAGCCCGTTGGAGTGTGCCCGGGTACGTCACTCCACCAGCAAGTCACCAGACCTGAGGCGCTGGGCCTCAGGCCTGCCAACACGGCTGCGGAGGGTCTCCCCCACCAGAAATAGATTCAGCTTGGAAACAGGTTTGTCTGTCATCTTGCTATGAACAATGAGGAAGCGAGGCCATACAGCTGACGCCTGAGGCGTCGCCTCCTCACAGTCCGAGTCACTGTCATGTTCAATGTCGGTGGCGATGTGCCGCTTCTGTGCCAGTTTATTTCTTTTCCCCATATTATAATAGTAGAGATATTCATCCCCCGGGGGTCCCCGCCCGCCACCGAGCCCAACAAGGGAAAGTGCAACTGTCGGCGGGTCTCCAGCCGACGCACAATGGAGACTGCCCGAAAGATATACTCAAGGGGATAAGCCCGATTGAACCGTCTGAGCCACCGCCTTCTATCACACTGTTGAATGCAGGGGAACACTGGCGTAAAGCACCTAATCAGCAGATGAGGCGATAGCATGGTGCTCCGTATATCAACCCGCATGTCAACAGTGGGATAGGGCTAAACGTGACAAGAGCCGATTGACTAGGCCGGTACGACTAGCCTCCCGTTTAGGTAGAAGTCAAGGCCAAAGTGGAGTGTTTCAGCCACCAGGATCCTCTTCTCCCCCGACACGGGTCTCCAAGCACGGCAAACACTTGGGATCCAAAGGACCAAAAGCTCACATGTATTTTTAAGGACCAATCCAAGATGGTAAGACCTGGGTTAGCACAGCTCCTTAAAAACCGGACCAGTAAAAAAGACTGAACAACATATCTGCTGACATCAAGTCCTAATCCTGGACAAAGATGGCACCCCTCTGCTAGCCCACTCAGTCAGTGACTGAGGAGACTACCCACCCACACCACGTGGAGGCCGGTGCCGAGTGGGTGCTTTTAGTGTCATGTGCCGACTACACCATTAGGCACAAAGTTTTTGTTAGTCTGTTGCGAGTGAAATAAGACATGCGGGGGGGGGGGGGGGGGGGGGGGGGGGCAGAGTCACAGTGATATGCATGGATGCTTTTAATGTAAGGAACTAGTCTCAATTATGGATTGACCCGGATTGGCAAGGGTCAGCTTAAGATGATCTCCAAATCCCAAAAGATCCTAGGTTGACAACTGATTGAAGAAACGCATTGTCAATGATTTTTAAAAAAAAAGTATTGAGTGCATTGAAAAGGCATGGGGTTGGAAAGGGGTGATGGGAGGAAGATGGTCAAAATGGCTAATTAATTAGGGTCAACTTAAGACAATGGAAAGGCAGGTTTAGAAATTTCATTTATAAGACGTAGTGACGTTAGTGCAGTCAACCGTAACGCTGGATAGCGTGCTATACTGCGCACTTTGTGTTCTATGTGAACTGTGAACATCTATATTGTCGTGGTGTGACACTTTACATATCTATGGACATGCATATAAGTGTCATCACACGGATTCTATAATTGTAGCGTTGTAAGTGTGGTACATCATTTGTCACAGTGTACAGGTGCAGGTTATCAGTTATTCCTGTGACCGGAACTGTGTAATTTGTGCTTCCAGTTCTGCCCGGACGCCAGCCTGTGTTAGTACATCATGCAAGGTAAATCTTATCATACTATATTGCAACCTTTATCTCAGAACTTTGAACATTGAGTGCAAGACGTTGTAGGTATTTTCAACTCACTTACTATAATTATTATTATAATTATAATAATTATATATATATATATATATATATATATATATATATATATATATATATATATATATATATATATATATATATATATATATATAATTATTATAATTATAATAATAATTATAGTAAGTATATATATATATATGTAAACCTCGTATTCCACTTTTTTTCTGAAAATGACTTTTTTACGTTGAATCAGTTTCACTTCGAGATTGTGTTTGTGAAAGCAGACATATAATAATTATTAAAATTAAATAGTTATTAATGAATAATTAAACCAAGTATAAAACTTCAAACAAAGTGGTGCCCGTATAACAACCGTAATTAGATATACGGTGGTCGACGTCATCAGATTCCCTGAGAAGTTGGCTGTATGAACATCGTATCTGGCACAGCTGGCTTTACGCGGGCCCGGCGGTTTATCACACTGCACTCAGCAGCAGTGCCTGTATGAAAGCCGTAATTGCTGTTACATTGTTTACATCGGCACAGGAAAGGGTCCGACTGCTGCTGTCTGCGCGTTTAATCACAGTAATACAATATACGAGTTTTATTATGTAGAATGAAAATCACCATTTTTTGGTCTCATTCACAGTTAGAAGAAAGTATCTTCAAACTTGTAGGAGAGGGGAAAACGTTTTGAGTTAGACTGAAATTAAGAAATCCCTCTGTACTTGCACATCTCTCCAACCCTTACCCCCCCTCCCTCTCTCTCTCTCTCTCTCTCTCTCTCTCTCTCTCTCTCTCTCTCATGCTGGGTGTGTGTGTGTGTGTGTGTGTGTGTGTGTGTGTGTGTGTGTGTGTGTGTGTGTGTGTGATCTAAGTTTTTCATTAAATATGCAGCTTTTTTGTTGAATAGAAAATAACATTATCAGTAATACTTTGAGTTCTTTAGGTTATGTGATTATCTGCTAGGTATGCAGGCACCGTAAATATGTTAACAGACACATCCGGAACAAATTCCAGGGTAAAAAAACTAATGGGAATCTGGACTGTGTAGGAGATAAGACACTTGTCAACACATGTCACTCCTAACGAGACTCGCAGCTGTGGTCGCTTACTTATCACAGCAGAACTTTGCCCCAGGAATTCTAGAAATATCCCATGTATAACACAAGCACATAAAATTAAAACTGTCCATTTCATTGACTTTTCTCCCTCCCGAAAGATCGGCTTGCGTTGACTACACCTTTTACCCTTTGTACTTGCCAAGATTCAGCAGATCTTTTTCTGGAAGGTAAGCAACCATTAATTTTTGTGAAAATTATTCAACAGTCTCTCTCTCTCTCTCTCTCTCTCTCTCTCTCTCTCTCTCTCTCTCTCTCTCTCTCTCTCTCTCTCTCTCTCTCTCTCTCTCTCTCTCTCTTAGATTTTAGCAAAGCTTTCGACTTAGTCAATCATAATCTACTTATACAGAAATTTAGAGCATATAGGTTTAGTAGCAACGCTGTGGCGTTTTTTTTTCCAGTCATACCTAGAGAATGGAACTCAATTTTTTTTCTTGTAAATGGCAAACAATCTGCATAGGGTATAAATCGTCATGGTGTTCCACAAGGATCAATACTCGGCCCCTTATTATTTTCTCTTTTTATAAATGATCTTCCTCTACATATTTCTTCCACTGGAGTCACCTGCAGCCTTTTTGCAGATGATGGCACATTAGACTTTTCTGATGCAAATGTTTTTAGTGTCAACCTCTCCCTTCAGCTATGTCTAAATGTTACATAAAATGGTGTGCTGATAATTTCATGATTCCAAACACTGGCAAAACAAAGTGCATGCTCGTCGCCACCAGACAAAAACATCAGCTTAATCCCCCTTTGAACTTGTTTCTGGGATCAAAACAAATTCAGCAAGTTAAAGAACATCGAATACTTTGCACACACATTGATAACTGTCTCAGCTGGCAGAGCCAAACAGATAAGATATGCAAGGTGGTCTCAAGATAGATGTTTCTTCTTGCAAAACTAAAATATTTCACTGACAGAAAAACAAGACAACTATTATATAATGCACAGATTAAATCGTATATTGATTATGTCTCCTCTGTGTGGGATGGTTGTAGCGATGCAAATTTAAAAAGATTAAACTCACTCCATAGGCGAGCTGCGAAACTTATATTAGATAAAAACATTGCACAACAAAGCAGTACCGACGTAAAACTTGCATTACTTCGTATGCTCCCTCTCCGTCAACACTTTCCGCCGTGAGATGGCCTTAGTCGCCTGCTCGGCGTTAAATCCCAATAACTAACTCCGTCAACGCTTTGTTTTTAATAAGTTAGTAATGGTATATAAGGCTACAGTAGGAAAAACACCAGCTTACATATCTAATCTTTTCAAGACTTGTAGCACACCCTACAACACACATAAAAATGACCTGGTTGTTCCAAAGGTCAGAATAGACATATTAAGACGTCTTTTTCTTACTCGGGTTCAATACTGTGGAACGCACTCCCCAAAAAGATTAAATCAGCACAGACTGTGAGCTCCTTCAAAGCCGAACTACTACAATATTTACTCAGAAATAATCGAACAGATTAGATGTATCTACAAACTTTATTAATAGAACCATAAAGATGATCATTAATTCTGATTCTGTATCATGCTACTTTGATCTGCTATCATACATTCGACTTGCATCGTATTTGCACGCTCAAATGTGTGCATGTGTGTTTGTGTGCGTGATTGTAACGCATCACACGAGTAATAACCATCATGCGTTATCCTTGTGATGCCTTACATCTCACTGAATGTGTGCGTGTGTGTGTGTGTGTGTGTGTGTGTGTGTGTGTGTGTGTGTGTGTGTGTGTGTGTGTGTGTGTGTGTGTGTGTGTGTAGACAAAAGATCTGGAATGGGTGACTGTCTTTACCATCCTTATGGAAAATGGGTGTGTGTAAAATTCTGGGTGCCCAAGTCAGACACCCATTTTTTCTGAGGGTTGTTTCTGCATTGTCTTGGGGTAAAGATTCATAAAAAATAAAAAGATCAGTTTTTCTCATATTTTTGGCGTTAACACATGCACTTTTGTGTTTAACAGACACGCCTGTAGTGTGTTTGAAAACTTGTCCCTCCCAGCAATGTGTGTGTGTTGTGCGCACAGAACCCTGAAAATGGGCGTGTGTGTGTGTGACATCACCCTTCTCAGCTATAAATAATTTCATAGCTGATATGGGTCAGGAAGGGTGTGTGGGGAGGGGGGGGGGATTTTGTTGTTTGAGGGAGTAAATTGTTTATGTTCCTACAAAATTAGGTTTGTTATTTGAGGGTGTGGTTGTTTTGTTAAAAAAGTGTTGAGTTGTGATGTACTTCCGGGGTGATGTGGAAAAAGGTCTTGTCTAGTGAGAAATTTGAGATTCATGTATACGTTCACCAGGGACTTAGCCTATACGTTTTCTACGTTTGTTTCTATGTCAGATGAAGAATATTAGATCTGAAACGTCGTTTTTTGTTTCTATTTTAAAGGGTTTTCCACCACTATCTTCTGTTTTTCTTTGACTTAGCCGATAATTATATTCGTGCGCCGGTTGCTAAGAAGTGAAGTGATTGTACGAGTGCGAAGAGTGAGAGAGGACGTATAGACTTTGGGTGAGGGTGCTGTTGTCTTGTGTCTTTTGGTGTAACCTGTTGCTTTGTTTGTGGGTTTGTTGGTGTTATGCTTTCGTTTTGACTGCAACTCATGTCAGATTGTATGCACAAATTGATTGAATGCAAATGGCGTCACACAGTCAATGTCGTTAGTTGCGTCGTCTGCTGCGGTCGGTCGTTTAGTGCAGTATGTAATGCTAGGTCAGAGAGAAAACAAAAACACCTAATGTTGCCAAAGGGTGTAATAGAAAAGTATTGTTTGTGTGAATGCTGCGTGTTTGAGGGAAGGACTGGAAAGTCGAGTGCTGAGTGAAGAGAGAAGGCGACAATGGGAAAACTATGATATCCAGCACTATTACGCTAAAATAGATGCATAACAGTTACGACAGGCCTGTAAATGATTCCGCCCTCATTGCCCATGAATTTCGGAGGTTAAACATCGACATTGCCGCACTCAGCGAAGTACGCCTTCCGGAGGAAGGCAGCCTCCAAGAACTTGGCGCTGGCTACACCCTCTACTGGTCAGGAAGGCCTGCATCAGAAAGACGGCTCTCAGGCTTGGGCTTCATGGTGAAGATCCCCATTGCGACTAAGTTGGAAAACCTACCAACGGGTCACTCCGACCGCATCATGTCCATGCGCCTCCCACTGAGACACCAGCAATACGTCACCCTTCTCAGTGTGTACTCCCCAACCCTCCTGGCAGAGCCTGCAGAAAAAGAGAAGCTCTACTCTGACCTGCGCAGCCTCCTGCAGAGCACCCCTGCAGACGACAAAGTCATCATCCTTGGCGACTTCAACGCCAGAGTGGGCCAAGACTCTGAAGCCTGGAAAGGAGTCCTCAGCAAGCATGGCGTTGGGAACTGCAATGACAATGGTCGCCTACTGTTGGAGCTCTGTGCAGAGCAGCAACTTGTCATCACCAACACTACTTTCCAGCAAAAGGACAGTCGAAAGACCACCTGGATGCATCCTCGCTCCAAGCACTGGCACCTTATCGACTATGTCCTAGTGCGTCAGAGGGACCGCAGTGACGTCCTCCTCACCAGAGTGATGCCCAGCGCAGAGTGCCACACTGACCACCGCCTTGTTCGCTGCAAACCCAGGCTCCGCCTCAAGCTGAAACCCAAGAAAGGGCCCCCCCCCCCCCCAAGAAAAAGCTTGATGTTGCCAGCCTTCAGCGTGACGACAAGAAAGCTGCCCTTCAGGCCGATTTACAGCGCATGCTCAAAGACACAGTTGATCCAGCAGACTCCTCCCCTGAAACACTCTGGGAACAACTGAAAACTGCTATTGTAAAATCCTCTGTGGAAGTCTTGGGCTCTGCTAGAAAGAGGAACAAAGACTGGTTTGACGAAAACGACGTAGAGATCAAGGAACTTCTAGCAAAAAAAAAAGAGCCGCCCACCAGGCCCACCTAGCCCAGCCTTCCTGCCCTGTGAAGAAGTCTGCCTTCCGCCTCATCTGCAGCAGTCTCCAGCTCAAGCTTAGAGAGCTCCAGAACGAGTGGTGGTCCAGATTCGCACAGAGGACCCAGCTCTGCGCTGACAACGGTGACTACAGGGGCTTCTACGAAGCACTGAAAGCAGTGTATGGCCCTAGGCACCTGGTACAAAGTCCCCTGCGAAGCGCTGATGGACAGGCACTCCTCACAGATAATACCTCCATCTTGAACCGCTGGTCGGAATACTTTCAGGACCTCTTCGGCGCTGAGCGCACTGTTCAAGAAACAGTCATCCTCCAAATCCCACACCTTCCACTAAAGGTTGAATTGGACGAACCGCCCACCGCCGAAGAGACCCTCACAGCCATCCACCAGCTCAAGAGTGGCAAAGCAGCAGGCATTGACGGAATCCCGCCAGAGATATGGAAACATGGAGGCCCAGCACTGCACAACAAGCTACACGACCTCTTTCTCTGCTGCTGGGAAAAAGGAACAATACCAAAGGATCTCCGTGATGCAGTCATCATCACCCTGTACAAGAACACATGTCTCCAGGATGGAGGATCATCGCCTACCAAAGATCACCCTGTTCGGCGAGCTTGCTACCGGACACCGTGACAGAGGGGCACCAAAGAAGAGATACAAAGACTGTCTCAAGAAGTCACTTAGTGCCTGCCAAATCGACCACCACCAGTGGTCTTCGCTTGCTGCGGACCGTGACACCTGGCGCTCCACCATTTACAAGGCAGCTGTCTCCTTTGAGGACTCTCACAGAGCTAGCCTTAAGGACAAGCGGCTCAGGAGAAAAAACAGAGATGCCGCAGCTCAGAACCCTGGCCATACCTTCCCCTGCAGCCACTGCGGTCGAACCTGCCTGTCTCGGATTGGCCTCCGCAGCCACGAACAAGCCTGCAGACGTCGTGGGCAACTCCTATAAAATCTTCGTTCGCGAAGTCAAGCCAAGAAGGAAGACAAGAACAAAGGAGAGAAGTCTGCCTGCTCTAATTATCGTGCAATTACCCTGCTGTCCATTGCCGGGAAAATTCTCGCAAGGTTTCTCCTGAATCGGCTGGTACCTGCCATCGCTGAAGACCACCTCCCAGAGGGCCAGTGTGGCTTCAGAGCCAACAGGAGTACCACCGACATGGTCTTTGTGCTGAGACAGCTTCAGGAGAAGTGCCGCGAGCAGAACAAAGGGCTGTACGTAACGTTTGTCGACCTAACAAAAGCGTTTGACACTGTGAGCAGGCAAGGTATGTGGCAGATCCTGGAGCGAATAGGTTGTCCCCCAAAGTTCCTCAACATGATCGTCCAGCTCCACGAAGACCAGCAAGGCCAGGTGAGACTAAACAGTGACCTCTCAAAACCATTCCCCATTCGCAACGGCGTGAAGCAAGGCTGCGTGATGGCGCCGACCCTCTTCACCATCTTCTTCAGCATGATGTTGAAGCAGGCCACAGTGGACCTCGACGATGACGACGCAGTGTACATCAGGTATCGTCTCGATGGCAGCCTGTTCAACCTTAGACGACTGCAGGCCCATACGAAAACACTAGACCAACTGATTCGTGAGCTGCTCTTTGCTGATGACGCTGCCCTCGTTGCACACACAGAGAGAGCCTTGCAGCGCATTACGTCCTGCTTCGCAGATGCCGCCCAGCTGTTTGGACTTGAGGTCAGTCTGAAAAAGACAGAGGTCCTTCATCAGCCGGCACCCAAGGAAGAGCATCGCCCTCCCCACATCACCATCGGCGAGTCCGAACTGAAGTCTGTACACCAGTTTACCTACCTTGGCTGCATCATCACGTCAGACGCCAAGCTGGACAATGAGCTGGACAACAGGCTGGCAAAAGCGAACAGTGCTTTCGGGCGACTATTCAAGCGGGAGTGGCACAATCAACAGCTGAAAAAAAGGCACCAAGATCAGCGTGTACAGAGCTGTCGTCCTCACCACCCTGCTGTACGGTTCCGAGTCCTGGGCCCTCTACCGCAGCCAACTACGACTCCTCGAACGCTTTCACCAGCGCTGCCTGCGTACCATCCTCAGCATTCACTGGAGTGACTATGTCACCAACGTCGAGGTCCTTGAACAGGCGGAAACTGTGAGCATCGAGGCTTTGCTGCTGCAGACACAGCTTCGCTGGGCGGGGCACGTCTCCAGGATGGAGGATCATCGCCTACCCAAGATCACTCTGTTCGGCGAGCTCGCCACTGGACACCGAGACAGAGGGGCACCAAAGAAGAGATACAAAGACGGTCTCAAGAAGTCACTTAGTGCCTGCCAAATCGACCACCGCCAGTGGTCTTCGCTTGCTGCGGACCGTGACATCTGGCGCTCCACCATTCACAAGGCAGCCGTCTCCTTTGAGGACTCTCGCAGAGCTAACCTTAAGGACAAGCGGCTCAGAAGAAAAAACAGAGTTGTCGTAACTCAGAACCCTGACCAGACCTTCCCCTGCAGCCACTGCGGTCGAACCTGCCTGTCCCGGATTGGCCTCCGCAGCCACAAAAATGCCTGCAGACGACGTGGGCAAGCCCTATAGAATCTTCGTTCGCGAAGTCAAGCCAAGAAGACGCTGGAATAGATGCATAACAGTTACGACAGGCCTGTAAATGAAAACACTTTTAACATTAGCAAAAGTTGAGTATAAGGAGATTTTTTAAAACAGTTTTAATAAAAACTGTTGCCCGACACGCTTCTAAAAACAACAGTTTCTTAGTTTTAAACCTTGCACCGCGCCATAAACGCCGCGATTGCTAATCTCAGTCTTAGCTGTCCTATAGTGTGGAATGTGGGACTTGTCCAACTGGATCCATCTGGTGCACTCCAAATGTGTATTTGTGGGTGGTTTGATGTGCAACTCGTTGCGTACCTCAGAAATGACCTCCTGATTCCAGGGATAATTAAAATCTTTCATTCATAAGAGAGCATTCAGCAGCTTTATAAAACCCAAAGTGATGACCCCCCCACCCCACCCCCTCCCCACCATCACCCCCACCCCTCCCCTCCCCTCTCCTCCCCCCACAACCCCACCCAAACAATCATTAGAAAATCAACCAGAGGTATTTTTAGTGAGGTATTTGTTCAGTGTGTGTTGTGTCATTGTGCTTTACATTTTTAATGCAGGAAAAAGAAGGAATATATATTAAGTTGAAAAAAGAATAACAACAATCAAATAAATGTAGAAAAGAAGCATCAAATATTCCGTGAACTTTACCTTATTACAAAGAAGTACCCAACGGAGAAAGAAACACGCTTAGAAAAGACGGGTACAACACAATTTATTAATATTTCGGGTAAATACCCTTTGTCAAAATAGACAAAAAAACAAACAGAGAGATTAGCCGCTACTTATCTTCATTGGCAGAAGGAATGTGGCAACTGAAGGAGGTGACGTAAAATAAAAGAAAAGGAAGAACAAAAGTGCGGAAAAAGTAAAAATGACGTCAACGAAAAATCGTAAGAGAGATAGACTCGGAAAGAACCTGAACACGAGAGACAAGAGTGTATGCAAGCACGTGCAGGAGCGAGCGAAAGAAAAGGCGTGTAGATGAGGCCAGAGAGAGAGAGAGAGAGAGAGAGAGAGAGAGAGAGAGAGAGAGAGAGAGAGAGAGAGAGAGAGAGAGAGAGAGAGAGAGAGAGAGAGAGAGAGAGAGACAGAGACAGAGACAGAGAGAGAGAGAGAGACGGAGAGAGAGAAAGAGAGAGAGAACGAACGGGGAGTACCCTTGGGCACGAAAAGAATATGTTCCGAAGAATCAGATTTTGATGTTCAATCCAAAGAAATGGCTGGATTTTTCATCGACAGACACTACCCACATACTGTTGTTCAAGGATCTCTCCAAACGGTTCAAAAACTTAGTCGCGCGAGTACACTGCAGACTAAACCTACCGCTGATAGTGACAGGCCTATCGTAACCATGATCTACCATCCCCACACCAATCCGGTGCGTAAAATCCTTCTTTCTAACTGGGGTCTTTTGTCATCCAGTCAAGAATCTGCTGCTATCTTTTCTGAACCTCCGTTGGTAGCTTTCGAGAGGGATATTAATTTGCGGGACATGCTTGTTCGCTCTACTCTCAAGCCTCGTCATACCACCAGACCCTCCGGCTCCACTCCGTGCAATGTTCCTAATTGCAAGACGTGTCCTTTTATTTGCCCTTCCACCGTGGTGAATGGTCCACGTTACAAATTCAACATAGACAGATACTTCACGTGTCAAACCACCAACGTGATTTATGTCATCTCCTGTGTGAAATGCGGCCAACTCTATGTTGGAGAGACGGAAAGAACCATCAACGACCGTTTCAAAGAACATCTTCAGTCTGTCAAGTACCAATACAACAGACCGGTCGGACGACATTTCAATCAGGCCGACCACTCCGTCCCGGACATTCGGGTTAAAGGCCTCTGGCTTATGCAAGCCAGTAATGTCTGGGCCAGGAAAGACCGTGAAAAATTTATGATTAATAAACTGGGCACTGTGGCGCCACTCGGGATGAATATGAAAGATTAACATTGTTTACCTTGCTTGTGTCTGCTACTTTACCTCACTGATTTACTACTCACTAATCAGTTAGGTGAGGTTGGCGCTGGTTGATATGTACATTTCCCTTGGGGACTTTCTCAGCGCTGGCCGAACGTTTAGTTGGATCCCTTGCCCTTCCCTGTCGGGCGCCGGGTCTCCGGCTCACGGTTTGATACGCGGCTTTGGGGCGAGGCGATCGTGTGAATCCCTTGGGGATGTATGTGGTCGTCTTGTTGCGTGCCTGTGTGTTTTTCTGTGGGCTGGTGGGTGCCTGTTGGGTGGGGTTGGTGGCTCTGGCTGGTTGTCTTCCGCCCCCCCCCCCACCCCCCCCTTTTTTTCCCCTCTCTCTCCTTCTACCTCTCTCCCTCTTTCTCCCCCCCCCCCTACCCCCTTTACCACTTCTCTCTAGCCCTCTTTCTCTCTTTACGCTTTTTCCTTTTCCCTTCTTCCCCTTCCTCCTTACTCCTTTCCCCCCCCCCTCTCCCCCCCGCCCCATCTCTCTCTCTCTCTCTCTCTCTCTCTCTCTCTCTCTCTCTCTCTCTCTCTCTCTCTCTCCCCCCCCCCCTTATTTTTTTAGTTACCCTTGAAGACGGTTTCACAACTACCTACTCTCCACTTATACCAATATTCTCTTACTGAATTTGATTCTTTGCTTTGTTTTTATGACTTATTACTTGTTGTGTACCGTGCTAAATGCTGGTTTTTTTTTCCCGGGGTCCTCCAGTTTTTCCCCGAGGTAGTCCTCAACTTGAAGGTGATATAAAGTTTGCCTTCGGGTTGGTGTTTAGCAGGCTTTGTGTATTAGACACTCAGCCTACTTCGTGCCCAAGGGTACTCCCCGTTCGTTCTCTCTCTCTTTCTCTCTCTCCGTCTCTCTCTCTCTCTCTCTCTCTCTCTCTCTCTCTCTCTCTCTCTCTCTCTCTCTCTCTCTCTCTCTCTGGCCTCATCTACACGCCTTTTCTTTCGCTCGCTCCTGCACGTGCTTGCATACACTCTTGTCTCTCGTGTTCAGGTTCTTTCCGAGTCTCTCTCTTACGATTTTTCGTTGACGTCATTTTTACTTTTTCCGCACTTTTGTTCTTCCTTTTCTTTTATTTTACGTCACCTCCTTCAGTTGCCACATTCCTTCTGCCAATGAAGATAAGTAGCGGCTAATCTCTCTGTTTGTTTTTTTGTCTATTTTGACAAAGGGTATTTACCCGAAATATTAATAAATTGTGTTGTACCCGTCTTTTCTAAGCGTGTTTCTTTCTCCGTTCTTTCTTCTTTGCATATTACACGCTTGGCAGTCACCTTTTTGGTCTGGATTGATTTTACCTTATTACAGACACCTAATTTTCTTGAGATGTTCATGCTAAAAAATGAATGATTTGACAAGGACACCCATTTCTATTGTAATGCGAGTGAGAGGCACCCTCTTTATTGGTAGAAACCCATTTTTTTCCATCCAGTGGCTCTGTTTCTAGAAAATGTCTTTTCTATTTTAAGTTGTAGAGCTTAGTTACAAGGTGAGTTCTAAACATTCGCATCAACTCCAGAGCCTTAGAATAAATAGAAATATGGGAACCCATTTTCACATAAAATGGTAGGTAACCCACTCTGATGGTTTTGTCTCCCTGTGTGTGTGTGTGTGTGTGTGTGTGTGTGTGTGTGTGTGTGTGTGTGCGTGTGTATGTGTGTGTGTGTGTGTGTGTGTGTGTGTGTGTGTGTGTACACGAAAGAGCTCAAATGGGTGACTGTCTTTACCATCCTTATGGAAAATGGGTGTGTGTAAAAATCTGGGTGCCCAAGTCAGACACCCATTTTTTCTTAGGGTTCTTTCTGCATTGTCTTGGGGTAAAGATTTATAAAAAATAAAAAGATCAGTTTTTCTCGTTTTGGCGTTAAGACATGCACTTTTGTGTTTAACAGACACGCCTGTAGTGTGTTTGAAAACTTGTCCCTCCCAGCAATGTGTGTGTGTTGTGCGCACAGAACCCCGAAAATGGGCGTGTGTGTATGACATCACCCTACTTAGCTATAAATAACTTCATAGCTGATATGAGTCAGGAAGGGTGTTG
>BTPG01000001.1:104535903-104648403 GCA_036245525.1 Semisulcospira habei | reverse complement strand
ATGTTAGAGAAAGAGAGACTGTCCGTATTTTGGGTGCAGACAATAAGCCAATGCCCAAGAAACGCCAGAGATGCCGCACCTTCTTTTTCATTGTTGATGGCCAAGAGCGACGAGTCTGCAAGATGTTCTTTTTGGCGACACTGGCTCTTGGTGAAGCCTATGTTGACCATGCTTTAAAGAATAGCACGAACGGAGCTTTCACTGGCAAGGAACGCCGAGGAAGTGGCAAGCCATACGACAAGGCCAGGGATGAAACTATTGATGGGGTAAGAAAACACATCGAGTCCTTCCCCGCTGTAGAGTCACATTATACCAGGAAATACTCACAACGCAAGTACCTACAGCCCGGATTGACGGTGAAAAAGATGCACGACCTGTACGTACAGCAGTGCAAACAGGAGGGCCGTCAAGCAGTGTCAACAAAGAAATACAGACAGGTTTTCAACACTGAATATAACTTATATTTTCATGCCCCCAAAAAGGACCAGTGTGCGCTGTGTGCTGCTTTTGCCATGAGGAAGACGAAAGAGCTGGTCACGGAAGATGACAAGAAGGCCTTTGAAAAACACCAGGAGAGAAAGAAGCGGGCACGCCTTGAGAAAGAGAACGACAAGGCAGAAGCCAAAGTAGATCGCCGAAAGCATGTCGTCACTGTGGATCTCCAGGCGGTCCTGCAAGCTCCTTGTGGCCTCGTCAGCCAGTTATACTATAAAAGGAAACTCTCCGTGTATAACTTTACCATCTATTCACTAGCTGACGGGGAAGCCAAATGCTATACATGAGATGAGTCGGAAGGTAAAAGGGGAGCGTGTAAGATCGCAACCTGCCTCTACTTTTACCTCAGCTCACTCCCAGACAGGGTTGAAGAGGTTACAATCTATTCAGACTGCTGTCCAGGCCAAAATCGGAATCAATACCTGGCAGCCGGTTTTTCCCGTGCTGTACAAAACATCGAAAACATAAAGATCATAACCCACAAATACCTGGAAAGTCGGCATATGCAGATGGAATGCGACTCAATGCATGCAACCATTACATTTGCAAAGAAAAGCACACCCATCTACACGCCCAGCGGCTGGAACATCATCCTAAGAATGGCCAGAAGGACGCGACCATATCTGGTTGTCCCAATCAAATACACAGACATCCTTGACTTCAAAACACTAGCCGCCTCAACACTATGCAACACCAAGACTGACATCACTGGACAAAAAGTGAACTGGCTTCAAATAAAAGCATTTCACCCTGAGAAAGGCAAAGGGGAGGAGATATTTTTCAAGACCTCCTTTGATCAGGTCGACTACCAGACCATCAAGGTTGCTGGAGGAAGGAAGAGAGTCTGTGCTGCCCCTATCAAAACTATATCACACCTGTACAGCCACAAACTTCCCATCTCCCAGGCCAAGAAATCTGACCTCTTGTCCCTGTGCTCGTCTGGGATCATCCCTGAGGAGCACCATGCGTTCTACAGGAGCATTCCGGCCTCTTCAGTTACAGTAGATCGGTTCCCACAGCCTGACGTCTATGAAGTGGACACTGACTCCGAGTGAACACCAGGCCAGGACAATCAACACTTCTGGAAGATGTGAACTGCGATCATACTCGTTTTGGGCAGAGACTCTACGGGACCAACCCGGCGTTATCCTTGGGAGAAAAAAAAAGAAGATTATCAGAACCAATGCAAAGCGCACATAGTTTTACCACTTCGTCGACGTCAAGCTGTTCTGATACAACAGCAGCTCCTGAACAATAATCAACATCTCGTGGATGACTCAGTGAAACTGGTGTGCTAAAATATCGGTGTCTCTTACTGGAAAATACACGTAGTATTTTTTTTTTAATCAGGAAATGCATCAATCGAAAATCAAATATCAAATTACGCACTTGATATAGGCAAGGGATACCCTGTTAGCATAGTATTTGAGTCCCACCTGGGTCCAGGTGAGACCCTGGTGAGACCCACTTGGAGCGCGTTGATCCCAACCTGTCCCTATATTCGGTCCAGGTGAGATCCATACGGATCCCACTGACTTTGTTGACCGAGTACCGAAAAGTGATTTTAAATGTGAAATGTTTCGTGATTACTACTAGAAAACAAAAGCCATTTGTGACTTAGTGATACATTGATGTGTAACTTGAATACATTGACATGTGCGACTTGGAGACTGACATGCTGGATACACGAAGACAAATCGGATTGCGGCACTGGCTTTCGGTCATGGTGATGACCAAGTGAGTTTTCCTCTTTTTTGTACTTTGTATGGAGCGTTGAATTAAAAAAAAAAAAACTAAACGTTTTACTTGTGAGTCACAACAACCTATACTTAAGGATTGTAAAATTCGGCAACTATTCTGTCGTGTCTTTTTCTCCGCCTCTCTCTTTGTTTCCTTTCCACACTATCATTTCGTGTGTGTCATTATCATTAATTCATAACGAAACACTCATCATTGCAAAGAGACCACTGTATGATTAAGTTATTGGAATACAACGTAGAGAAAGAGCTTTTACGCCAGAATAATATTAGCAGAGTTGAAAATAAATCAAGCAGTTATTAAATGCGACTTTCAGACTCTACCAAGAGGTGATTCAGTCACTTTTTGTGACTTTTTAAAAAAGACGTTACTGGTTGTACTGGCTTTCATTAGGTGTTGTTGGAAATTCTAGGCACGCACATGCCTGTCTTAAGACCGCATATCCATATAATTGCTTTCCGCTGGCTGTTTATTCGGAAAAGTGCCGCCGCGACGAAACCGTATTTCTAGTTACGAGTTTTATTTAGGAAACTAGAGCTGGCCACCTGCTAACCATTCCTGCTAGCGTCTCGAGTTACGACTGAAAGGCAGCCCTGTTCTGCGATGACATGCCATGTATTTGGCCTGTGTAATCAGCGGAAATGCATTTACGAGGTTTATACAGACACTGTTCATTTAGAGTTTACAGTTCCTAGTACTACATAAATCTCGTATTTGCTACAAATATCATAAAGCATCAAATTATTTATAAAATTAATGCTTGTGCAGTTAAACATTTACATGAAGATGCATAGAAGAGAACAAAGTTTTGGTAGACATTAAATATTTTGGCAATAAGAAAAAGAAAATATTTAATTTTAGATGTCAAAATTTCAAAGGCTCTCCTGTAAAGTTAACTGAAATGGAGATACGAAGTTTATCCGGGCAACCCTCGATATATATATATATATATATATATATATATATATATATATATATATATATATATATATATATATATATATATATATATATATATATATATATAATATATATATATATATATATATATATATATATATATATATATATATATATATATAAAACCAGACCAAGAAAGCTGGCACTGGATCCAAGCGGCAGTGAAGTACTTAAAATGTGAAGATAGGATCCACATACACCAACTTTCTTTTTCTATTCAAAATATTTTAAATACTCTCTTGACTACATTTTGAAAGAATGTGAGAAAGACTTTCATGATTGCCTCAGAATTTTCTGGTTACTAAGCAGTACATTTGTGACAGTTTTGGTGCCAATACTTGTGAGGGATTTTTAAACGACATCAAACGTGTATCGTCTCCCATTCTTGAAAGACTTCGGAAAAATCATGACTTCAAATTAAGAAAATTTACTAACAATATAACCCGTTCCAACTGTGGGATTGGATCTCTTCGATTAGTGTCTGATCGGTATGTACAAAGCTTTGGCGATTCTTCTAATAACGTACAGCAGAAATGTTCTCCCAAACACAGACAGAAACGGAAGCGAGAAAAACGTGACGGGAAACACAAGACCAAGATACCAAAATTTGTTCTCACTAAAGACGACTTGAAATGTTTTGATCCAATCAATCTGACTAACAACCAAGGACATGATTTATGTCGACTTTCCGATTGTTTCGCTCCAACGCCTACGGAAAGCATTGATGTTTGTGACCAGATTGTCGGTACTTATGCTTGGGAGGAACGTTTACGTTGGCATCGATATCACTACCTAAAACACGGAGAGTCAGATGACGCCGAATCTGCCAACTCTGAGACACCTTTTGAAAAACTGCCTTGGTATCAACCAACTAAAAACATTGCCCCTAAAGGTGACCATGTCTTTGAAGCATTCATTGACAGCTGCTTTAGGGAATCTCTAGACTTAAAGAAAAGAAGGCGTATTAAGGACAACCTAACCCATAATCAGCGTGCAGCCCTAAAAGAAATGAAACAACTACCACTAACTCATAACGCTGCTTGTCGTTTTGCTGACAAATCCCGTGTAACTGTTATTACTTCTTTAGTTGATGACGATATTAAAGTCTTCGAAGAACTTAATGACCCAGAACCTTATGACATTCTACCTCATGATCCCACTTCTAGTGTTATTTCCGCTGTGAAAGCATATAGTGACTTTTGGAAAGGAAAGGGAAAGTTTACTCAGGATATAGCTGAGTATGTAGGAGGCATCAACGACACCCTGGTAAACTTAAACATCTGGTTAAAACACACAAACCTAAACCTTACCCACCCAGGTTTCTTTTGTCTGGTAGTGGCACTCCTGTGCAGCCACTTTCTAAGTTTGTTCAGATTGCCATTAGACACTTGACTGAGTATCTCCCTTACCAGATTATCGACACGAAAGCATTTCTGCAGAAAATTCATCAAATAAACCAAACATTTGCGCCTTTACCACAGTCCTCTTGTTTCGCTATATGTGACGTCATTGCTCTTTATCCTAATGTCAATAATGGCATGGGCTTACCCGCCGTGGAAAAACAACTACAGCTACACCCTTACCCCCTTGACGTGTCTAATGAATGCATTATTCAGGTACTTAACATTGCTCTGCATGAAAACAGTGCTGCGTACACGGATGGTGAAGGTAACACTACCTTTGTCAAGCCAAACAAAGGCACAGCAATGGGACCGTGCCATGCATGTGACTATGTAGATGTGTTTATGGCTGAGCTTGATGAAGCATTAGTATCTTCTTTGCCAGTACCTCTCCTTTCTTCTCTCGCTGATGAGCAGGATCGATCTCGGCTACGTCATCTTGAATGGAGCAGGTTCAGAGATGATGGATTCGCAATTCTTCTCAGTAAAGACCACGCGAAAGAGTTTCAAGCACACCTTCAGACTCTTCATCCTCCACATATCAGATGGACTGTTTCGCATGGGATTACTGCAGAGTATCTAGATGTCAAGCTGGAACTGCAGGATGGACTGATCATTACAGACGTGCTTTCTAAGCATTGCCACTCCTACTTACCACCAACGAGCTGCCACTCACCGGCAGTTTTTAAAGGGTTGATTTCAGGAGTTGGTACAAGTCTTCGGGTGATTTGCAGTGATGATGACACTCATTTGATTAGACTCAACGAGTATGCCAGATATTTTTCTATGGCTGGTTGTAATTTCGACTATGCCCTCAAAGAAATCAATTATGGAGCTAACAAAAGCAGGGTTGATATTCTTAACAAACCACGGCAGAAGAAAGGTAAAAAACTGGCCTGGGTGACAACTTATGATCCTCGCTTCCCGTCTAAATCAGCAATTCTTCGGAATAATATTTCCATTTTCTATTCTAATCAGGAGAATGAATATATTTTCCCCAGGAACATGATCATTTCAGCAGACAGGCGCCGTAAAAACTTAGGTGAACGGTATAACCCCACAGTCCCCAGGCGCTTTGTGCAACATGGTCCTCATCCCAGGCCTGGGTTTTACCCTTGCTTGACCAAGCGTTGTGATACGTGTGCACACGCCATCGAAGTCCAAGAGTTCAAATCTCCATGGGATGGACGACGGTGGCATATACGGCAGAACTTGACGTGTGCAACACAAAATGTTGTGTATGTTATCCAGTGCTCGTGTCATAGAACCGCCATGTACATTGGGTCTACTTGTAATCTTAAGCTGCGTTGGGCAAATCACAAAAGTGACATCAACAACAAGAAGTGTTCCGCTAAGTGTTCACTTGTTCAACATGTCGTTAGCACCAACCATCCAGTAGATCGGACATTACCGTTTCTGAAAATCTTTCCTATTGAACAAGTAAAAGACGAGAGTGAGCTAATCTCTTGTGAAACGTGGTGGCAGGCAAATGTTGGAACTATCTTTGTTGGCCTGAATTCACGCAAAGACCTAGCTACCGTGTTAAGGCTAGGAAGGCGGCATTACAAGCATATAATGGTAATTAATCACTGACCATGAGAGAGAGAGAGAGAGAGAGAGAGAGAGAGAGAGAGAGAGAGAGAGAGAGAGAGAGAGAGAGAGAGAGAGAGAGAGAGAGAAAGAAAGAGATATAGAGAGAAAGAGAGAGAGAGAGAGAGAGAGAGAGAGAGAGAGAGAGAGAGAGAGAAAGAGAGAGAGAGAGAGAGAGAGAGAGAGAGAGAGGAGAGAGAGAGAGAGAGAGAGAGAGAGAGAGAGAGAGAGAGAGAGAGAGAGAGAGAGAGAGAGAGAGAGAGAGAGAGAGAGAGAGAGAATGAGAGAGCGAAAGAGAGAGAGAGAGCGGAGAGAAAGTGGATGAGAGGGAATCTGGGGGAGAGAGAAAGAGAGATAGAGAGAGAGGGGGGATAGATTTCCCTTTTTCTGCTCACTGACCTGGGCGAATCTTTGTTTTCTTTCTCCCATCGCACGTTTGTATATGATTTTCTAAGCCTTCAGTTGTTTGTTTTTTTAATGCATGTGTGCAAGTTCTAAGTCTGACGTTAATGTTGTTGATGACGTAACAGTATATTTATATAATATAGATATCTTGCTACGTTGCATGACCATGCAAATAATACATGATTTTGTTATGTCATCAGCAATGGCGTATTACGAACTTGCGCACGTGCTGTTTACTGCAGCCTAGAAGTTGGTGTTTTATAAATGTGTGTGTGTGTGTGAAAAAGATATATATATATATATATATATATGAATAAATACAACCAGACCTAGAAAGCTGGCACCACACACTACAAATATGGATCCAACCGCAGTGAAATACTTAAAATGTGAAGATAGGATCCACATACACCAACTTTCTTTTTCTATTCAAAATATTTTAAATACTACCAGCTCAAGAATTCTTGACTACATTTTGAAAGAATGTGAGAAAGACTTGGAACTATCTTTGTTGGCCTGAATTCACGCAAAGACCTAGCTACCATGCTGAGACTAGGAAGGCGGCATTACAAACATATAATGGTAATTAATCACTGACCATGAAAGAGAGAGAGAGAGAGAGAGAGAGAGAGAGAGAGAGAGAGAGAGAGAGAGAGACAGAGACAGAGACAGAGAGAGAGAGAGAGAGAGAGAGAGAGAGAGAGAGAGAGAGAGAGAGAGAGAGAGAGAGAGAGACAGAGACAGAGACAGAGACAGAGACAGAACAATGAATGAACAATGAACAATGAACCTTTATTTTCCAACGGTAGAAGTTATTGGTAAGAGGACCAGTTTCAAATTTGCCGTTGCTACATCTACACATAAATGACATAGGCATGTAAACATACACAAACCACACACTGACGCATGTATGCACTCGCTCACGCACGCACGCCCGCACATACGCACGCACACGCACGCTCACACACACACAAACACAAACTTGCACACGCACGCACTTAGACACACACGCACACATATACACACACGCTCTCGGACACGCACTCCAGACATACGTACGCGCAAAACGCGTACGCACAAAAATATAAAATGAGTAAAAATGCAAAGGAAAGCAATACACAGAAAATCATTAAGAGAGAGAGAGAGAGAGAGAGAGAGAGAGAGAGAGAGAGAGAGAGAGAGAGAGAGAGAGAGAGAGAGAGAGAGAGAGAGAGAGAGAGAGAGAGAGAGAATCAATGAATCAATAAGAATCAATGAACCTTTATTTTACAAGGGTGAAGATATTAACACAGTCAGTGACTATGTCATTTTTCGTACCTGCCGTTGCTACAACTACGACTAACTAAGTACAAAATATACATAAAACAGGGACGTCAAAGCACAGTGGTACAAAATATATAGTCTACTAAACACAAACACGCGCATACGCCGCGCACAAACGCACTCACGCGTCCACACACACACACACACACACACACACACACACACACACACACACACACACACACACGCACACGCACACACACACACACATGATTGTTAGAATATACACGTATATTCGTGGGTCTACGAATAACTAGATATTATTATTTGAGTAATGTCAGATGCCTATAAAGACTTGCCTTGAAACGAGATAATGTCGGAGTGGCTTTAACGTGATGTGGGAATGAGTTCCACAGTGTGGAACCCGCAAATGACAAAGTAGATTTAAATATATCTATTCGGGGTTTTGGAACAATATAAAGACCCCTCATGTTCCCATAGCAGGAATCTGATTTTTTAAACAACTCTGTTAGATATTCTGGAGCGCTATGGTTCCACACTTTAAACATCAGTACCCCTTTGTTATATTTAAAATGATATTGAAGGGGCAGGAATCCAGCTTTACTGAGTTTTTCCTCGGTCGTCAAGTGCGGGTCGGGAAGAATTAATTTTGTCATTCTCCTATGTAAAGAATTTAGTCTTTTTAAGTGGACATTACTGCAACAATCCCACACCGTCGATGCGTAGTTTATATGTGACATGATGTGTGCATTACTGAAGAATTTTCTGGTTTCACTATCTGTGTAATACTTTAATTTAGATAACATAAAGATATTTCTAGAGACCGTTTTACAGACATTGTCAATGTGCATCTGCCACCTCAGCTGATTATCAATTGTGACCCCCCAATAGACGATATTGACCTCATGGCAGGCAGCAATAGTGAGCTCCAAAACCTGACAGACAAACTTTCAAGTAGCGCAGGGTCTTATGGCATGGAGATCAGTACGGATAAAAGCAAAGTGATGATCAACACCACAAGCGACAGCAGCAGCAACATTCACATGAACGGCCAGAAGCTAGAAGAGGTCAATAGCTTCAAGTACTTGGGAGCCACCCTGTCCAAAGACGGTAGTTGCGTAGCAGAGATCCGTATCAGGATAGGTACAGCAACATCCGCAATGGCCAGGCTGGACAGGATATGGCGAAGTAACTCCATCAGCTTCACCATCAAGTACAGGCTTTACAAGTCCCTCGTAGTGTCTATTCTACTCTACGGCTGTGAGACTTGGACACTGCTTGCAGACTCAGAAAAGAAAATCCAGGCCTTTGAGAACAAGTGCCTGAGGAAGTTGCTCCGCATCTCGTACCGCGAGCACAAGACCAACGAATATGTACGGAGCATCGTCACTTCCCTGGTGGGCCCACATGAACCCCTTCTGGCAACCGTGAAACGGCGCAAGCTTGCATGGTTTGGCCACGTGACCCGACACAACACCTTGTCCAAGACTATCCTCCAAGGCACTCTCGAAGGAAGTCGTCGGCGAGGTCGTCAGAGAAAGAGTTGGGTCGCAAACATAAAAGAATGGACTGAACTCGAGATGCCAGACTTGCTTGCCACCGCCCAAAATAGAACTCAGTGGAGAGCACTGTCTGTTGCTGCTGCCTTTCAGTCCCCCCAACGCCCAGTTCGGGCAAGGGACTGATGATGATGATGATGAATAGACGATGTTCGGCTAACTGTTCTAAGATGTCGTCGCCGAGTGATAGATTAAGCTTTAAAGGTTTTAACTGGTGCTTTTGGCGTGTTGCAATAATTATAGATTTTGTTTTAGTAGGATGCAGAATCATTGAGTTGACTTTACACCATGATGATATATCGTCGAGACTTTTTTGAAGGCCGTTTTCAACTTCACGTATGTCTTTGTTAGCTGTGTGATGTGGATTGAGGTATCATCGGCGAACATATCACACTGTGTTGCTTCGTAGGTGAGACTTAGAGGCAGGTCATTGATGTGAATACAAAATAAAAGAGGACCTAAGATTGACCCCTGCGGAACCCCGAGTTTAACATCTTTAGTCGAAGAGTAGGCTCCATTAGCAATTATTTCTGTTTTCTGTTTTCGAGGTATGACATAAAAAAGGAAACAGCCATGTCGTTTCGAAGACAATGTTTAAGTTTGGAAATCAATATTTTATGGTTTACTAAGTCGAAAGCCTTTTTAAAGTCAAGATAAATTACACCTGTCAGCTGCGAATTATTCATATTTGAAAGCCATGTGTCTGTTAATCTGCTCAGAGTCGTATGACATGAGTGCCGATGGCGAAATCCTGACTGATACGAATGTAGCAACTTTCGTTATTCTAAGTAGTCAGACAGGTGTTTATGTATATGCCTTTCGAGGGGTTTAGATAATACTGACAGCAGAGAAATGGGTCTATAGTTGTTAGGGTCAGTACGATCTTTTGATTTTGGCAGTGGAACGACTTTTGCAACTTTGAGGTCTGTAGGAAATACATTCTTTTGAATACATACGTTGTAAATATAATTAAGGGTCTCTATGATGTATGGTACAGACAACTTTAATATTTGTGGGTTGATATCATCATGGCCGGAGGACTCCTTATTAGCTAGGTCACTAATTAGTTTGCCCACTTCGTGCACAGCAAGTATGGGGATATTAAATGGTAGTGTGCCAGTTGTTTTTCTGTTGCAGAAATTAACTAAGTAATCGGGGCATATGTCAGCCTCTGTATCACGACTAGGAGTAGTTATCAAATCCGCAACAGATAAAAAAATGTTCGTTGAATGTGTCGGCGGAGAGATTACTGGGGATGGTTGTTGACCTAATGCTATTGCCTCGAGTGATCGAATTCAGTACCCGCCACACTGCTGACACATCTTTGTTGTCCTTGACAGTGTTGCGGATAAAGTCTTTCATCGCGCCTCGCACCATTGACCTCACACAGTTTCGCTGCTTTTTAAATTCATCAAAGTTCTTTTCTCTTTTTAGGTCATTTCGCACCGACATGGCATGCATTATTTCTTTTGTCAGCCAAGGGGGAAATATCTCACTCTTTACTCTTTTTGTTTTAATCGGCGCATATCTGTCTAATACTCCAAGGAATAATCTGTACCAAGTGGACAGCGCAATATTTGGATCATCTGTGAGAAGGACCTCGTCAAAATGAGTGTTACTAAGGTCGTGTAGAAACTCATTACGACTGAAATGCTTAAACGACCTGTAAGTTGTTGTGGTATGACGATGTTTCTTTAATTTGGGCAGTTTTATAGACCAGTAACAAATCACGGGGCAGTGGTCACTAACACTAAGATCTGAGACACTAACATCGGACACCGCCTGCAGTTTGTTTGTATAGACGTGGTCAATGAGCGTAGAGCTCGCGGCGGTAATTCTGGTGGGGGATTTAACTAGCTGTACTAGGCCAAATAAAGAAAATGTAGTGTCCCATGCGGGATGGCGTTTAAGCATATCTATATTAAAGTCACCAAGAAGAATGACGTCATTTTGCCCTTTATACACTTTGTCTAGGTTAGTAGTAAAATTATCATACCACTCGGAGTTAGACGCCGGATTGCGGTAAAGAAAACCAACAAATGACGGTGAGCAGTACGGGCTTTTCAAGATTCAAGATGACTTTATTGTTGCTGTAATAGAAGATAATCATACACAGCAAAAATTGTCTTGCCACCGCAGGTGCTGCTCACATTCACTCACTCGCTCAATCCACACACACTCTAGCCGTTTCTAAGTCTTTACGCCTATGGACTAAGTGTTCGATAGAGTGATGAACGTATACAGCAATGCCTGATTGACCGTGACAGGAGGAATCTCTTCTCATGATACTAAAATTAGGCATTTTCACGGCATCATCAATGATATTTGAATTTAGGCGTGACTCGGTAAGGCCGAAAATGTCGAACGGTGTGGGACTGTTAAGAAACGCCGACAGGTCAGATACCTTATTATAAAGATGGAAAACGTTGAGGTGACCCACTCGTAATTTATGTTCTTTTTGTTTGCCTCTAGCAATGAGTATTTCGCTAACAGCTGTATTTTGTTTCACAATAAAATAGCAACTGCAATAGCGGTGGTTGAGCAAACGTCAATCAAAGATGGAAAGCCAATGTAAAAAGAAAACAAAACAATCAAAGAAACAATAACGTATGAAGACAAAAATTAATGTGATAATCAAACGTTCAGGGATTACAAGAGCTGTGCGTTGCGAAAAAAAAAAAAAAAAAAAAAAAAAAAAACCTCTCCCACATCTGAAGTGTATACGGGAAGTATCAATGTACGCTACCCTGAAGGAGCAATGTCAAAATACTCCACGTCTGTTTAGGAATTGTTTGTGTTGCCGCGGATAAATACATGCAACGACGACGAAAACAGAACTTACGCCGCGGAGCACTCACAATCAAGACAAATCGCTGTAAATAAAACAGTCCATCAGTGTTCACAGTCAAATTTCCTGCAATGTCTATAGCACGGCTTAATAAACGCCGATTTAGGTGAGAACGCTTAAATAAAGCTTCGACACCGAGGTGCTCAGTGGAATGTAAGTGAAAGCGCTACACCAACGCAGCGTTCACTCAGTCTAGTCCGCAAAGAATGTGAGAGAAGTCCCGAAGTCCGGGCAAGTCAGTCGTGTATCAACAGAAGCAATGAAGATACGGCACTATACACACTTTTATCATGCAGTACTAAAGGTACTAATTTACACTCGTGAGAAACACAGATGTGAGTGCAACCTGCATGAGGCATCTATTCTTACGAGCACATGCACCTGCAGGAGCTCATGAGGATCTATGTCTCTTGCATTTGAGGCTTGTAGATGGCATGTGGTATTTATCATCATGAGCCCGTGCATGTGCAGGGGCTCATGAGGATCCATGCCTCTTGCATTTGAACAGGTAATTGCGGCCAGCATGAGGTATCTATCCTCCAGAGACCGTAAGAGAGAGAGAGACTGAGGGAGAGAAAGAGAGAAAGAGAGAGAGAGAGATAGAGAGAAAGAGAGAGAGATAGAGAGAATGAGAGAGCGAAAGAAAGAGAGAGAGTGGAGAGAAAGAGGATGGGAGAGAATCTGGGGGAGAGAGAAAGAGAGATAGAGAGAGAGGGGGGAATAGATTTCCCCTTTTCTGACTCACTGACCTGGGCGAAACTTTGTTTCCTTTCTCCCATCGCACGTTTGTATATGATTTTCTAAGCCTTCAGTTGCTTTTATTAAAATGCATGTGTGCAAGTTCTAAGTCTGACGTTAATGTTGTTGATGACGTAACAGTATATTTATATAATATAGATATCTTGCTACGTTGCATGACCATGCAAATAATACATGATTTTGTTATGTCATCAGCAATGGCGTATTACGAACTTGCGCACGTGCTGTTTGCTGCAACCTAGAAGTTGGTGTTTTATAAATGTGTGTGTGGGTGTGTAAAAGAGAGAGAGAGAGAGAGAGAGAGAGAGAGAGAGAGAGAGAGAGAGAGAGAGGGAGAGAGAGAGAGAGAGAGAGAGAGAGAGAGAGAGAGAGAGAGAGAGAGAGAGAGAGAGAGAGAGAGAGAGATTCGTGACTATTTGAACTTAGGAAATCTATGCCCCCCCCCCCCCCTTTTTTTTTTCTTCCCCGCATGTTTTGCATGAGATTTTTTGAACATTTTTTTAACGATATTGATGTTTTTGTCAGGTTTGTTTGTGTGTGAGTTCTGAGTATGTTACCGATATTGATGACGATGATGATGTACGTAACAGTAAAAATAGTAATGTGTTATGAAAAGAAAAGGGGAGACTGCCAGTGCTAATATTTTAGGAAGATTACAAAGCAAAGTAAGAGCACTGTCAGGGGAGAGAAGTGTGCACGATCGACCAGTGATCATAGATCTACTGTGGCCGAAGCACAAAAAAAAAAAAAAAAAAAAAAGATAGGAAAGAGAGAGGGCGCTAAGGAAATGACTGGAAGCAAGGCATATGGAAGCCCCCCCCCCCCCACCCACCCACCCACCCCCCCCCCCCCACCCTCCCCCCCCCCCCGAAGGGGGGCGTATCACATATCCCACTGCTTCCAGTGCATTGCATTGCTCCTAGTCACTTCCTTAGCGCCCCCTCTCTTTCCTATCTTTTTTTGTGTGCTTCGGCCACAGTAGATCTATGATCACTGGTCGATCGTGCACACTTCTCTCCCCTGACAGTGCTCTTACCTACTTTACTTTGTAATCTTCCTAAAAAATAATGTGTTATATTTTAGATGCATTTTCTACTTAGTACGTCATGCACATGAGTCATTAACTATTGCTGTCTTCCGGACTGACAGGAATGACGTACTTGAATTTATGCAGGTGTATTTTAATTCGGACTATACCGTAAGCATAATACGAACATTGTAATTGTAAAAACATCCTACTCACTTGGTAGTTTTTTCTTTATTGTAATTGTGGGTGTGATTTTTAGATTTTTCTTGACTGCACGTTTGAAAATTCTACTAATGATGATGTTGATGATGACGTTATTATTATCAATATTTCATTGCGACATTTCTTCCTCCGCACACTGCGTGTCAATACTCGTGTTTCATAAAAGTTTCATGTCATCAGTAATGACGCACTAATATCACGAACTTGTGCACGTGCTTTTGTACCCTAGTCTATATATATAAAGTATTACGATAATTTAGAATTTGAAAGTACATGTGTGTACATTCTGTATCTATTTGACGCACTATATTCTCACACGTAAATTATGTTTTGTTACCTAGTTACCTGTTACCTGGGCATTCCCCTGAAGCACCCCCCCCCCTCCCCGCTGAGAGGGCGAAAATTTGTGCACAGAATAAAAGTGTAACTCCTCCTAAACTACGTGGTGTATGTGGATTCTTTCATCACATTTCACAAAAGTTTTCATTAAATTCTGAGAATGATGTGCTAATGCCATGGGATTCCAGGCTGGTAAGCTTGCATTGTGTCATTCATATATATGCATATTCTTTGTTAGAAATTTCATATATATGCATATTCTTTGTTAGAAATTTCTCTGTCTACAACTGTGTGTGGTGTTAGCCTGTGACTGACGAAGTCTTATTTCTGAACTCCCTGGTGCCTTGGAGCAAAATAATAATGATGATGATGATGATAATAATAATAATAATAATAATAATAATAATAATATACCAGTATTACATAAGCTCTTTTTCTCTATTTTGGGGCGAATCGACTCAAAGCGCCGCGAACTGAAACCCAACACGCATGCTCACGTGACAGACACGGATTTACTCTGAAGACAAACACAGTACAAGAGAGAGGAAGGGGTCAGCTCAGCTACTGAAGACAAACACGGTACAAGACAGAGGAAGGGGTCAGCTCAGCTACTGAAGACAAACACGGTACAAGACAGAGGAAGGGGTCAGCTCAGCTACTGAAGACAAACACGGTACAAGACAGAGGAAGGGGTCAGCTCACCTACTGAAGACAAACACGGTACAAGACAAAGCTCACCTACTGAAGTTACAGAAATGTTTGATCGTTTGTATTTGAAATTTATAAAGTGGCCTGAAACCGGTACCAAAGTAGGGGGGGGGGGGAACCGGAGTACCCGGAGAAATAATCCCCGACTGTACGACCGAATTAACGGTGACACTTACCAGAGGAGAAAAGTCCGACGCCGCAACCCGTTTTCGAACCTCGCACCTTTGGCATTGGTGGCAGGCGCCTCAACCACTGCGCCACAGACCGCCCCTGGAAAGGACTAATTACCATGATCTAGGCAGCCAGTGTTTGATTTTCAAATTATGGAGTTCCTACATTGCCTCCACCTCCACATCTGGCTCCTCTCCAGACTGCCTTGCGGACATGTTGGCACTTCCTGAGAGGTGTCAGAATGTTTGCTGATACCATAATCTGCCTCCAACCCTACGTCTGATTGTGTGAAGGCGGTGTTAAGTGGTCTGACAGTCCAGTCAAGACCCCTCTCACCCCCCCCCCCCCCCCCAGACCTCGCCACCCGTGCCCAACAGTGACGTTATAGTGACAGATGTGTGTAGTTCTATGCATGATGACAAGATCTTGTGTTAGGATAATTAATAGATGGGTCTGACAAGGTCCAAGTTGAATTTTACCTATACAAATGTTGAAGAAACAAAACACACCTTTGACCCAATTCAAATAACTTACGACACAGACCCTGCCAAACTGCCTATGTGGCGAAAAATGCTGCATCTACTTTGCGTCGAGGAATTCAAGCCCCAGGGTGTCTCAACCCCTGGCAGATTATGCAGAGAACCATGTATGTTACAAAAAACAAATTGCGCTTGATGTGCCTAGCCTGCCCGATGAACTAGTGCACTCAACTATACGGTTGAGAGACGGTAAGCAGCATTGAACTGCTGGTTATTATATTTTATTGAGCAACATTTTGCTTGCTATAGTGCGATAACAGGCAAATGTGAATACGACACGCGAATCAAAATGTCCGAGTCGAAGACGAGGACATTTGATTCTAGTCAAGTAATCACATCTGTCTGTTTACCGACACTATATCAATCAAAATTGTTGCTCAAAATAATTCAAAATTGTTGCTAAATATAATTTATGTACCCAGTCCAAGACAAAACTATGCCTCGCGTCATTCATTTTGCGGCAGATTGCGGTGTTCAGACAAAACACATGAATGGCAGACGGTTGCACATCGCGGTCGACTCGGCGCGTAGATTTCGATTGACTATGAAGACATCAGTGCATTGTATAACCGTGCGTGTTGCTTAGTAATAATAATAATAATAATAAAGGTAATTTGTATAGCGCCTTATCACCAAGGTGCTCTAGGCGCTTTACAATCACAGTAATGAAACACAAAGCAAAATACAAAAACAAGCACATACAACAACAAAAATACATTGATTTACAAGGAGCAGAAAACTCACACACACACACACACACACACACACACACACACACACACACACACACACACACACACACACACACACACACACACACACACACACAGGAGCACAAAAGCCTCACAGTGGGTTACCTACCATTTCATGTGAAAATGGGTTCCCATATTTCTATTTATTCTAGGGCTCTGGAATTGATGCGAATGTTTAGAACTCACCTTATAACTAAGCTCTATAACTTAAAATAAAATAGACATTTTCTAGAAACAGAGCCACTAGATGCAGAAAAAATGGGTTTCTACCAATAAAGTGGGTGGGTGTCTCTCTCACACAAAAACTGGCATTACAGTCAAAATGGGTGTTTCACAACATTAGGCGTCTGTAATAAGGTCAAGTGCATGGAATACTTTTTTTTCACATTAAATTTTTTGTTTTGTTTTTTTCAACTTAATGTGTATGTATGCATTAACATTCTTAACATTGTATGGTGCAAAATTGAATGAACACTGGACTGTAACCTTTCGATTATCATTTTTACAGAGGAAATCTTTTAAACATTGCTACGTTTTGTCCTTCTGAAGCAAAACAGTTTATCATGGCATTTATGTGAGAATTCTGGAAATTAAACGACTTAATTTTTTTTTTTTAATGTACTCTGCAGTTTGAGACAAACAGCAACAGAGCATTTTGAATATTAACCCTTATTATTCTGAATACACCAGTGTGTGCAACAAGTGTGACTAAAATAGTCCAAAGGGTAGTGGCAGAATAGCTTTGTGCCTCTAGGCCCCAAGCTATTGTGGCACCACCCTTGAACTAATAATGCCATTAGTCTATGTCCTCATCTGTAAGTTCTGTAATGTAGCTTGCATATATGGCAGTGTACAAATTTGAAGCTTTTAGCCTCAGTATGATGCAGGTTAAAAAGTGTGGAAAAAATGAAAGAGAGAAAAAGACCCAGACGAAGAAACTTATTCTACCACAGACACACCAGAGCAAAATAAAGATCGACCATGATAGTTGAAGGCTGATGCCAGAATAGAGTCACGCCTATGGCCGCCAAGCTATTCTGGCATCACCCTTGAACTATCGTGGTCGATCTGTGTCCTGCCCTGCAACGCAGTTTTCAGAAGACGACTTCAACATTTGGGGATTCCGGTCTTGGGGTAGAATGAGTTAAAATGACAAAACGGAACACTGACATTAATTAATGAACTGACAACATAGGAAATCAATCACTTGACACTTCAGCCTTTATTAATCACATCAAAGGTGCATGCATATAAAAACACAGTAATTGTTTGTAAACACTTCAAATCAAACAATCAAGAGCAGTCAAACCTTTTTCTGCCAACTTTGTGATAAGGAAAACTAGTTCTTGCCCAAGTTCGGCACGTAAAGGGTTACCGCGAATTATATGCCTCTATTCATAAAAATTTATTGGAGAGAAAAATATAATACTGAGTTCTAGCAAGTGCGACAATAAAGTTTAGCCGAGTTGGTATACCTCGTCCAGTGCCTATGTTAAATGCACCAGTGGTGCCAATGTTGCTATATTGGCAGCAGACCGGTCGCTCGGACCGGTCTGGTGCACTCAATCAGTTTAGAGCGTGTGCTTTCTGCACCTGTAATGGGCAACCTCGGAGATAGAATCACGTGAGCTTCGTTTGACTGCTGCAAAATAACATGAATAAAGAATAAACCCTTTCCCATATATGCAATTCAGCAATTATGCATCCATCCTTATGCTAGCACACTAAACATTACGCGATTTGGCAGATTTTTAAAAATAGCTTTTTAAAATCCTCAATGGAAGTGATTTTTGCGACATCTGCGTCGTTTGCGGCAGAAAGCACCGTCAAAGTTGAAGTTCGAGAAATGAGCGCACTACATGTACAATAGACTTGATTCAGTGGTGTTGGGCATGACTCAAGCCTCCGCCATCTCAACACAAAACTGGCGTGTTTGGGGAGATAAAAGGCCACAAGTTAAAACCGCAAATGAACCTTTTTTTTCGACTGCGATCACAATCTTTTGCGTGAACATACGAGACCACACTACAAGTGCACAAGCCAACCTGCGCGCGCAGTTCTGGGGCACATGACCGGTCCGAGCGACCGGTCTGGTGCGAAAATAGCAACAGTGGCACCGCTGGTGCGTTTAACCTAGGTAGAGGGCGAGGTATACCAACTCAGCTAAGGTTTATGCTTCCTGTGACTTTAGAAACAATGCACAGTATGCAAAGTGTACTTTATGGTAACAAAATAAAAGTTACAGACATTTCCAAAATGATCCAGGCGTACATCAGATAAAAACAAGCTATACACACTGAAAAAATAACACTCTTGTAATAAATGTTTATCATGTTGACAATGGTTTTCTTATCTTATTATTGTCTTTCGTCCCGATTGGTTGTACATTGCTGAACGTCCGGACGTGCCAGCACTGATAATGAAGGGGGAAAAAATAAAATAAAATAATGAACAGAATATTGAATGTATGTCGCCAGCCAGACTAATACGCTAAATAAACTTAAGATCATTAATTTAGCAACACACATCCAAAATCAAGAGAGATACACAACCACCACCCTCCCCCTACCCCCCCCCCCCCCCACAAAAAACCAACAACAACAAACAAACAAAAAATTATTCAGACCCAAAAGGTGACTGCCAATCATGTAAAATGCAAAGAAAAGAAGTGCCCAACGGAGAAAGAAACAAGCTTAGAAAAGATGGTTACAACACAATTCAGTAAGATTTCGGGTAAATCCGCCTTGTCAAAACAGACAAACAAACAGAGAGATCAGTCGCTACTTATCTTTGTTCACAGAAGGAATGTGCTGCACATTCCTTCTGCCAATGAAGATAAGTAGCGGCTAATCTCTCTGTTTGTTTGTCTATTTTGACAAAGGGTATTTACCCGAAATATTAATAAATTGTGTAGTACCCGTCTTTTCTAAGCGTGTTTCTTTCTCCGTTGGGTACTTCTTTAATGTTACACAGCATAAAAAAAATGATCCAGGTGTACATCAGATAAAAACAGAGCTATACACGCTGAAAACAACCGAATAATAACGTTCTTGTAATAAGTCTTTATGTTGACAATGTTTGTTTCTTTTTTTGTCTTATTATTGTCTTTCGTCCCCAACCGCCGTTTCATCAGCAGTTCCATTTTCAAAGTTTTACATGTTATATACAGTATACAAAATGATGCAGGCGCACCAACCCCATAGTAGCACTCTTGTAATAAATCTTTATGTTGACAATGGTTTTCTTACTCCTTATTATTGTCTCTCGTCCCCAAGCGCCGTTTCATCAGCAGTTCCATTTTCAAAGTTTTACATGTTATATACAGTATACAAAATGATGCAGGCGCACCAACCCCATAGTAGCACTCTTGTAATAAATCTTTATGTTGACAATGGTTTTCTTACTCCTTATTATTGTCTCTCGTCCCCAAGCGCCGTTCCATCAGCAGTTCCATTTTCAAAGTTTTACATGTTATATACAGTATACAAAATGATGCAGGTGCACCAACCCATAGTAGCACTCTTGTAATAAATCTTTATGTTGACAATGGTTTTCTTACTCATTATTGTCTCTCGTCCCCAACCCCCGTTCCATCAGCACTTCCATTTTCAAAGTTTTACATGTTATATACAGTATACAAAATGATGCAGGCGCACCAACCCCATAGTAGCACTCTTGTAATAAATCTTTATGTTGACAATGGTTTTCTTACTCCTTATTATTGTATCTCGTCCCCAACCGCCGTTCCATCAGCAGTTCCATTTTCAAAGTTTTACATGTTATATACAGTATACAAAATGATGCAGGCGCACCAACGCCATAGTAGCACTCTTGTAATAAATCTTTATGTTGACAATGGTTTTCTTGCCCCTTATTATTGTCTCTCATCCCCAAGCATCGTTCCATTTGCAGTTCCATTGACAAAAACAAGCTAGACATGCTGAAACCAACCCAATAATAATGAACACACTTGTAATAAATCTGTATGAAAACGAAAATGACGCGAGTGTCGGAGAATCTCAATTCATTTCTTTTGTAACTTTTTCAGTCTGTTGCGGATGTAATCCTTAATGTTTGTCCAGCGCCTATGTCTAAGTGCGGGCTCTTCTGCAATTGCCTGCTGTATCTCGGCCTTTCCAGGAAGTTTGTTAACGACGAGGGGTGTCTTGAAACGAGTTTCAACAGCTTTCTCTTCAGCTTTCCCCCATGGTTTCCTTGTAAATCTAGCTTTCTCTCGAACAGGAGCCGACGCAGAACTGTCATCATCAAAACTATCTAGTTTGTCATCAGGCTCTGGACGTCTTTTCTCGGTCATGCTCATTGATTCCTGTGTTGTTGACTTGCTATTTGCTTCATTCACATGTGCTGTTCCCCCCGAGACCTCTCTGCCAGTTTCTGATGTGTCTTCATTGTCAAAGTCAATCTCTTCATCATCGCCCAGTTCAGCTCTAATGCAACTCTCAAAATCTGTCATCCCATTGTTAACTGACAGAAGAATCTTTGCCACTTTTGCCTTTTGAAGGACGTCTTGAGGTTGGCGGTAGATATGGTGATGTATCCGAATATCATGACCAAGGAAGTCTGCCAGCTGATCCTGGTCTAACTCCGAGATGGCCATGGACTGAGCCAAAGTTGCAACCGGCTTCCGTAACTGAGTAGATGTGAACATGGCTGGGTTTGACACATGTGCTTGTAGCGCATGTTCCTTCAGAACATCATGGCCTCTGTAAGGCCTCTGACCAGAAGGTGTGGCAAATATGTACTGGGAACCGGCGAGAGCTGGCACTGATTGCCTCATTTGAAGGATTCTGTCCACAGTTGTCATCATCTTCTTCATCAGCAAAATGGGAACACTCCTATTAAACTTGCCCCTGATTTCCACTCGCTGAAAATGATTCACCATTTTCTTCTCAACCTCTGTGAGACCTTTCAAGATATCTTGATTGGTGATCGATCCAATCTTAGCATTCTGGAAGTCTGATACCTTCATTCTCTGAACTTCTCCCCCTCGTTTTCGGTTGAAAAGTGATACAGCGCAAAGAGTTGCTTTAACCACTGTCGGATAATCTTCCGAAACGATCCTTGTCTCAAGAAGCTGTTGGACCTTCCTCACATCTTCACATGATGGGATCAGCTTGGGTTTGTTCATGGTCATTTTCCCGACCGACTGGGCTGCTGTAGCTGACACACAATCGTACCAGTCCCCGGTGAAGACAGAGTCAAAGCGCTGCGCCTCAGAGAGCTCCTGTCGCCACCTGTCATCTGAACCATGCCCAAGCTGTTTGGATGCCAGCGACTGTTTGATCTGTGAACATTTTTTCAAAGCATGGCCTATGCGCATTGCAAGATTGCCTTTTTTGAACTGATGTGTGTCCTCTTCAAATTCTGCTAGCTCTTTTACAGCCAGTACAACATGATCAAAGCTAGCTGAATTGACCACAGCATTTAAACTTGCGATTTTCATTTCTGACCTCACTCTAAGAATCTTTAATAGTCTCCCTAACTCCCGCATCCTGGAGCTGATTTGCCCAGCCGTGTGTTCTTCAATGTCCCTGCGGTCAAATAATCTCTTTCCATACTCCAGAAGCAAGGGTCAGTTCTGATGAGATGGCTTATCTCATCCTCTCTCTGTCTGGCTAAAACCTTATGATAGAAGGAAAAGTCAACATCTAAAGGTGTATATTGGAAGCATTAGCCTTCCACGTTGAGCAGCCTGTCCTCTCTTAGCGAATTGAAACCCTCCTTGTTTCTGACAGCAACGTTTTGAGTGTACAGAGATCAGCTTTTTTTCTTTTTTGATAGAGCCCTTTGCATTGGCTAGAAGGTCGTCTACCTTACTAGTTTTGGTGCGATACTTAGGAATCAAACATCCTGATTTCTTTTCAAGAACTGCAACATTATGCATGTAATCACCCTCATCTTGTATTCTGATCCATGCTTGACGTCTCTGCTTAGTCCCTTTTTTTATCATCAAAATTTTAGCAACGTCTGCCTCATCTGCATGGACATCGTGTAAGTGCGTGCTCATTTTCAAATCAAGCTTGCCACAAAATTTGCATGCATGTTTCTTGTCCCATTTGTACTTTCCTTTCCCTCTCTGCGACACGTGCACACCCGTTCCTTTGGTAAGCGCTCTTTCCCCACCCCCAACATCATGTTCCTTCTGCCTATCCACATTGTCATTGCCACCCCCTAATTCATCCCCTAACGCACACTGCACCTTGCTGGTACTTGCTTCACCGACACCTGCCCACCCTGAACCAGCCACTTTGAAATCTAACGTATTCAATACAATACTGTCTGTGTCAGAGACCCCAGAGATTGATGGCGACGCACCATCTGAATCCTGTGAGCTCGAGCCAGGAACAAACTCCTCGTCATCACTGTCCTTGTATTGCGATGCGCTTGCACTCTCATCATCAGGTCCATCCCAGGCTCCATTTGCCAACTGGAGAAAGAAAACAAAAGCTGCATTAGGACAGAAACAGCCCAATTTTGGTTTAAGGGGCCTTGCACAAGAATAAAAAGAGTAATCCCGTGTATGACCGATTTACATATGTCTCTGACCTCGGTGACGAGGGCTGGCTTCTGCAGCAGCAAAATCCACGTTTTCTGAAAATGTAAGCAGTTTTCACACATCTGTCAACCCCGCGTGACCCTTTGAGAGAGGTCACTCAAACTGATATGTCTACAAAGGTCTTGCCACAAAGTATCCTTGGGCCAAGCTTGAAGAATGTGGCTTGAAAAGTCTCCGAGAAAATGCCACTGTTAACGTTTACCATGAACGCGGACGGACTGACAGACGACCAGTGGCCCAGAACATAAACTCACTTTTGCTTCGCACGCGAGCCAATAAAATGAAGATGATCATAGAATCACTTACCAGTTTGTAATTGGGGGCATTCCGCTGCCGTCTATGCACCCTCCTACCAGACGCACCCTCTGCGACAGACGATGCTGGGCCATCATGCTGCAGCTGACTAACTTTGCCATGGGCCATGGTCATGTGCCAGGAAGGGGCGTGCTTGTCCACTTCCATAGATCCCGATGGGTTTGGACATCCTGCTGCCATCCGGCGCTGGGTGTGTGCAGAAAGTGCTGTGTGTGACCAAAACGGTGTTGCTGCAAACATGTCAAATACAACCATGTAAACCATTGACATTTTGAATCAGATATATACATAATTACTGCAGTACCCCCTGCCCCCTACAAACAATAACTGGTAATACAGTAAAATGCGACACTTCAGGTGCAAAATCCGAAGAAAAAAAAACTATTCGTGCAAGTCTGTTCTTCGAATCGTGAGGTAGTTTTGCGTACGAGGATTCAAATACACAATGAAATCTGGCGCCATCTTGTTTACAGTGCATGCATACATGTCAAGTTACTTTTCGATCACAATCACACATGTCAGAAAAAAAAGCAACCCAATCACGTGACAGATTGACCTTGTAATGTGTTATTGAACAAATTCTTTTCGTTGAAGAAGAAAGCTTTTGTTAAATTCGTGGGGTTCTATTATCTGTTACTACAAGACTGACTGAGCAGCACTGAGACGCGGGTCGTAGCAGACGGCGTCTCAGTTTTCTCGGCCAAACGGGTCCATAAAGGCTACTGTGGCAATTGTATCTGATTCGGAGCATCTCAGTTAAATAACTGCCCTGAAGAAGTACACTTGGGCGTGCTTTTAACTAATAAATATTGCATAAAAACAATCTTACCTGATGGAACGACGGTTGGCGGGATGAGAGACAATAGAAGGGGAAACAACTCAGTTCACCCTGCGCAGCTGAACGACGCTCGCTTCCGTGGTAACACACTGGCCCAGTGCGTTTAAAACATACAACATTAGGTAAACCTGCAGAAATGGGACATCCAATTTTTTTTTCTGACTTTTTAATGAAAGATAATGCAGAAACAACCCTCAGAAAAAAATGGGTGCCTGACTTGGTCACCCAGAATTTTACACACACCCACTTTTCCAGAAGTATGGTAAAGAAAGTCACCCACATTAGTGGTTTTGTGCACGCACACACACACACACACACACACACACACACACACACACACACACACACACACACACACACACACACACACACACACACACACACACACACACACACACTTGATGAAACGGCAGACACAGTGGTCTTTACGTATATGCAACAGAGAAAAGGTGTGTTTTAAGCTTAGATTTAAAAATGGAAAGAGATGATGAGTGACGCACATGAGCTGGGAGGGCGTTCCATGTAATGGGACCAAAATACGAAAATGCACGATGACCTTGAGTGACCTTATTACGTCTAGGGATACGGAAAACACGAGTGTCTGAAGCAGAGCGTAGTGAGCGGGACGGTGTATACAGCTGGACAAGATCAGATAAGTAAGAAGGGGCAGAACCAGAGATGATGTTGAAACAAATAACACAGACTTTATACTAAATTCTGTATGAAACTGGCAGCCAGTGCAAATCAGCTAGTAGCGGCATAATGTGTTCACGTTTTGGTACACGAAAAATCAGACGTTCAGCACAGTTCATGGCTCTCTGGATTTAGTCAAGAAGATTTGCGGAACACCGGACAAAAGAGAATGGCAATAGCCTATTCGGGACAGCACAAGGGAGGTAACAAGTGTTTTGGTAACTTCAACAGTCAGCAGATATCGAACAGTGCTGATCCTTCTGAGTTCAAAGAAGGGAAGCTGGCAAACTTTCTTCACTTGTTCCTTCATTTTCAGCCTGTTGTCAAAAATGACACTCAAGTTACGGGCCGAGCTAGAAAAGGAGAAGGCACTCTCGCCCAACATCATTGACTCAGGAAGATCAGCACTGCACGTAGAGGAGCACGTCATTCGGAGGGAATCAGTTTTGTCACTAATCAGCTGGAGCTTGTTCTGTGTGGTCCACTTCTGAACATCACAAATACAAGCCTCCAAAACTGCACCATCTGATCAACAGGTTCACGAAGGGAGTGTTTAAGTACAATTCTGTATCATCTGCATATAAATGATAAGAAACAAAGTGACGCTCAATGACATGCGACAGGGGATGTGTATACAAAGTAAAAGGAACAGGCCCCAAGACCGACCCCTGTGGAACGCCACAAAGCAGCTCAACAGGGTGTGACTCAAATCCTGCCACTGAAACCATCTGCAAGCGGCCAACAAAGTAGGATTGGAAAAATTTCAGTGCAGTGCTTTGAATGCCAAACACATTACAAAGGCGGGCAAGTAGAATGTCATGGTCAATGGTATCAAACGCTGCGCTCAGATCGAGCAGAGTCAGAACAGAGATTCGATCTTCATCGCTAGCACCAAGTAGGTCATTCACAACACACAGCAATGCTGTCTCTGTGCTATGACCAGACCTAAATGCTGACTGGAACATATGCCATATACCATTATTCTTGATATGGTCTAGCAGCCGCGTGAGCACTAGCTTTGAGAAAAAAAAAAGGTAGGTTGGATACGGGTCTGTAGTTTTTTCAAAATGTTGGGATCAAGTGAAGATTTCTTTAAGAGCTGCTTAACAATTGCAGTTTTTAAACAGGTAGGTACAGTGCCGTGCAAGAGGGACTTATTTACAATAGCTGGAACAACTGGTACAATTGCATCTTTACATTCAAAAAGAAGGGACGAAGGCACAGGGTCTAGCTCACAGGTTTTGAGAGACATCTTAATCATGGTGTCTAGCACTACCTTTTCAGTCACTGCACTGAAGCATGCAAGAGGAGTGCCAGCAAAACACTTAGATTCAAATGAGCAAGATGTCAGAGCATCATCACATTAATTTTGTCAATGTTGTCACGTATTGTTCTGACTTTGGAACAGAACAAGCGAGATAATAGTTCTGGGAGATCGCGGATTGGGTGCGTGCTGGGCAGTTGAACAGAGTTGGTCTTACCCAAGAGTCCATTAGTGACACGGAAAAGTTCTTTGCAAGTACTTGCTGCAGCAACTTTTGCGCAGATGAAAGCAGTCTTGGCATTGGTGGTCAAGCGAGTTATCTTATTCTTCAAGTCATTCAGAATCTGTTTATGAACAGTCAGCCCAGACTTGAGCCAACATCTCTCTGCCTGACGCCTTTCGTGCTTCAAGGTGCGCAGTTCAGCGGCCACGGGTACCAGGGCGTGGAGTGATGCTGCGACACCCGGCGGCGAGTGGCGGGAGCATGCTGGTCTAGGACAGCCCGCAGACCAGCGTTGAGTTGCTCGGCCGAGATGTGGGGACGGATGCCGACAAAGTCTGCAACATCGGCTATGAACTTGTCATGATCGATCCCCTTGAGGTTCCTCGAAGTCCTGGTAACAGGCTGCAGCTGAGGTTTGATTATATCCAAAGGACACAGAACTGGAAACTGGTCAGAAGACATGGTGTGGCTCACAGAGGCGGACCTAAAGATGGAGTCCTCCTCTTTATACACGACCCAGTCGAGTGTATGACCTTTGGTATGAGTAGGCTGATGCACGCCTTGAGACAGACTCAAGGTTTGTAATAGGTCAAGCATACGAGCCGTGTTGGTGTTGGAAGGACAGACGAATTGAAAGTTGAAGTCGCCGACAATCACAAGCTTACCACCCAAAGAATTACAGTGCTCCATGAAATCCGCATACTCGCTGAAAAACGTAGTGTCTGTAAGTCTATTCTTTCTGTTAGGGGGTGGACGGTACAGACAGTACAATTGCACATGCTGCGGCACAGAAAGTGTCAACTGGGCAAGCTCAAACGTTGAATGAGAAAAGGGGAACGATGATGTGATGTTGGCATGCTCCAATAAACTGTCACGGATCAAAAAAGCCAGTCCTCCACCACGAGTAGCACGGGGGAAGGATCTAAGGCAATAGCCAGATGGAGTAATGTCCACACACTTCGCCTCGTCTCCTTGACATTTAAGCCAGTTCTCTGTCAGGAACAACACATCGATGTTCTGGTCATGCACAAAATTACATATCTCAGTCCTTTTGTCACGCTGTCCCACTGATTGTGCGTTGAAAGTACCGACGTTCAAATATTTCTGCTGAGGTTTAGTGTCTATGTAGATGAGGTTTTCAGGCGAAACTATGTCCTTTGAGGGTGCACATGGCAACGTGTTAGACCTGCCAGTGATGAGAACAATAATTTGTCTCTGTTTCCTCCTACCACCTCTCCGGGTCCGTTTACGAGGTAAATTACAACCTATTCCCAAACTCCGAAGGTGGAGGATGAGAGTGGGGTCCAGACGCATGGCCACAGGTATAATACTCCACAAGTCATCTCTGGAGTACTTGTGTTGTGGAACAGTGGGCGGTAGATTAGAGGGGTTGACTGGCAGGCTGGATTGATACACAGTGCATGATGATGGACTGATGACACTGTACGCAGACCAGAAGAGTTCATCAGACCAGAAGAGTTCATCAGACCAAAAGAGTTTATCAGACCAGAAGAGTTCATCAGACCAGAAGAGTTCATCAGACCAGAAGAGCTTAGTAACTTCTACCTGTAACAAGATCACGAATAATTGCGGAAAATGCCAGCAGGTTTGTTTATTTAGTTCTTTTCTTAGGTTGTCGATATCGCCAGCTGACATCTCGTCAATTTCACTTGTCAGTCCACCGACTCGCACGTTTTCTGGCGTCTTTTCTCAGTTCGTGTGTGTGTATAAGATGTACATTTCGCGCATTCATACACACAAAAAAGTATGTGATTACTACTACACATAAGGAGCGCGTTAATGTTGCAGTGTGAGCATATTTCGCGTTTTCGTTTTGAAAATTCAAGTATCAGTAAGATCGAGTCTTTTTGGTGCGCAAGGGATTTTGGGAAGGAAAGTATACCTAGCAAGCTCATGAATATTAATTTGCTTGTTATACAATATATCAATACATGTGTCAAAGAAGGGAAAACTTTATGGAGTGGGTACATACATGTATATTACACCACTGCCAGTTTCCTGGTCCAGGGCCGGTCTTGCCGCCAGTGGGTGGACAGGGAGTTTGCAGCATTGAGAGATAATTATTGTAAACACTCTGTATGCACAGTCTGGTCACGGTCAGTTGGCACTTCCATCACAACTCTCGCCAGCTGGTTACTACACGGTGTGTGCCGGACTGTGATGATGACATTCTGACAATCTCCATCAGCGACAACACTGGTGGTGCTGTCATCAGTTGATAGCATTCGAACTAACTCCGCCACCAAGAGTGACAACAGTGGTGGTGCTGCCATCAGCCACGACGTCAGCAGCACTGGCACTGTAATCACCACCGTCAACAGTGACAACAACAGTGTCAGTGCATCTATCAGCAACGACATCAGCAGCACTAGGACTGTCATCACCACCGCCAACAGCAACAACACGGGGGCGGTCCGTGGCGCAGTGGTTAAGGCGGCTGCCACCAATGCCAAAGGTGCGAGGTTTGAAAACGGGTATTTTTCCTCTGGTAAGTGTCACTGTTAATTCGGGCGGACCGTCGGGGGGGGGGGGGGGGGGGGGTATTTTTCCGGGTAGTTCCGGTTCTTCCACCCCCCAGCTTTAGTACAGGTTTCAGGCCACTTTCAAATACAAGCGATCAAAAATTTCTGTAACTTCAGTAGGTGAGCTGACCCTTCGTCTGTCCTGTACTGTGTTTGTCTTCAGAGTAAATTCATGTGTGTCACGTGAGCGTGCGTGTTGGGTTTCAGTTCGCGGCGCTTTGAGTCGATTCGCAATAAAATTGAGAAAAAGCGCCTATATAATACCGGTATTATTATTATTATTATTATTATTATTATTATTTATTACAACAACAGTGACAGTGCTGTTATCAGTTACAACGTCAGCGGCACTGGCACTGTCATCACCACCACCAAAAGCGACAACAACAGTTGCAGTGCTGCTATCAACCATGACATCACCACCGCCAACAACGACAACAACAGTGGCAGTACTGCTATCAACCATGGCATCACCACCGCCAACATCAACAACAACAGTAGCAGTGCTGCTATCAGCCACCACGTCAGCAGCACTGGCACTATCATCACCAACGCCAACAGCGACAACAACAGTGGTGGTACTGCTATCAACCACGACGTCAGCAGCACTGACACTACCATCACTGCCGCCAACAGCAACAACAAGAGTCGCATTGCTACTATCAGCCACGACGTGAGCAGCACTGGCACTAAAATAACAACCGCCAACAGTGACAACAACAGTGGCAGTGCTGCTATCATCAATGACGTACGCAGCATGGCATTATCTTCACCACCGCCAATAGCGACAACAACAGTGGCAGTGCTGCTATCAGCCACGATGTCAGCAGCACTGGGACTGTCATCATCACCGCCAACAGCGCCAACAACAGTGGCAGTGCTGCTATCAACCATGAGGTCAGCAGCACTGGCAATAGCATCATCACCGCAGACAGCGGCAGCAACAGTGGCAGTGCTGCCATCAGCCACGTCGTTGGTAGCACTGGCACTGTCATTGCCAACGGCGACAACAACAGTGTTGCCATCAACCACGACGTCGGCAGCACTGGACTATCATCACCACAGTCAACAGCGACAACAACAGTGGCAACGCTGCCGTCATCCGCGACGTCAGCAGCACTGACACCATCATCATCACCACCAACAGCGACAAGAACAGTGGCAGTGCTGCTATCAGCCCTGACGTCGGCAACACTGGCACTATCATCGCCACCGCCAACAGCGACAACAACAGTGATAGTGCTGTCATCAGCCCTGACGTCGGCAGCACGGTCATTGCTAACTCCACGGCCAACAGCGGCAACAACAGCGGTAGTGCTGTTGTCAGCAATGTACGTCAGAATAAATAGCATAGCTACCAGCAACAGTGACGACGGTTCTAATGTTGCCATCAACCACGTCGGGAGTAGTGGCACTCAGGCCCCTATTCCTGCTCCTATTCCTGCCCTTATTCCTGCCCCTATTCATGACCCTATTCCTGCCCATATTCCTGCCCCTATTCCTGCCCCTATTCCTGCCCCTATACAGGTGGTCGAGTCCCCGTGCCAGACTGGCTGTCCTGTGATCATGAGCCCAGACCCCCTGGTTGTCGAGTGCCTGATGGCGGAGATATCTGCTCTCCGAGCCGCTGTTGGAGAGATCCGCCACTCCTTCAACATAGAGGTGGATTCTCTCCACACAGAGATCAGGCACCTGCGTGAACGGGTCACCAAACAAGATGGGGAGATGGAGGGTCAGAGAAGCGGCAAGAAAGGCAGTAAAAACACCTCTTTTGCCTCCTCCAACGCTCAGCTCAAGCAAGTGCCGGATAATATACCCACCATCAAGACAACGGCTGACCTCCGGTGCGCAGCTCACGACGACACCATTACTCCGCTGACCCGCCAGCAAAAGAAACCAGTACCTAAGCCGCGACCCCTTCCAGCCCACGTCAATCCCATTATCCGTTCCGGGATTTCAGAGCGGAGGCCTAACACCCAGACGCTGCTTCTTGGCGACTCGGTACTGCGTGGCCTGCACGGTAATCTGATGTCTGTCACTGACACAGACAAGGTGCAAGTTGTGTCAGTGTCGGGCCTCAGCAGAGCCGACATCCTTCAACACCTTCATGATTCCGAGGCCATGAATACAGTCACCACAGTCGTTGTTCATGTTGGTATAAACGACTGTAAGCCTCGGTTCGTCATCGGCAGTAAGGGCTGGAAGGATGTGATCTCCACTGCCAAACACGACATCCCTAAAGCGAAGATCTACATGTCCTCCGTCTTGCCAGTAAATAACGAAAGCCAGCAAGTAGACCCGTGCATCGCCGACACCAACATGTGCCTGAGAGAAGTGTGCGAGTCACTAAAGTTAAACTTCGTTGATAATGACTGTACCTTCTATACTAGGACAGGCGAACTAAACACTGGATGGTACAGAGATGCAATTCAACTCAACACGTGCCCTTGCGGTCAATATCAAGCGGACATACTCTGGCAGCACCTCCAGCGTAACGTCGCTGGAGAATATCAAGATCTGTTTATTCATGCACTAGCCTCCCCTCTCGAGGGGAGAACTGGATATTCTCCAGCGGATTGCGGGGCGCCTGGGGGTAGTCCCTATTGCTTTATGCAGTAGGTGTTCAGTGGAAAGCCCAAAATGATACGTCTATTATTCCTTCTCTCCCACTACCCTTTCTTTCTAGACCTAGTGAGCGATGCAGTCACAAAAAGGGCAGCTGATGTCCTGATGATGCAATGCAAGCTTACCAGCCTGGAATTCCATGGCATTAGCACAGCAGGAGCATTCTCAGAATTTAATTTAAAAAAAATATATTATTCTGTCATGTCATTCTGATGAAAGATGATGTTAATGTACATATGCGAGTGCGGGCATTTATACACCTGTACACGTGTGAATATGTATGTCTTTGATTCTTGGCACATTGTGTTTGCTTTTGCTATAATATGTTCATTTGCATTTTTTTTTTTCTTTCCTAAGTAAATTGCAATTAAGTGCTATTTCCTTTTCCGTGTCTGTTTATTGTCGCCTAAGTAAATTGCAATTAAGTGTTATTTCCTTTTCCGTGTCTGTTTATTGTCGCCTAAGTATCATTTGCTGTACTGAGTGTGTCTGTATTTATTTAGTTATGATTTTTTTCTGCGTTAAATATCTTTGCTTGTCTTCAGTATATTCCATGTTGTGGTATGTTAGCAACGGCAAGTTTGAAAAATGACGTATTTGCATCTGTCAAAATGTCTACCGTTGTGTAATAAACTATCATCATCATCTCTCTTTCTCCTCTCCTCGAATCGGTCTTGCCTCCGGACTCGGCATCTCACACCAGCCCTGTCAATTGGCGCATTATTTCAAATCTCTCACGCTACTACTAACTTCCGTTTGCTAGGCTGTGTATCGGTCACCAAGCTGATTCATTGCAACGAATGTCATTCTAGATGTACACTCACTTTTGAAGGTAAATCGCCAAAGAAGCGTCTGCTTGACAAAATCACTGTGATACCATATATATGCGTATTCAATGCGCATGTCTATAGCAGTCGAAACTATCCGCGTATCTGTGTCGTCTGCTGCTAATACAGTTCTATACGAGGATGATTACGCGTTGAGACGAACTAGGTTTTTGTAGAGTGTTCACTGAGATGTCACTAATACAGTTCTATACGAGGATGATTACGCGTTGAGACGAACTAGGTTTTTGTAGAGTGTTCACTGAGATGTCACGTTTTGTCTGGAGGGAAATGAGTATGTGCGGTGTTCAAATGGACTTGGGCTGTAATGAAATACCACGCTACACGGCTGTTTCAAGAACATCCCGCGGAAGTAGAGGGCCCTTAACAATCACGGTTTTTGTTTTTTCAAGTAGCATTTTCTTATACAGCAAGAACCAGTTTGATGACATTGGAGCTAAATAATACGTAACAAAACACAACAATTATATTCCACAACAGGGAATATAAAATGGTAATCAAATGCAGTCAGAAAAAAGCAATGCTCCTCATCTTAATCTCGACAACTTCCCGGGAAAATGCAACAAACCGGTTGCCTGTCTCGAATAGGGCCTGAGTTTGACCTTTTAAACAAATCCTACCCAAACGCAACATACATCACATGTCACGTGTCACGTCGTGTGACGTAAATCAGTCAGCTGACTTTTTGTTCGCTGGTACCAACAGGCACAGAATGATATTTTTGTCCTTGATCACTTCTTAACACGGGCAGTAGTAGTACTCCTATTAACGCCTTCCCTGCCAATGTACGCACATTTCTGTTCCTGAAAACTTGGCTCAATCAGCGAAGAAACGCCAATACCGTCCAAGATGGATACAAACTGCTCTCAGTAAGAGGCATAGATCCTCATGAGCCCCCGCAGTTGTGGGGCTCATGAATATCGATGTCCCTTGCTGTTGGGTCGTAATTCTTTTGTTCACGGCGGTGACGGGGTAATAAGTTGAGCGCTTGCCTGTGATGGAAACCATTCTGATATCACGTGTCACTTGGTACAGCTGACGCCAATCAGATGGATTTTCGTTTGTTGTCGACCATCATATTTGAGGTAACAATTGACGTTGGGGTCAAATGAGCACTGACTTAGGAAACATTTCGTAACTTCTGCACTCGTGTCCGGATAATTATATTATTAATGGTCAAAACTTAAGGGCCACCCCACTTTTGTTGTGTCATTGTTTATCGTCGCAAGTACGCTAATAAAAAATTCTTTCGATCCAAATGGGTTAAATGTTTACCATAGACAGTCCATTGTACAGGGAACAATAGACAACAATTCATCAATTTCCAGGAACGTGTCAAATGCACATGAAACATCGTCAGTTTTGGTGAAAAGCTGTGCGATATTGGCAAGGGGTGTAGGGGGCTCTGGATAGAGGTAGCACCTTTGCTGTTCGGCAGCTGCGTCCTACATAGGACGGACGGGCATCACTGGTCCTCATCCATCTCCTTAATCTCTCACGTGCTGGCTCCAAGCGCCACACCCTGGCAAACCACCTCAGCTGGTGGGCTAAACCACGTGAGGGGGTGGTGTTCACATTGCACCACTAGGCGGATGAGCTGTTTCTGACAGCCAACGGCTAGAGGACGGAGGAGATCAGGTTGGATCCAACGGCCAAATGTGGGGGAGTAAACCTTTCAAATCAGGAGTGGAGCCCCGAAGGCAGACAGCTGCCTGTATTCACGCACTGTTCTGGCAGCTCCTGCAGCCAAACTGGTGCCAAACGTACTGCTTTGCATTCCTTTGGATACATCAGCGAGGCCGAGAGGGGGATCTTGACGACTGGGCACCCCAGGATCTCCATAAACTTCGCCCAGGCTTGCGCCCTGGAGAGGTCACTCCAGTGACTGACCCAGCAAGCGCATATACCCATTGTCTTCCGAGACAGGATGCCAAACAATTGGCAAGCGTACCAAAGACAGGCAGGTAGAAAATCTCGGTAAAGTCGTGATGCACGTTGTAAAGGGATCAGTCGTGAACACTGAGCACCTCTGTTTTGCTACAAATGCCGGTACAGTAGGGGCATAATTGTCACTTTTCTAATCATGCGACCACGACGAAGCCTAACGCCAGTAGATCAAGGCCGGGCGCTAGCATGGTTGCAGGATGGAATTTCCGGATGAGAAGTTGGGAGACGCCTTGGGGTGTCCCGTTCAATGATCCAGAAGCTTCTGGCACGATTCCAAGAAAATGGAAGGGCAGAACGATGACCCTGCTCAGGACGCCGGCACTGCACCAGCAGAAGGGAGGATAGATACCTCTGTGAGGTGGCTCTGCGCGACCGAACTGTCACGTCAACCACTCTGCGACGTCAATTGATGCAAGCTGCAAACGTTAACGTCAGCAGAAGCACAGTCTGCTGACGTCTGCGCGAAATTGACCTGGCTTCATGCAGAGCAGCAGTGAGAATACCTCTCACTCCAGCTCATCGCAGAGCCCGAGTTGCCTGGTGTCATCAACATGTGAGGTGGTACGGACTCCAGTGGACTCAGGTTCTGTTTACTGATGTCACGATTCACTGTGTCCTTCAACGACGTCAGGGTGAGGGTCTGGAGACCCCAGGGCGAGTGATTCACGGATGGTTGCGTCCAAGAGGTGGATCGATACGGAGGAGGCTCAGTCATGGTCTGGGCAGGCTTCAGCAGGGAAGGCAGGACCCCCCTCTACGTCATCTGAGGCACCCTGACTGGACTGCGCTATTGGGACGAGATTGTGCAGCCCCTCATCCAGCCATCTCTCCAAGCCATAGGCGACAATGCTGTTCTGCAGAACGCTCGACCTTATCGCGCCTGTGTGGTGGATGAGTACCTTGAGTAACGGGGAATCATGAGGATGGAGTGGCCAGCTCGTTCAGCTGATCTGGCTCCCAACGAGCACCTCTGGGACGTGCTGGAATAGTAGGAAGCGATCCCACAACATGATCGCCAAGCCCTGGGGAACACCATGCGTCAACGCTGCATTAAATGCTTGGCTGCAAACGGTGGGTACACTCGCTACTGACTGGACCAGTCTTGTGTGACTTTTCAAATAAGGGGGGTGGGGGGGGGGGAGTGAACATTCCAACTTACTGATGTTGTTACAATTGCTTGATTTACTCAAAACTTAAATAAAATTGTTACTGAATAAATAGTACTACTCCAAGTATTGTTACACTATTTGTGTGGTGTTGTCGGTGCGTCTGCGATAAAAAGTGGCCCTTAAGTTTTGACCATTAGTATAGTTTAAATTACGATGTATTTGAGGACGCTCCTTACTGGCTAAAGATATAAATTCCCCTGAGCCTCTGCTGCTGCGGAGTTTCCTGAAAATCTATTCCTCTGGCAGAAGGTGCAGACAGGGCGATTTGAAAGTTTGAACTCAATTTTGGATAACCTGAATTATGCATGAATAGTTTTTACTGCTACGTGATCGGGAACGGCTTTTTCGAGTTCTGTGCAACATATTGCGTTCAGTTCATTGCTTCCTTGAGCAAAGAACAACAAGCGTTTATGACTGGACAGTTGCCGTTTTCAGTTATGTTTTTGTTTTGTTTTTGTCGATCGCCAAATAAAGCCTTGATTTACATATTGCAAGAAACGCAGCACTCCTGTTAAAAAATCCGCAGTTCGATCATACGACAAATAGACGAATATTAACTGCCCGACGACGCAAATGTTGCAGAGAACATGGATACAACAGTGGTGTCAGCAAGAGAAATAGATCCTCATGAGCCCCGGGGCTCTGTTTTTCGCAGCTGGGTCGTGTTTGATTTTATAAAAGGCTATAAAAGGACTACGAAGGAAAAGGGAAACCAGTAATTTGGCATTTCCCAGGCATTTCCACGCATCTTTGTCCTCAGTCACTTTGCACTGAGTGGCTACATCAGTGGATGGATCGGCCGTGGCTGTAAAAGGGTAATGCCTTATTAATTTCACTCCCAAAAGGCGCCAATCTAATATGACACTACCTTTGAACTATCCAAGTCTTGTTGATCTATCGGTTGTGGTTTGTGGTTTGCCACGTGTGCATACATTACATTATGTTATCCCAATGCGCAGAAGGCCTTCGGGCCGATGTCGGCAGCAATTGCCTTTGTGCACTGGTATACTGCCTGTCTATCTGGTTTGTCACGTGCTAGTGAGTTGAAGGACAATCGAGAAAGCAAATTTGATGCGTACGGCGAAAATCTAGCGTACGAAGTCTCTCTTGGCTTGACTTCGCGAACGAAGATTCTATAGGGCTTGCCCACGTCGTCTGCAGGCATTTTCGTGGCTGCGGAGGCCAATCCGGGACAGGCAGGTTCGACCGCAGTGGCTGCAGGGGAAGGTCTGGTCAGGGTTCTGAGTTACGACAGCTCTGTTTTTTCTTCTGAGCCGCTTGTCCTTAAGGTTAGCTCTGCGAGAGTCCTCAAAGGAGACGGCTGCCTTGTGAATGGTGGAGCGCCAGGTGTCACGGTCCGCAGCAAGCGAAGACCACTCGCGGTGGTCGATTTGGCAGGCACTAAGTGACTTCTTGAGACCGTCTTTGTATCTCTTCTTTGGTGCCCCTCTGTCTCGGTGTCCAGTGGCGAGCTCGCCGAACAGAGTGATCTTGGGTAGGCGATGATCCTCCATCCTGGAGACGTGCCCCGCCCAGCAAAGCTGTGTCCGCAGCAGCAAAGCCTCGATGCTCACAGTTTCCGCCTGTTCAAGGACCTCGACGTTGGTGACATAGTCACTCCAGTGAATGCCCAGGATGGTACGCAGGCAGCGCTGGTGAAAGCGTTCGAGGAGTCGTAGTTGGCTGCGGTAGAGGGCCCAGGACTCGGAACCGTACAGCAGGGTGGTGAGGACCACAGCTCTGTACACGCTGATCTTGGTGCCTTTTTTCAGCTGTTGATTGTGCCACACCCGCTTGAATAGTCGCCCGAAAGCACTGTTCGCTTTTGCCAGCCTGTTGTCCAGCTCCTTGTCCAGCTTGGCGTCTGACGTGATGATGCAGCCAAGGTAGGTAAACTGGTGTACAGACTTCAGTTCGGACTCGCCGATGGTGATGTGGGGAGGGCGATGCTCTTCCTTGGGTGCCGGCTGATAAAGGACCTCTGTCTTTTTCAGACTGACCTCAAGTCCAAACAGCTGGGCGGCATCTGCGAAGCAGGACGTAATGCGCTGCAAGGCTCTCTCTGTGTGTGCAACGAGGGCAGCGTCATCAGCAAAGAGCAGCTCACGAATCAGTTGGTCTAGGGTTTTCGTGTGGGCCTGCAGTCGTCTGAGGTTGAACAGGTTGCCATCGAGACGGTACCTGATGTACACTGCGTCGTCATCGTCGAGGTCCACTGTGGCCTGCTTCAACATCATGCTGAAGAGGATGGTGAAGAGGGTCGGTGCCAGCACGCAGCCTTGCTTCACGCTGTTGCGAATGGGGAATGGTTCTGAGAGGTCACTGTTTAGTCTGACCTGGCCTTGCTGGTCCTCGTGGAGCTGGACGATCATGTTGAGGAACTTTGGGGGACAGCCTAGTCGCTCCAGGATCTGCCACATACCTTGCCTGCTCACAGTGTCAAAAGCTTTTGTTAGGTCGACAAACGTTACGTACAGCCCTTTGTTCTGCTCGCGGCACTTCTCCTGAAGCTGTCTCAGCACAAAGACCATGTCGGTGGTACTCCTGTTGGCTCTGAAGCCACACTGGCCCTCTGGGAGGTGGTCTTCAACGATGGCAGGTACCAGCCGATTCAGGAGCAACCTTGCGAGAATTTTCCCGGCAATGGACAGCAGGGTAATTCCACGATAATTTGAGCAGGCAGACTTCTCTCCTTTGTTCTTGTACAGGGTGATGATGACTGCATCACGGAGATCCTTTGGTAGTGTTCCTTTTTCCCAGCAGCAGAGAAAGAGGTCATGGAGCTTGTTGTGCAGTGTTGGGCCTCCATGTTTCCAGATCTCTGGCGGGATTCCGTCAATGCCTGCTGCTTTGCCACTCTTGAGCTGGTGGATGGCTGTGAGGGTCTCTTCGGCGGTGGGCGGTTCGTCCAATTCAACTTTTAGTGGAAGGTGTGGGATTTGGAGGATGACTGTTTCTTGAACAGTGCGCTCAGCGCCGAAGAGGTCCTGAAAGTATTCCGACCAGCGGTTCAAGATGGAGGTATTATCTGTGAAGAGTGCCTGTCCATAAGCGCTTCGCAGGGGACTTTGTACCAGGTGCCTAGGGCCATACACTGCTTTCAGTGCTTCGTAGAAGCCTCTGTAGTCACCGTTGTCAGCGCAGAGCTGGGTCCTCTGTGCGAGTCTGGACCACCACTCGTTCTGGAGCTCTCTAAGCTTGAGCTGGAGACTGCTTCAGATGAGGCGGAAGGCTGACTTCTTCACAGGGCAGGAAGGCTGGGCTAGGTGGGCCTGGTGGGCGGCTCTTTTTTTTTGCTAGAAGTTCCTGGATCTCTACGTCGTTTTCGTCAAACCAGTCTTTGTTCCTCTTTCTAGCAAAGCCCAAGACTTCCACAGAAGATTTTACAATAGCAGTTTTCAGTTGTTCCCAGAGTGTTTCAGGGGAGGAGTCTGCTGGATCAACTGTGTCTTTGAGCATGCGCTGTAAATCGGCCTGAAGGGCAGCTTTCTTGTCGTCACGCTGAAGGCTGGCAACATCAAGCTTTTTCTTGGGGGGGGCCCCCTTTCTTGGGTTTCAGCTTGAGGCGGAGCCTGAGTTTGCAGCGAACAAGGCGGTGGTCAGTGTGGCATTCTGCGCTGGGCATCACTCTGGTGAGGAGGACATCACTGCGGTCCCTCTGACGCACTAGGACATAGTCGATATGGTGCCAGTGCTTGGAGCGAGGATGCATCCAGGTGGTCTTTCGACTGTCCTTTTGCTGGAAATTTGTGTTGGTGATGACAAGTTGCTGCTCTGCACAGAGCTCCAACAGTAGGCGACCATTGTCATTGCAGTTCCCAACGCCATGCTTGCCGAGGACTCCTTTCCAGGCTTCAGAGTCCTGGCCCACTCTGGCGTTGAAGTCGCCAAGGATGATGACTTTGTCGTCTGCAGGGGTGCACTGCAGGAGGCTGCGCAGGTCAGAGTAGAACTTGTCTTTTTCTGCAGGCTCTGCCAGGAGGGTTGGGGAGTACACACTGAGAAGGGTGACGTATTGCTGGTGTCTCAGTGGGAGGCGCATGGACATGATGCGGTCGGAGTGACCCGTTGGTAGGTTTTCCAACTTAGTCGCAATGTGGGTCTTCACCATGAAGCCCACGCCTGAGAGCCGTCTTTCTGATGCAGGCCTGCCTGACCAGTAGAGGGTGTAGCCAGCGCCAAGTTCTTGGAGGCTGCCTTCGTCCGGAAGGCGTACTTCGCTGAGCGCGGCGATGTCGATGTTTAACCTCCGCAATTCATGGGCAATGAGGGCGGAGCGACGTTCAGGGCGTCCGCTGTTTGCTGTGTCGAGCATGGTTCGGATGTTCCAGCATGCTACGTTGAGTCCGGTCGTGGTCGTCATGAGAGTCGATCCATTGTTTTTTCTTGTTTTCTGACCGCATGAGAAGATGCCCGTTGACCGCGGCTAGCCAACTGGGTTACGAGGGGATGAGCTTTGGTTAGGCCACCTTTTCTAGGCCCCTCTCCGTGTGGAGCAAGCAGTGCTGTCCCTAGAGAAGGCTGCTTGGTCGTTCAGGGTGTGCCGAGTGACGTTGTCATCCCCAGGTCAACATCAGGCGACCAATATCCTGAACCGCCTGCATGCAGGTTTGAGACTGCGGCTTCCAGTGACATCTTTCACCTGCCGTTTTGCCCCTTGCCCATCGCTACAGGACTTGGAAAGTTCAGTGTCATAGTCCGTGGGCGTTTCCTAAAGCCTGCGCGGTGGAGCTTTTTGGTGGAGTGCAGTGTGCGCAGTACTGGCCCCACCCTTTAAACCCTTGGTTCGTTTGCCATGGCCTAGCAAGCTGGGACGGTGGCATCGAGGTCCTCGGGTCGTAGGTTTTATATCAGACTGTCCTTGTCTTAGTCTCTGGCTCAAAAGCCTTCCCCGGAGACACGGGGGCTTTGATGTCAGGGGTTTCCTCCCTTAGCCTTTCCGCAGCCAAGCGGCCAAGCCTGCAAGGCAGCAGGGGACTCGTGGGGGCCGGGGTCGTCTATGTCCCGTGCAGATGTGAACATCTGCCCACTGCCCAGACGGTGACACTTACCAGAGGAGAAAAATCCAACGCCGGAACCCGGTATTGAACCTCGCACCTTTGGCATTGGAGGTAGACGCCTTAACCACTGCGCCACTTCCCCGCGAAGTACTTGTAAAACATATCACCGTTTCTGGCAATTTTGGACTGCGCACATGATTTTACTGTCTGTATGAGAAATTAGTTGTTTTGTTCGTTTGTTTGGGTTCTTTTTCTTTTGTCGGTAGGCTTTTTTCGTTGTTGTTGTTTGTTTGTTTGTGTGTTTTAATATTTTTTGTCTCTTGCAGCTGGTTGGTGATTCGTGGTTCCCGACAGTGTCGCGGTTCAGTGTGGAGAGGCGTTCTAAGCGTGTTGATCCGTGCTGGTGCAGAATATGAGTTTGTAGTTGCCTTCAGTATACCTTGTTCAAAGCTGAAAGGAGGAAATACAAAATTTGACACTTCAGTCATGTAGGACGGCAGTGAGCCTGCGCGTTTTCGCTTTCTCACGAGTTTAACTTCCTCTTTAACTCTTTCTACCCCAGACACACCACAGCAAGATAAGGATCGACCATGATAGTTCAAGGGTGATGCCAGAATAGCTTGGCGCCTATGGGCGCCAAGCTATTCTGGCATCACCCTTGAACTATCATGGTCGATCTGTGTCCTGCACTGCAATGCAGTCTTCAGAGGACAAGGGCAAAAGTTAAGGATTTCGGTGTTGGGGTAGAATGAGTTAATGCAGTTCGCATTCTCTTAGCTGATTTACGGGGTGCGCTGTATTTTTTAAACCCCTTCACTGATGAAGTGAACACGATCCATTTGCAAGAGATATAGATCCTCATGAGCCCCCGCAACTGCGGGGTTCATGAATATCTATGCCTCTTGCTGAGTTCAGTTTGTATCCATGTTTCGTGGACGGTGTGGGTGACTGATCGTATGTACTGTGTACGTGCAGAATCAGGGAAGGGGTTAAGTTATTATTATCTGCGTCAGTCTCGTACGGCATCATCAATAATGCAAACAAAGGCATGAAACCCCCCGTTGCATCGAGCCACAAGTAAGTAACGGGCTTCCAGTGACCTTTTATTCTTGCAACAAGCATTTAGGGAAATCATGCATAGAGATGGCATGCGTGTTGCAGGACATCAGAACGGCTGCTTCTCACTTGACACTTTGAGAAAAATGTCGAAAATGGCGAAGAAGTACAGGAAAAGAGATTATTGAATTGTTTTATTTCGTCAATCCGTCATGGCAGTCTTGTGCTATATAAAGATGAACTGGTACGACTCTTCGGCTTCCGATACAGGTCTGCTTACATGCTCAGGTACGGTGCCATATTTAGCCGTCGCTGCTGTTTCTCCATTAGTTAGCGACAGGAGTCCAGAAGTTTGCTGAAGTCCAGCAGGCTCCGCTCCCTGTTCTCCGTGCCGTGCAAGTCACGCCGGCAAGAGGTCACCTAAAACATTGATGTCAAAAAGGTGATGCTGTCGCAAGCGGATCTTTCGTCCTCGATTAAAATTTTGCTGGAGGAGTGGCAATGATTTAATTTACTTCAAAAGCTATCATCATTTCAGTAAGCAAAGGTCCCTTAGGCCCACGACGGCCATCGTGACAGCAAAGACGTTTTGCTACTCCAACCATGCAAGTAGAGAGAGAAACAAAATGAGAGGAAAAAAACACCCTAATTAATAAACTGAAATTATGCAGCTAATTAGCTATTTAAAAATAATAATAAATAATAATTATGGTATTTATAATGCGCTTATCTTATAATAATTATAACTCTAAGCGCGCAATCACAACTCGCGCACGCATGCGCACGCTTTAGACAATGACTCACATACCACAAATACATTACGACAGTCAGCTTGGGGTGGGGAGTGTGGTGATATAGTGCTAGAAATGTTGAAAGAGGTGAGTTTTGAGGGCGGACTGGAAGGAAGAGAGAGAGAGTGTTTCTGACGGAGAGAGAGAGTGGGAGAGTGTTCCAGGTGGATGGACCGTAGACGGAGAAGGACCGGGAGCCAAAGGTGCTGAGTTTGGTGCGGGGGATGTGGAAGCAGAGAGGGTCGGAGGCGGAGCGGAGGGTGCGGGAAGGAGTGTAGGGGTGAAGTAAGTTGGAGAGATAGGTAGGAGCGTAGTTGTTCAGGGATTTGTAGCAGAGAGACAAAACCTAGGATGCGTTTGGGGATGGGGACCAAGTGAAGGAGTTTGAGCAAGGGAGTGATGTGGTCGGATTTTTTCTTTCTGAGGACGAGGCGGGCAGCATTGTTCTGGACGCGCTGGAGAGTGAAAGTGGTGGAGTGAGGGAGGCCGGAAAGGAGAGAGTTGCAATAGTCGATGCGAGACAAGATGAGAGAGACAGCAAGTTTGGTTACAGCTTCGGTGGTGATGTATTTTCTGATCTGACTGATGCGACGGAGGTGGAAATAGCATGCCTGGGCCGTGGCGGACACGAAGCTTGTTATGGAAAGAGAGGAATCGATGATAACGCCGAGACAGAGAGGGAGATGGGGGTGCTGTCGAGTTGAAGGTGGAGCGAGGGAGGGAGCTGGGAAAGTTTCTGGCGAATGCCTACCAGCATGGCTTCCGTTTTGTCGTCGTTCAGTTTAAGCTTTTTTGATGTCATCCAGTTTTACACGTCTTCGTAGCAGTCAGCCGTGCGATAAGTAGTGACTGAGAGTAGAGGTGGTGGTGTATGTCATGAGACTGGATGATGTTGGACAGGGGAGAGGTGTAGAGTGTGAAAAGGACCGAGCCCAGGACGGACCCCTGTGGAACTCTGCAGGAGAGCCTGACTGGGTTGGAGGAGACGCCATCGATGGTGACGGACTGCTGTTTGACGGAGAGGTAGGAGAGAAACCAGGAGTGAGCAGAGTCAGTGATGCCGAAGGAGTGGTGAAGGCGGTGGAGGAGGATAGAGTGGTCTATTGTGTCGAAGGCGGCAGAGAGATCGAATAGCATAAGAAGGGAGATGTTGCCCAAGTCGGTGGAGAGGAGCAGGTCGTTTAGGATATGTAGAAGGGCTGTTTCAGTGCTGTGATGTTTGCGATAGGCAGACTGGAAGGGACTGAGGAGGTTATTGTCGGCGACTTGGAGGTTGAGCTGGTTGATAACAACCTTCTCAAGAAGCTTAGACAGGAAAGAGAGATTGGAGACTGGGCGATAGTTCTTGAGTTCGTTTGGGTCGAGGATGTTTTTTTTTTAGGAGAGGATGGATGATGGCGGACTTGAAGATATCAGGGACAGAGCTAGTACTAGAGATGTGTTGATGATGTCGGTAATGAAGGGCAGAAGTTTTGGGAGGCCGTCCCGGTAGAGAGACTAGTTTGCAGGTTTTGAAAGGCATGGACTTTATGGTCTTGAGGACTTCATCCTGAGAGACGGGGCAAAAGGACGAGAGGGGAGTGCCAGAAAAAGGGGAAGGGGGGGGGGGTCTGTATTATACCGTCTTTTACACCTGGAGTATTTTGCCTCTTCACCTTCCAAATACTTCAACGCGTCTGTACCGCCGTGAGATGGCCTTAGTCGCCTGCTCGGCGTTAAACCCAACTAACTAACTAACTCAAAACGTCTGTAATATTTATTAAACGAAATGAGTCTGCCTGTAATCTTTCATCAGGTGCCAGTGGCACAATTGGTATTTGAGGATACAAGTTGACTATTTTGTATGGCAAATATTTTTTTTTTCAAATTTAATCAGCAATTACATTTTGCAACTCTTCAGGTGCGTATAATTTGCTAGCATAATAAAACAAGACAAGATCTATGTGTGTCAGGTTTATGTAATTTAATCAAACTAGACTTGCTCTATCGACTACTACCTTAACAGCTGTGTTACTGGACAATACCCCTACATCTGTGCCCTTTCTAATAGCAATAAAGACTTTTACTGACTCAGTAACTGAGCTGCCCCACGCAAGTTTGATTCCCTGTGCAATATTTGCTTCTTTGGCATCACCCAAAGGTCTCATGATAATTTCAAAAACTATTGTGGCTTCTCTAGCTATGGTAAAGTTTTCTGGTGTAAACACAACAGTAGGATCAGGCCTACCCTTTTTACCTGTAAGAATATATTTTCGTTTCTGATACTCTTGTAGTTTCAGTTTATCTCTACTATTATTTTCTGCAGAGAAGCTCGGAACAAGACTCACAAGCAACAGACCAGATTTAAACACTTTTCTACAAGTTAAATTTACTTCTTCAGTTATTACATAAGGACTAATGAATTCAAACTTAATGTCCCAATCAACTGCGGGAGCAGCAGAAGTGTCAGGTGTATGAACAACTACCCACTTATTACTCACATGTTTTAAGACACAGAGCACATCATTTACAGGACTAGGTACAGTAACATCACGAATCTGATTAAATGTAGGATACCTTCTTTCAGCATTCAGATTTCCACATGTATTATAAGATTAGAAGAATACTGTCAGAACTCCATGTTCCACTAGCAACTGAATCTATTTTCAATCAGTTTAGCAACCCATGGATATTAATTCGTTTGAACGAATCTGTAATGAAATGAATTTAACATTTAGTACCAAGGATGACTTTAGACAAAACACCTGATGATCACCATAGCATGGGAACAATGTATTACGCTATGAGTCACTGACAATACCCGCAAGATTACTTGCCTCCCTACTCTTCATTCTCGTAAAAATCTGAAGTTTGGTTAGGCTCGATAGAACAGAAACAGCCTAGACCACATTTATCTTAGACAGAAGTGACGGGTTTACACAAGCAGGAGTCGAACGCATTAATGAGTCTATCAGAACATAGGTGTGGTGTTTACTTGGAGCACAAGCTAAAACAAAATCAAACATCTTAAATGGGAGTGGTAAGTTTAAAGCACAAAACAGTATCTTGTAAACCTGGAAGATGCTATTAACTCAGTAGTTGATCTCCCATCAAGCATACAAGGCTACCAAGACGTTTTCAGGTATGCCAGATCAAAAGTTGACTTTGTGGTTGGCATTGGGTTATACATGTTACCATCTGACCTTCAACTCCAAATGGGTACAATAAAAAAATTATGATAATAAAATAATTGTTCCAAGGACTGATCAGAAATTAGGAATAAATCAATCAGTAAACTCATACCCAGCAACCACACACTCGCAATCACCCTCAGTTCAACAACTATTTACACCAGGAACATCAGTACAACAACCAGTTACACCAGTAACACCAGTAACCCCTGAAACACCAGAACAACCAGCGGCAAACACGCACGAGTCAGAGATAACTGCATTGGTTAAAGGGGCCTTACAGGATTGGGGATATTACTTCTTTACCTGTTTCAATAAATACCCGGCTATTTATCTTCCTACTGTCACCAAAAAGACCCACACATGCTCTGCCATAAACCCGAATACCTTCGCTGCTGTACTGATCAGCCAACTGACAACACTCCCTATTATGCCAGGCAAAGCACCCACTGCTTTCACAGCCAATTTCTTACGCAAGTCTGATATATATGTTAGTTATTTCTTTACCCACGGCTGTAGATCTTTTTGGTCGGAAGGCAGATCCGGAGGGGTTGGAACCGGGGCTGGAGAACCACCACCGCCATCACCACCAGTTACAGCCATTACAACAGTACTAATAATAAATTCAAGAGCAGTAATTAAACTTGCAATAGTGATACCCTGCTCTCTGAAAAGTGTTTTCAATCTCTCAGCCAAAGTTGTGTCTTCAGCAAGTATTTTCTGAATCATTTCTCTAATTCTGATGACCTGTTTTTTTTTCTCATTTTTTCTTTCCCAATTTCAATTACTTCTAGTCTGGCTGATCTTTCTATCTGCAAATCTTTCAATCGGTGTTGTATTCTTTCTTTGATTTCTGTGTCATAATTCTCCTCATCTGCTTTACCCAGTTTTTTTCCTTTTCTCGTTCTATGTGATTATCAAACTCACCTAGTTTGGCTACATTATTCACCAGTTCACCTCTGATTGTTTGTGCCCACTCGGCACCGGCCTCCTCGTGGCGTGGGTGGGTAGTCTCCTCAGTCACTGACTGAGTGGACTAGCGAAGGGGTGCCATCTTTGTCCAGGATTAGGACTTGATGTCAGCAGATATGTTGTTCAGTCTTTTTCACTGGTCCGGTTTTTAAGGAGCTGTGCTAACCCAGGTCCTACCATGTTGGATTGGTCCTTAAAAATACTCGTGAGTTTTGGTCCTTTGGATGCCAAGTGTTTGCCGTGCTTGGAGACCCGTGTCGGGGGAGAAGAGGATCCTGGTGGCTGAGGTTCCCTTTGGGTTGCGGCTCACTGGTGCCAACACTCCACTTTGGCCATGACTTCTACTTAAACGGGAGGCTAATCGTACCGGCCTAGTCAATCGGCTCTTGTCACGTTGAGCCCTATCCCACTGTTGACATGCGTGGTGATATACGGAGCACCATGCTATAGCCTCTGCTGCTGATTAGGTGCTTTACGCCAGTATTCCCTTGCATTCAACAGTGTGATAGAAGGCGGTGGCTTACCCCCTTGAGTATTTCTTTCGGGCAGTCTCCATTGTGCGTCGGCTGGAGACCCGCCGACAGTTGCACTTTCCCTTGTTGGGCTCGGTGGTGGGCGGGGACCCCCGGGGGATGAATATCTCTACCATTATAATATGGAAACCACCAAAAAACCAAACTGGCAAAGAAGCGGCACATAACCACCGACATTGTACACGTCAGTGACTCGGACTGTGAGGCGTCAGCCGTATGGCCTCGCTTCCTCATTGTCCATAGCAAGGTGAAAGAGAAACCTGTTTGCAAGCTGCATCCTTTTCTGGTGGGGGAGACCCTCAGGAGCCGTGTTGGCAGGCCTGATGCCCAGCGCCTCAGGTCTGGTGACTTGCTGGTAGAGTGCCGTACCCGGGCACACTCCAGCGGGCTACTGAGGTTCTCTTCCATCGGAGACACTCCAGTGGAAGTCACAACCCACAATACTATGAATTCTTCAAGAGGCGTGATAAAAGATCAAGCATTGGCAGAACTGTTAGAAGATAAACTTGTACGGAGCCTTAGGTCGCTGTGGGTGACTTACGTCAGGCGCTTCACTTCCAAGCGAGGTGGTGGGGAGATCCGTCTCCCTATCATCATCCTGACGTTTGGCACCCCCACCCCTCCTACTACCATCTGGGGAGGTTATTACTCCTTGAAAGTGAAGAAGTACGTCCCTCTCCCCCTCCGGTACTTTAAGTACCAAAAGTATGGCCATGGGCAGAAGACGTGCCGCCAGGCAGAGGTTTTATGCACCCGTTGCACTAAGCCCGGACACTCTGCTGAGTCCTGCACAGCCACCGCCCCCCCCCCCCACCCCCACCCCTGTGTGTGAATTGCCAGAGGGGGGGGGGGGGAGGCGTATATGGCTTCAGACAAGAAGTGCCCTCGTTGGATATCCGAGTGCACGATTCAGTAGGTGGGCGTGGAGAAGGGCTGTCCTTTGCGGATGCAAAAAAACCCCAACAAAACTGGTTGACGGCCCTGGTGCAGCAGAGGCTGCCCCAAACTCTAACACCTCTGTGTATACATTCAGTGCTACGGTGACAGGCAAGTGCCCCACCAAAGATTTCTCATGTCAAACCCCAACCTCTTGTTATGTCAGCTGATGAACCTGCTTCTTGTATTACTTCTTTTTTTGTTTGACGTGGCAGGTGAAACCATCCCTTAAACATCCACATCAGTCTCTCGGAAGCCGAGAGTACCACGGTTCAATGAAGAGTGCCGCAAGGCCCCCAAAACGCGCAAATCTGAGCAGCGACGTGCTTTTCGTAATCCGTTGCAAGCGAATATTTTAACCTTTAAAAGACATAGAGCGAAAGCCCGTTACATTTTAAAAAGTGAACGCCGTGCTGGAGACGCTTCGTCTCATCTTTATCTTCTAGGACTCTGTCCCAAAATGTCTGGAAGGCTGTTCGAAGAATTAGGGGCAGGGGTGGCTCGGCTTCTGTCGGCCATCTTAGAGATGGTGCCAGTTTGGTCACAGATAAAACGGCTGCTTGCCTCCACCATTGCCCTTTATTCTTCAACAGAGCATTATTCACCTTTCTTCCAGAGAGAGAAGGAAAAGCGAGAGTCTTGTACTTGTGATTTTATATCGGATAACTCGGAAGACTATAATGCCCCTTTTACATTTTCAGAATTGCAGCAAGCCCTGCAGAAATGTAATGACTCTGCTGCTGGACTAGATACCATCCACTATCAGCTCCTATCACAGCTGCCTGAGGATTCATTCCTTGTACTTCTCAAGGCCTTAAACCTTATCTGGATACCTGGTCATTTTCCGCCATCTTGGCACCAGGCTGTGGTTGTGCCAATCCCCATGCCAAGTAAGGATCCTTCCGACCCGGGCAACTACCGGCCAATCGCTTTGACATCATGTTTATGTAAAACTATGGAATGCTTGGTAAACGCCCGCCTGGTGTGGCATCTTCAGTCACAGGGTCTCATCACAGACCTCCGGTGGGGTTTTCGGCGCTTCCGTAGTACAACTGACCATCTAGTCCGCTTTGAGTCGTTTATCCGAGATGCTTTTGTCAACAAGCAGCATGCCTATGCAATTTTCTTTGATCTTGAAAAGGTATATGGCACTACCTGGAAGTATGGTATAATGTCTGATTTGTCGGACATGGGTCTTAAAGGGCACCTGCCCGTTTATACTCACAATATTTTGTCTAACCGGTCGTTCCATGTTTGTGTGGGCTCCACCCTCTCCGAATCCTTTGAACAGGAGACGGGTGTCCCGCAGGGTAGCATTTTATCTCCTGTTTTATTTAGCATTAAAATTAATAACATTGTTAAGGCGGTCAAGGATGATTCTGAATGCTCTTTGTTTATGGACGACTTTGCTTTGTGTGCACGAGGTCGAGGACTTGCGTCCCTTGAGAGGCGCTTGCAACTGTGCGTTGATCGCATCCAGGGGTGGGTGTCTCTCAACGGGTTCAGGTTCTCTCCCTCCAAGACAGTCTGTGTGCATTTTACGAACCAGACGAATTGTTTTTTTTCCCAGAACCTAGCCTGAGCATTGCTGGAGTACCAATTAAGGTGGCCGAGGAGGCAAAGTTTCTGGGGGTCATCTTTGACAAAAGACTGACCTTCTGCAACCATATTAGTTACCTTAGAATCTCTTGTCTGAAGGCCTTCGACATTCTTCGTGTCGTTGGTCGTACTGACTGGGGTGCAAACCACATTGTCTTACTTCGACTGTACCGGGCCCTTGTTCGGTCCAAAGTGGAATACGGCTCTGTGGTATATGGCTCGGCTTCCAAGTCTGTTCTACAGCGCTTGAACACAATTCACCATCAAGGTCTGCGAATATGTCTTCAGGACATCTGCAGTTCCTAGTCTGTATGCCGAGTCAGGGCAGCCTTGTCTCAAGCTTAGTTGCAACCGCCTTATGCTCAGCTGCGTTCTGAAGCTGAAGGCCCATCCAGACAATCCGTCCTATGATTGTGTTTTTAACCCGTCGTTTGCAGAGATTTACGATACCCATCTGGGAGCTGTCCGTCCACTTTCCTTCCGTGTCCGACCTCATCTGCAGGTGGCCGGAGTGGACCTGGACAAAGTTTCAGAATCTCTGCAACACATCACTCCACCCTGGCTATTGCCTGTTCCTAACATCTTGCTGGACTTGACCGCCCATAAGAAGGACTCTACTCCACCAGTCATATACCAACAGAGCATCAATGAACTCCTTTCAAGTTTTCCTGGCTATTGTCGTATTTTTACGGATGGGTCCAAGTCTAAGGATGGGAGAGTGGCTGTGGCTGCAGTGTCTTCTCGCCATCCAAGGCGCCCATTTAAGCTCCGCCTCCCTGACCATTCCTCTGTATTTAGTGCAGAACTGCAGGCAATTCTGCTGGCACACAGGCATGCCTATCAGTCTAGGGAAAGAAACTGCCTGATTCTGTCTGACTCTCCTTCTGCCCTGCAGGCCCTTCAGGGCAAGGGAACAGACCACCCCCTGCTGGTGCAGATTCAAGAGCTTTACGCCGACTTGATGAAGGAATATTATTACATCATTTTTATTTGGGTCCCAGGGCATGTGTGCATCGAAGGCAACAGGATCGCAGATTTTGCTGCCCGCAATGACCCTGTCCCTGACACAGACTGTTCATAGTGATTTTAAACCTGTGATTAGTGCGTACATAGCCCACGAGAGGCAGTCCGAGTGGGACAAAGAGGAAGCGAACAAGCTGCACGAAGCTCTTTCTACGGTGTCCGACAGTCTACCTTATCGCTGCGGCAGCCGCCGTGAGGAGACTGTCCTTACTCGGCTCCACATCAGGCACACGTATGTTACGCATTCTTACTTACTAAAACAGGATGAGCGTCCATGGTGTTTTGCCTGTGACGAGCAGTTTTCTGTTCGACACTTTTTGCTGTATTGTGCCGATCTGATTGACACAAGATATAAATACTTCACAGCAGACTCCTTGAAGGTTTTATTCCGGGATGTTCCCCCGGAAAAAATCTTCAATTTCTTGAGAGAATGCAATATTTTTAACAAGATCTGAGCATTCATAGACTATGTGACTTTCCTTATTTTTCCTTTTTGAGATTCTGTAGACGTTTCTTTTAAAGACTCGTGCGACATTTTAGCCTGACATATTTTTAAGCTATATTTACATCTTGTCTTAAGACCTTTCCTTTAGTCTTGCTGACCAGATTTTTACCCATCCCGCCGTGAGATGGCCGTAGTCGCCTGCTCGGCGTTAAACCCCAAAACTAACTAACTCTGTTTGTAGTGATTTATTTAACCCCATTATATTTCTAATCGAGGACCCAGCTTTGCGCTGACAATGGTGACTACAGGGGCTTCTACGAAGCACTGAAAGCAGTGTATGGCCCCAGGCACCTGGTACAAAGTCCCCTGCGAAGCTCGAATGGCCAGGCACTCCTCACAGATAATACCTCCATCTTGAACCGCTGGTCGGAGTACTTTCAGAGCCTCTTCAGCGCTGAGCGCACTGTTCAAGAAGCAGTCGCCCTACAAATCCCACAACTTCCAGTAAAGGTTGAATTGGACGAACCGCCCACCGCTGAAGAGACCCTCACAGCCATCCACCAGCTCAAGAGTGGAAAAGCAGCAGGCATTGATGGAATACCGCCAGAGATCTGGAAACATGGAGGCACAGCACTGCACAACAAGCTCCATGACCTCTTTCTCTGCTGCTGGGAGGAAGGAACACTACCAAAGGATCTTCATGATGCAGTCGTTATCACCCTGTACAAGAACAAAGGCGAGAAGTCTGACTGTTCCAACTATCGGGGAATTACCCTGCTGTCCATTGCTGGGAAAATTCTTGCAAGGCTGCTCCTGAATCGGCTGGTACCTGCCATCGCTGAAGACCAACTCCCAGAGGGCCAGTGTGGCTTCAGAGCAAACAGGAGCACCACCGATATGGCCTTTGTGCTGAGACAGCTTCAGGAGAAGTGCCGCGAGCAGAACAAAGGGCTGTACGTAACGTTTGTCGACCTAACAAAAGCGTTCGACACTGTGAGCAGGCAAGGCATGTGGCAGATCCTGGAGCGACTTGGCTGTCCCCCAAAGTTCCTCAGCATGATTGTCCAGCTACACGAGGACCAACAAGGCCAGGTCAGATTGAACCGCGTGGACTGGCTTTACACAGAGTGCATGTAGTGAGTGTGTCTCAGTCAGTCCCTTGAATATGGTCACCGACAGCCAAAGAACCCTAATGTAGAGATTGAACCGCGTGGACTGGCTTTACACAGAGTGCATGTAGTGTGTGTGTCTCAGTCAGTCCCTTGAATATGGTCACCGACAGCCAAAGGGTTAACTCATTCGGGCAGTGCCGCCTCCGGATACGCGCCCAAATTTCGGAGGCGTCATCTAACAACTATGCACGTGTTCCAGGAGATGGATCGACCATGATAATTCAAGGGTAGTGCCAGATAAGCATGAAGCCGACAGGCGTCAATCTAATCCGGCACTACCCTTCAATTATCATGGTCGATCCATCTACTGCTGTCGTGCGTCAGGGCTGAATAGGTGAATACTTTTGTGTATGTCTATAGACATAGTCTATAGGGTGTAGGGGGCTCTGGATAGAGGTAGCACCTTTGCTGTTCGGCAGCTGCGTCCTACATAGGACGGACGGGCATCACTGGTCCTCATCCATCTCCTTAATCTCTCACGTGCTGGCTCCAAGCGCCACACCCTGGCAAACCACCTCAGCTGGTGGGCTAAACCACGTGAGGGGGTGGTGTTCACATTGCACCACTAGGCGGATGAGCTGTTTCTGACAGCCAACGGCTAGAGGACGGAGGAGATTAGGTTGGATCCAACGGCCAAATGTGGGGGAGTAAACCCTTCAAATCAGGAGTGGAGCCCCGAAGGCAGACAGCTGCCTGTATTCACGCACTGTTCTGGCAGCTCCTGCAGCCAAACTGGTGCCAAACGTACTGCTTTGCATTCCTTTGGATACATCAGCGAGGCCGAGAGGGGGATCTTGACGACTGGGCACCCCAGGATCTCCATACACTTCGCCCAGGCTTGCGCCCTGGAGAGGTCACTCCAGTGACTGACCCAGCAAGCGCATATACTCCATTGTCTTCCGAGACAGGATGCCCCCCCCCCCCCCAGACATTAAAACAACGCTTCCAAACAGCCAGTCAGCCAACCAACCAACCAGCGAAGCAATCGAGCAACCAACCAACCATCCAACCAAACAAACAAACAAACGATGAAGCAAGCAAATACACACAAAGCACGCACACCGATGTGCTCAGATATTTATTATTTTCTTTGGCGCAATCAAAGACAAAAAAAAAACAAAACATGTCGGCAACAGCAGGAGAGTTTCGTTGATCATGTCGAACGACGAACACCCGAAACATAACTCTCCATCATAAAATGTTCGATCTTGTGACACTATTCACATGCAATGCATTTCGACTGTCAGCATAGTATCCACAGTGTATGTACAGCGAGAGAAAGGGTCATTACGTAAAACATGGCAACACAAGTACAGATCACAACAAAACAATGTCCAGATGTGTGCTGGTCTGTGATTTTGGACCTTACGGCTGGAAGCCGTAAGGTCCAAAATTACAGACCAGCACGATGCTATGTACAAGAACTGGCAAGAATCACCGCTGAGCATGAAACTCATAAATTTGATAAGAAAGGGCAAAAAGTACATTCGTTCAAGTCCGTGTGGTGAGCAAGTCAACGTAAACGCAGAACGCCCATCTTTAGAATCATGGGCGAGATCTCCTTCAAGGGAGTTGTTGCTCGTGAATTCCATGATGTCCTAATGCAATTCACCCTTTACCATCAACCAAGCAGAACGAGCTGGCCAGGCTTTCATGATGTCCTGAGGTGGAAATTATGTCAGAGTCCACAGATTTAATATTGTAGCCTGGGCCCCACTTTTTGTTTGTTTAGTTTGTTTGTTTCTTTGAAACACCTAATCACCAGGGTAAGCTACACCTGGATTTTAATTACCCGGCGCAAAATAACTTTATTCGTCTCACACCTCTAAATTGTGAGTAATTTCTCACTGGGTTCAATAAAAGTAATTAAATATAACAGATGGTCTTTACTTTTCACTATTCTTCTACTCCCCACTGTCGACCGAGTGTTCCTAGCGAGGATAGAGAGATATAGATTGTAGTTGTAGGCCGTGGCTGTCGTTAGCGGTTTTTGACGCGATGATTCCTGCAGGAATCATCGCGACAAAAACCGCTACCGAAAGCCAGAGGGTTAACTTTCTGCCATGTAACAATTAACCCTCTGACATCAAGAACTAACTGACTTCCATTTTGACAAAGTCTAATTTTGGATGGGTAACGGGCAGTGTGGTTTGTGAGCCCTTGCCGCCGTTCTGGGGTAGATGGTTAAAAGGGTGTGGAGGGGTAGGTTCTTAGTGCGGCAGCTGGAAGGACTGGTCGATGTTCTGACAGGCCATGTAGCTGCAGTAGATCGTCTTGACGTCAACCTTGCCCTTGCTGTTATCGATGGCCTTGGCCTCGAAACCAAAGGCGTCAGCGTAAGCGCCGACGAACTTGTCGATGGCCAGGACATCGTACTCGTGAGAGGTGCCGTATTTCTCCACGTCCAGATGAGCGGAAAAGCCGACTGTGCTGACCGCCACCTGTGGAGTCTTGTCGAACTTGGTCTGGAAGTTGATGCGTTTGCTGGACGAGTCAGCATCGAGGTGTAGAGCGAAGAAGCCGTACTCGCCTAAAAAATAGATGAATTGTGAAACAATGACTGCATGAACCAATGAATGCACGAATGAAACATGGCTATGCATTTTCCTCAAACGGACGGATTATCTGGCTGCTCTTCAATTCATAACCAAACCCAAATATATTACTGTCTGAGATATGTAACAAACATAAACAACAACAAAAATATTAACAAGACAAACCTGCCTACACATTTTACGACAAATCAAAAGATCTACATGAAGGCTGTAATGGGAGTGCATTTATCTACTTATTATCACGCTGAGCACTACAGCCGACATTTCTTAATTTTACAATTGCCCTTTAAACACTACATTACAGTTTTAAAAGATTGTTCAAGGGTAGTGCAAGAACAGCTTGTCGCCAATAGGCGCGAAACTGTTCTGGCACCACCCATGAACCGTTATGTCTGGTGTGTGTTACCAACGTGTTAACACACTGGACACGTGCCGCGACCGGATACGCAGCATAAAACCGTCATAAAGCCTCGTATCTGATTGCATCACGTCTCGAAATGCGTAAACCCTTCTAGCTTGCAAGCAGCCACAGCGGTGCTGTAGACAGCACAGTATCGGCAGCTGCATGAAAAGTTAAGTAAGGACCACAGGCATGCGACGATAGTCACGTAACTGGTCACCTCTTCACCCCTCATCGTGACCCGAAGCATATTTTCTTTGTACTTTATATTGGTTCATTCAAAAGCCACAACCGTTCAAGGCACTTAAATATAATTTGATCTGAAGCAAGAGACATAGATCCTCCTGAGCCCCCCTCCCCCCCCCCCACGGAGGGGGGGGGGAGAGGGGGGGGCTCAGGAGGATCTGTGTCTCTTGCAGTTGGATCCTGTACACGTTTTCCACAAAGATGACCACTAGCCGTGTTACGAGTTGACCAGCAGTCACGGATCACCGCAAGCCTTTGGAAATGGCGGACTTACAGTTCCTGCTCTCCAAGAACTGGTGCACGATCTCCACCTTGTTCCTGACGTTGTGCAGCTCGCTCTGCAGGAAGCTGATGCTGCCGTTGATGTTGCCGATGATGTAGTCTTTGTCCCGCTTGATCGTGTCGGTCAGGTTCTTGATCCAGTCGTTCTGATGGTTGTTGGTGCTGGACACGCCGGACAGTTGGAAGCTCAGCGAGTTGATCTCCTCGCGGGTGTCAGTGGCACGTTTCTTTGCTCCGTCGACGAGAGCTTGCGCGGCGTCTGCGCGGTGTTGCATCTCCTTGACCTACAAAATAACAATGATAATGCCGATGATGGTGGCGATGATGATGATAAAAATAATAAAACCGCATACCCGGAAGCGGCATCTCTCAAATGCGTAAACACTTGACAAAAACAAGAACATGTTGACCAGCCATAGATACATCTTGAAGTTGGGTGTGTATGTGTGTGTGTGCCATAATAATATAATAATAATAATAATAATAATAATGCTTATAATAATGATAACAATAATAACAATCATAATTATAATAATGATAATGAAATAACATACTAATAATAATGCTAATAATAATAATAACAGCAGATATTATCAATATAATTTTATAATAATATAATTATTATTATTATAATTATTATCATGATAATAATACTAAATAGTAATAATAATAACAGCAGATATGATCATTTTATTATTATTATTATTATATCATTTGCATTATAATTAACATATAACTTGCATTATTATTATTGTATTATTATTATTAGCATATTAACATTGTTATTAGCATAGCATTGCTATTATTATTTGTTAAATAACAATATAATTATAAACATTACTTACAAACATATACACGTAAATGACGTTTAATTATCTATTTCTGCTAATGAAAACGCTAAATGAACTATGCAATAAAACCCCGCTGTAATCGCCTATTGCAACCTCGAGAGTGATGAGAGTTATAGCGCGAACTTGACTAGAGTGTACCGCCTTGCACGCGACCCTAGCCTTTATAGATTGAGATCATATGTATACCGTGTAATAGACGATTATCGAGTTTCCGAAGGAAACGCTATAATCGCCTAATACACGGTATCAGCGTGCTATAATAAGAGACCCCACCTCGCCCTTGAAGAGGTCGATCAGAGCCTCATGTTGCAGGTCCTTCAGCTCGAGTGCGGCGATTTTCTTCCCGCGGATGAAGCTCAGTCTCTCGGCGCCCACAGCGCACAGGGTGGTGGCCGAGCCCACGTTAGTCTGCAGTTCCTTAAAGTCCTCCTCCAAGGCTGCAACACAACACGTCTCCAACATCAAATCTACTGCACATAAAGCCTTTGAAACAAATTCCCCGAGCAAGGCTGCAAAATGGTTTCATTGTGCTTAACTCATTCTACCCCAGACACACCACAGGAAGATAAGGGTCGACCATGATAGTTCAAGGGTGACGCCAGAATAGCTTGGCGCCTATGGGCGCCAAGCTATTTTGGCACCACCCTTGAACTATCATGGGTCGATCTGTGTCCTGCACTGCAATGCAGTCTACAGAGGACAACGGCAACATTTTGGGGATTTCCGTCTTGGGGTAGAATGAGTTAAACGAACGTCTCGGGGCCCACGATGGCCGCAATGGGCCCGCGCACTGTCGTGCAAGTGTAATCCACTGTCGTGCGCGGGCCCATTGCGGCCGTCGTGTGCCCGAGGGCGTTGTGCTGCTAGGGTAGTGGTATCAGTGTGTGGGGGAGTGAGATGGTATGGGTGGTTTAGGCGTGAGGGAGTATCGACGGGCCATCTGTACGCAGCGACTGGATTGCAACATCGGACGCTCAAGAGGATCTGTGCTTCTTGTTGACGCCGCTTTGTAGCCGTGTTCTTTGCGCGCCTGATGCTCTTTGGCGCTGAATCTGAAGGCCCGCTACCACCGTAACTGTTCAAAGATACACTTCTGAAGCAGATGGTTACCAAACGATACATACAGGCCTATCTATGGTTCATTTAGACATAGTTGAGATGAGATGAGATGAGATGAGATAGTTTATTGCCATATGTTTCCATGTACAAAACAATAAAAACATTGGAATTTGTCTTGATGTCAGTTACTAAGACTAAAATAACACACACACACACACACACACACACACACACACACACACACACACACACACACACACACACACACACACACACACACACACACACAGAGTAAACTCTAAAATATGATTTTCACCCTAAATACTAAGCAAATACCGGTATCATTATTAAACACGGCGAACGGGCACGCCAGTTCAGCGCACGTTGTCAAGTAACCTGACAATGACTCCACTCCGTTCACAAATACAACGCTATCAGTACGAGAAACAGCTAAAAATAGAATGACACATTAACGGCTGCACAGAATAAATAAGTGCGATTACGCGTGTGCTTTTGCTGCGTGTCCCAACTGCTGTTACTGTTCATTAGGTGTATCAACAAGGTATAATAAACACAAATGGTGCTGATGTGTTTGTTAAAGTTCCATTACGCGTAAAATGTGCTAAAATGTGTCTTCAGATTTACGCGTAATGCACCTTTAACTCATTCTACACCAAGACCGAAATCCCCAAATGTTGCCGTTGTTCTCTGAAGACTGCTTTGGAGTGCAGGACTAAGATCGACCATGATAGTTCAAGGGGGATGCCAGAATAGCTTGGCGCCCATAGGCGCCAAGCTATGCTGACATCACCCTTGAACTATCATGGTCGATCCATGTCTTGCTGTGGTGTGTCTGGGGTGGAATGAGTTAACAAACATCAGAACCGCAGTCTGCGTTCACTGGTATTCAGGTGACTAAAGTTCAGCTATAGGACTCTCTGTGCTTGCGTACTGTTCTTGCGTTGCGAACGTTACGGCACTATTGTAAAGCCATCGTGGTCGATCGATCTACACAGTTTCGTAGAATAAGACAGATTCCAACTTTAAAAAGCAAAACTTAAACAGTTACCACGGTGCAGGATAAACGCAGTTACTGCAAATGTGATAACGCTATAAATAGAATCGAATAGAAATTTATAAATATAAATCGAATGGAGTTATCACCCAATGCGCAAAAGGCAATCGGGTCGACTTTGGCTGACCTCGGCCCGATGGCCTTTTGCGTTTTGGGCAGTGACTCGTCAAAGAAAATCCCAACAAACGAAGAAACGCGCTTTGAAAGGACATGTACAACACAGTTGAATGTAGATGTCCCTTCTAAGAGTGTTTTTTTTTGTTTGTTTGTTGTTTTTTTTTTTTTTGGGGGGGAGGGGATTTTCTTTGCGTTTTTCACGCTTGGCAGTCAATTTTCTGGTGTAGATCCCAGTGACCTTATGCACATTGGGAGACGCTTTACCAACGCGCCACGCATTGTGTGACTGAACGAATGACACTCACTTCTCACGAGATGGTCGACGTCAGTGATGCTGGGCCCATACCCGCCGCTCGGTGGTGGGTACTGTGGGAAATCTGCAGCCCAACCCAGGGCCAGGAGACATAGGAGTGTGACACAGATCATCTTTGCTGGCGTCTCCTTGTTTACGGGGTACTATGGTGCTGGTTGTGGTGAGACGAGGAAGGGAGTTTGCGTCGCGACCAGCTACGTTGTCAGTCTGGCCACAAGGACCTTTTATACACACCGGCCACATCAGGCGATTTCGTCAGACATTTTCCTGATTGGCCCATTAAAGACAATCATCAGCATTCTTCTACGATGATGCGGTTCTTTTTTATGGGCGACAATTGCCATATACTCTCACCATAACTGACACCGACGGGTTTGTTTTCGGGATTGGTCAAAGCTGACGTAGCTTTGTTTTTGAACTTTCGTGATTGGTTAATGATAGTGCAGATATGCATGTTGTCGCCTGTGGCAATTCTGTGAAGATCTATATGCGAATACGTTTCACTTTAAACCCTCAGCCCTATCCATCCTTCACGGCGGTGCGCGGGCCAACGGCGGCCGACGTCGTCCCGATGGCCTTTTGCGCATTGGGTTGTAGACTCGCACATGCCCCTTTACATCTGCGCAGCCCTGTGAAGGCAGAAGACAGTAAGTCCATTTTGTGAAAGGCGAGATTTTTATTATAATACAATGAATATCTCGCTTTTCACGAAAATGGACTTGCTGTCTTAGCGTTGATTGTGCAGAAGTCGGACCAATCTACCACTGTGTTGTGACATGCATGCTATTCGCTTGGTATGCCGGTGTATACATCACAATGACTCTCATGTCAGGTCGCCAGAGGGGGTCAATTTGGTGCATTGTACTTTCTTACACACCTCCTACTGTGCTGACAAGCGGACAAGCTGTATCACACGTAGGTGCGTGAAAGGCCACGTGTGCACAAAATTGTCTTGTAGAACGTCTGGTCAGCAAAAAGGTACGGGCACACGGGATATTGAAACTTGACCTACTTTCAGCTCGCGTGCAATTACATCCTTTTTATTGTGACGACTGGAACTCTGTGGTAATGTATAGCGCTATTACACCGTCGTGTAGGAACATTTGTCTAGCCTCCAAAGTATTGACGTCACATTACAAAGTACATTACGCAATGATCTTTACCAGACACAACGACGGCTGTGTTGTAGCTAGGCGTGTGCCGAAAACACACTAACGTCGGATTATTGCCAAAAGAAAAAGGTAAGTAAGAAATAGATTCTTACATCGGCGTTTAGGTGATACTGAGAATCTCACTCTCTTGGTCTTAAAACCTTATCCTACTCGCATTCGCTCGTAGGTTAAGATTTTAAAACCACTCGAGTGAGATTCTCAGTATCACCGAAACACCGATGTAAGAATCTAAATATCATGCGTGCTTCAGTGATCACGGTTATCCAGGTAGATTATCTACTTGTTACGGTGTGGACTTCCTTACTATAACGCGGCGCAACCTATTGATCCTTACCATAGAGGGGCTAAACATACTGTCTATGGTCGGATTCTGCTTTAGGACTGAATAACTCATTGTGTTAACCTTTCGGCTGTCGGTAGCGGTTTTTGTAGCGATGATTCCTACAGGAATCATCGCGACAAAAAACACTACCGACAGCCAAAGGGTTAAGGGCTCACGTTGTGGTTGTAGTTCGATTGATGCAAAGACGCGACGTTGTGTTAAAAATGAATGACTCGTCCCTGTACACACACACACACACACACACACACACACACACACACACACACACACACACACACACACACACACACACACACACACACATTTGTATCTCAGGATACACAATCACTTGAGACGTGCTGTCTGCAAGTACGCGGCTTTTACCGGGGTATCTGGATGCGGCAAGTCTCGAATGAGTTAAAAATAGTATCACTGTCTTACTTTACGAGACGCAGACTGGTGTTATTGATAAAGTAATAATAATAATAATAATAATAATAATAATAATAATAATAATAATAATAATAATAATAATAATAATAATAATAATAAATATGATTATTAAACAAATAATAATAATAATAATGTGATAACAGTGGTAATAATAAAAAATTATGATAATAATAATGATAATAATTATAATGATACTCAGTTTCTGTATAGTCTCTTAGTTTTCTTCTTAGTTATCAGTGTATGTAGCTGTGATACTTTTTTACGACTTATGCTATAACTTGACAACTTTACACATGCATTTTGTTTTAGTCGTTTAGTCTCAGTTTACTGTTTATTATGTGTACTAGTGAGTTTAGGTGGCTTTAGGTGTATATATATATATATATATATATATATATATATATGTGTGTGGAAGAGAAGGGGGAGGGAGGGGGATGTTGCGGATGGCGTGATGTTACGATTGTGGTTGTGTTGTTCTGTGAGAGCATGCATGTGTTAATCGTAGGAAACGATCCGATATTTATTTGAGCTATCATGGTTGCGAATCACGTACCTTTTCAGTAAGATTCTTTATCGTTCGCGCAGATAGCGGAATTGGCTTTGTTATGATACGCTAAGATTAGTCCAGAAGTTTCTAGCATAGTCGCACGGAGAAGAGCGGTCGATTTTTGTCTTGCGTAGATTCGCGGAGAATAGATTAGAACATTCGAGCGAAATCGCGCTCTGTTGAGTGACCTTACATGTACGTCAAAATGAGGGCAATATTTTGCAACAGTATTATAGCCACTCAAATAATCGTAGTTTTCTGTACGCGTGAAGTTGGCAGCCAGTCGGTATGTTACGAAAGATCGTGAAGCTTCCAGAAAGTGTAGGCAAGGTCGTGAATTGTGCCATACTTTTGTGAAACATCATAACGCACTAGGATTAGGGGATGAAATTAGCAGTCGAATTTTTGTAGACTATTTTAGTTTATTCTAGAAAGTTCTTTTTGTTTGGTATTTATGAGTTTCAGTTACGTGTTCTGTTCTGATTGGTTGCGTTGTGTAAATTCGGTGGATTTTTCTGGAAAGTTGTTTTACTATAAAATTGGTGCTAGGAAGCACGTGTGTACATTGTCATGCATTGTCAGTTGTAGGGACACACAGTTTATCGTAGGTACGTGGCCCTTATAGGGCGTACATTGTGAGAGACGCAGCGTAACAGTAGTGTACGTTGTATGAGAAACTTTGTCGCCAGTGTTGATATTTGCAGAAGAGACATTGTATCAGTGTTGGAGCATTTGGAAATGCATTGTGTGCAGATCGCATCGCTGAATTAAAATATTGTTGGAACTGTTACTCCAGTGTAGCCTACATCCTTAAGCCACGTGTGACGGGTTGCAGCTGAATGAAGTTTATTTAAAAGAACCTTACGTGCGTGCGTCTGGTGTGTTTATCATAATACCGTGACTACGACTCCACCACGTAACACGTGAACATGCAACTAATTGTTATTCTTATCTCTATTGTGTATGTTAAACCGCTGCCACAAAATTTCCTTTCGGGGACAATACAGTATTATTGTATGGTATTGTCTTGTATCGTATTGCATAATAATAATAATAATAATAATAATAATAATAATAATAATAATAATAATAATAATAATAATAATAATAATAATAATAATAATAATAATAATATAATATTTACGGTATTTATAATGCGCTTATCTTATAATAATTATAACTCTAAGCACGCACTCACAACTCGCACACGCATGCGCACGCTTTAGACAATGACTCACGTACCACAAATAGTGAAAATACATTACGACGGTCAGCTTGGGGTGGGGAGTGTGGTTATATAGTGCTAGAACTGTTGAAAGAGGTGAGTTTTGAGGGCGGACTGGAAGGAGGAGAGAGAGTGTTTCTGACACAGAGAGAGTGGGAGAGTGTTCCAGATGGATGGACCGTATACTGAGAAGGAGCGGGGGCCAAAAGTGCTGAGTTTGGTGCGGGGGATGTGGAGGCGGAGAGGGTCTGAGGCGGAGCGGAGGGAGCGGGAAGGAGTGTAGGGGTGAAGTAAGTTGGAGAGATAGGTAGGAGCGTAGTTGTTCAGGGATTTGTAGCAGAGAGACAGAATCTTGTATTGAATGCGTTGGGGGATGGGGAGCCAATGAAGAAGCTTGAGCAGGGGAGTGATGTGGTCGGATTTTTTTCTTTCTGAGGACGAGGCGGGCAGCATTGTTCTGGACGCGCTGGAGAGTGAGAGTGGAGTGAGGAAGGCCGGAAAGGAGAGAGTTGCAGTAGTCAATGCGAGAATTAGATGAGAGTGACAGCGAGTTTGGTGGCAGCTTCAGTAGTGAGGTATTTTCTGATCTGACTGATTCGGCGGAGGTGGAAATAACATGCCTGGGCCGTGGCGGAGACGAAGCTAGTCATGGAAAGAGAGGAATCGAGGATAACGCCAAGGTTCTTGACCGAGTCAGAGAGGGAGATGGGGGTGCTGTCGAGTTGAAGGTGGAGAGAGGGAGGGAGCTGGGAAAGTTTCTGGCGAGTGCCTACCAGCATGGCTTCCGTTTTGTCGTCGTTCAGTTTGAGCTTATAATAATATATAAACAACGAATATAATAATAATAATAATAATAATAATAATAATAATAATAATAATAATAATATAAGGTGCTGATTCATTGTTCCTTCTGTATAGTTTGCCCCCCCCCCCCCCTCCACGAACCCACCCCGCACCCCCTCTCCGCACCCAACCCCACCCCACCCCCTACCGGCTTTTTGACTTTTCGGCCGCTAGGAAGCAAGCAAGTTCTGGCGTATGGAGGCCTTTTGTGTCAAATTGAAGGTCCCAAACAAAATGCCCTGAGGTACAGCGTGTATGGGTCATTTCTTTCAAAGATGCCATCTTGATAGAACTGAATTGAACTGAAGAGACAAGCGAATCTAATCTGTTATTATGCAGGGGCGGATCACTTACCTCGAGGAGGGTCGGGTGGTTCCAACTTTTTGTTTGGGACCTTCTTCCTGATATAAAAGCCCCCCCCCCCCACCCCACCCCGACTCTAGACCTTGCTTCCAGGGGCAAAAAATCGAAAAGCAAAGGGGGTGGGATGGGGCGAGGGTGGGGGCGGGAGGGGGGGGGGGCGGGCGGGAGGTAGAGAGAGGAGGCGCATGCGTGTACAGACTCTCACCGTTTGCTAAAATATCAAACGAGGGGAAAGGGGGGGGGGGTGCAATGAGTTTTTGCCACAAAATGATTTTGCGCTATACAAGAACCATTCATTATTATTATTATTATTAAACTCGCCAACATTTTAAACGCGGCGGGGGGGGGGGGGGGGGGGGGGGGTGGGAGGGGCTGACGATGGGGGTTCAAACACCCCAAAAAGGGACTTTGTTATAGCATTTTACAAAAATTGGGGATGCGCCCCTGTAATTATCAGCTTTTATTGTATAGTCTTATAACCTTCTTAGCAGACGGTTGTGCATATTCACAAATTGGCTCTTGGACATGAAAATGTGTTACGTATTGTTGTCAACAGATGACTCTCTTTGTCATGCAAATCACGTCAGGATAAATTGCATCAATCTACGTTTTGTATCACCACTTGCCACGATATCTCTAAAAACCATGGATCGTGGACTAGAGAAGACCTCCGTCTGAAGAGTGTAGACTTAAAATGAACCTAGCAAGAGACATAAAGCCTCATGAGCCCCCGCCCCTGCGGGGGCTCATGAGGATCTATGTCTCTTACACCTGGGTTGCTTCCTCACGACAGTGAACGGGTCAACTTCTTTACTAATAAGACCAAAATAAAATATAATTGCAAGAGATGTAGATCTTGACGAGGCTCCGCCAATGCGGTGTTAATTTTTTATTTCAACACACTTCGCTAATAACAATGGCGGTTATTACAAAAGTCGGACATAAAGCGCTTTTTTTTGAGGGGGTCAGAGGTATCGACCACACATTTACTATGCCATTTAATTCGCTTGTAACAAGCGTCGGGTACAACAACTAAAAAGTTTGGGTCGTTATATCCTAAGTTGACCTCGTATCTTACAAGCATATGTTACGGCCGCTGGCAAGCCACACCTCGTATCTCACAAGCATATGTTACGGCCGCTGGCAAGCCACACCTCGTATCTCACAAGCATATGTTACGGCCGCCGGCAAGCCACACCTCGTATCTCACAAGCATATGTTACGGCCGCTGGCAAGCCACACCTCGTATCTCACAAGCATATGTTACGGCCGCTGGCAAGCCACACCTCGTATCTCACAAGCATATGTTACGGCCGCTGGCAAGCCAAACCTCGTATCTCACAAGCATATGTTACGGCCGCTGGCAAGCCAAACCTCGTATCTCACAAGCATATGTTACGGCCGCTGGCAAGCCACATGCTTATCCCTTTAAATCCTGAAACTGATGTTGTTATGTTTTCCCCGATTCGGGAGTTGCCCAATGAAAGCTACTTCCCAGTTCAGGTGATAGATCGACCATAATAGTTCAAGGGTGGTGCCAGGACAGCTTGGCGCCTGTAGGCGCCAAGCTGTTCCGGCACTACCCTTGAACTATCACGGTCAAATTTATCTGATGTTAGTGAATAAGGACTTAAAAGATTAAGATTTTTTTTCTGGCACAACTTGAACTATCATGGTCAATTTATCTCGTGTTTGCGCATCAGGACTTAGAGGTTACGATTTCTTCCTTACACCACCCTTGAACTATCATGGTCAAATTTATCTCGTGTTAGTGTGTCAGGACTTAAACGGCTAATTTCATTTTATTTATTTTATTTATTATTATTTACTTATTTATTTATTTATTTATTTATTTATTTTTTTTATTTTATTTTTATTATTTTTTTTTGGGGGGGGGGAGAGAAAGGGGGGGGGTGCGGGAGAGGGGAGGGGGGGGGGGTCTGGCACCATGCACCGTTGAAAACTATCATGGTCCAATCGATCTCACGTTAGTGCATTAGGACTTACACGGCTAAGTTTTATTGGGGCTGGCACCACCCTTGCTTGAACTATCATGGTCAAATTGATCTCACGTTAGAGTCCATCAGGACTTAAAAGGGTTAAGTTGAACAATCATAAAGTCAAACCTGCGTGAATCAGACTGTGCAATAAAGATTACAGAACCAGATATATGACAATCTGAATGCGACGATCATTTGATAGGCAGAAAAAACGTTATCACTCCCACATATACGCACTTCTCTAGTCATTAACACTTTCAGCCCCGAGGTTATCAACATTCCCAAATATGGGAGGTTCTCTGATAAAACTATACGATAGTTCAGGGGGACAGATCGACCGTTGTTGATCAAGGATGGCGTCGGAATATCTTATCGAGGGCGTTGAAGGCATATCCGAGACTAGCCCAGTGCCTTATACTCAAAAGACCCTCGGGCCAACGTCGTCCGCCGTGGGCCCGAGCACTGTCGTGTTAGTGTAATCCCCTGTCGTGCGTGGTCGACGTCGCTCAGATGTGCCACTGGTAAGCTACTTCGTGCGCGGTGCCCACTGCGGACGTACGTCAGGCTCCAGGGATGTTTGACTGACACTGGGGTGCTAACAGACTACATTAACACTTCAGTGGTGTATGATTCGACAGACGTGCGGGTGCCAGAACAGCTTGGAGTAGTGCAGTAAAGACTTCATGTGGCTGTTCATGGATACAGATCGACAATGACAGTTTAAGGGTGGTGCCAGAACAGCCTGGCGTAGTCCAGTAAAGACTTCATGTGGCTGTTCATGGATATAGATCGACAATGACAGTTAAACGGTGGTGCCAGAACAGTTTGGAGTAGTTCAGTAAAGACAATACATGTGACAGAACAGGATATAGATCAACCGTGACGGTTTAAGGGTGGTGCCGGGATAGGTTGAGGTGGTTCATTCAAGACCATTTGATAATTTAGGATACAGATTGACCGGGGTAGTTCAACGGTGGTACTTTAACAGTCCTGTACAGACCGAACAAAAGGTCGACCATGATAATGTTAAGGGTGGTGCCAGGTAGCTTGGCGTATTCCGGTAAAGACTAAGTTACACTTCAGGAGTCAACTCGACATGATAGTTCAAGGGTCGTGCCAGGTGAGACTGCAGTAGTCTCGTCTAGAGTACACGACAGTCGGGGACAAAGATCGCGCATGATAGTTTGAGGGTGGTGCCACAATAGCTTGGGCTAGTCAATTAAGGAGATACAACAAATTGTATTTTTGTCTGCAGGTCACTTTGAAAAAAAGAAGAAGATTGTAACCCCAACATTGTGTAACCTGTGTTACACTGCGTTACACTTGCCTTTTCTCAGCGTGTTTCTTTCTAAACTCGCTGCGCTCCGGGTACGAAATACTCACATTTTTAGAGTTGTCCTCTGAGGCCTGCATTGCAATTCAGGAGACCGATCGACCATGATAGTTCAAGGGTGGTGCCAGAATATTCTGGCACCACCTATGAACTATCATGGTCGAGACATATATTGCTGTGGTGTGTCACGGGCACAATGAGTTAAAGTGTGTGTCAGTAGGTAGTGGCAGCAAAACTGTGAGAATAAATGTAGTGTTTTAAAAGTATTACAGTGTTGTAAAGCTCATCATTCTGAGCATAAAAAACAAACAAAAAATTAATGTCCTAGCTTGTTTAGTTCCTGAAAAAAATATTCACGTTTAAAGTCTAGCTTTTTTTAAAATGATGTATGCAATTGTTAAAACAAACACTTTTTTTTTCAAAGACAGTAGCACCAAACCAAATCAGCATAATCTTTTCATTTTCACAAATGACAGACACAACTATCACATAAATAAATTAGACAAGGAATAATGCCTTATTGTCTTTCATTTACTATCAGTTGCTTGTATTCAATTTCTGGAAAACAAAATTCATTTCTCTCCGTATGCACCAGCTAATGATTCGTCCTGTCTGCCCAAAGTATAGACAGACAGGACTTTTTAAAAGCCATTCCGCCCCAATGCCCTACAGCGGGTGATGAATCGACCATGATGATTCAAGGGTAGTGCCAGATTAGCTTGGCGCCATCAGGCGCCAAGCTAATCTGGCACTGCCCTTGAATTATCATGGTCGATCCATGTCATGCAACTGGTGCATAGAATGACGTCTCTAAAATTTGGCACAAGCGACCTTTGCGGTTAAATGTGTTAAAAATGAAGTTTTTTTTTTATCTCACGACAGTTGATTATAATTGCGACTCGTGTGCGTTGAAAGGTTTATAAAGTGCAGGATGTTGGTAAGACAAGATGCGCATGTCACGCTGGAGACGTCTGTGTGCACGGCGAGGACCTGCGATGAAGAAGCACAAACAAAAACACCCAACATCTGCAAGAGACATAGATCCTCATGCGCCCCCGCATTCGCGGGGGGCTCATGAGAATTTATGTCTCTTGCTGGCCCGCATGCTTGAGCGCGAAATTTGGTCGTAGCAATGGCTGCATTAATAAAATAATGCGTCTTTTGCGTGGCAATCAAACTGGACTGAAATGGCGTTTGTAGACAGTCTGGTGCGTCAAAGCTGATTCAAATCAACAGTTTAGGAGGGTGAAGTTTGATAGAGGGTCATGATTGCCCCTGACTAATCAGTGTATAATTATTTTGTTGATGTAGTTGCATATAGGGCCACATTTTTCAAGACCCTCCAGTCTAGCCCCCTACCTCCCCCCACCCCTCCCCTCACCCTTTGTGTGTGTGTGTGTGTGTGTGTGTGTGTGTGTGTGTGTGTGTGTGTGTGTGTGTGTGTGTGTGTGTGTGAGAGAGAGAGAGAGAGAGAGAGAGAGAGAGAGAGAGAGACAGACAGACAGACAGACAGACAGACAGAGACAGAGAGACAGAGACAGACAGGCAGGCAGACAGACAGACAGTCAGACAGACAGAAGAGCAAATGGAGGACGGAGGTCGGGATGTTCTCCCACCCCCACCCTCCATCTATTCTCTCTCTCGTTCTCTCGCACGCATCGACACACACACACACAAACATAAACATACACACACGCATACTCGCACACGCACGCACACACACATAATCTCCATTGGTAGAACATCCGACTCTCGACGAAAGGTCGCGCATAACTAACTGGACTAACGACGAAAGGTCGCTCATAACTAACTGGACTAACGACAAAAGGTCGCGCATAACTAACTGGACTAACGACGAAAGGTCGCGCATAACTAGCTGGACTAACTTCTAATTAGCATAGTTACACCTTTGTATGTTAACCACGTCCTTCCTAGCGGTGTCTGCGTGCTCAAAGGGGTTAAATGAATCTAGCGCTGTTGTGCGTAGTGCTATGGAACAGCTGTGCTAGTGACACTACGTCCTACTGGCTGCAGTTCACCTAAAACCTAATTCTGCTCCCAGTGCGCAAAGACCATCGGGCCGACGTCGGCTCGATGGCCTCTTGCGCATTGGGGCTGATACGTACGGTATGCAGACAGCAACAGAGAGGTTACATTTACGCCGATGGAACTCTCAACAAAGAACGTAAGACTTCGAGTTGGTTAACCAGCTTTGAACATGAGAATGAACAACACGCCCAACGTCTCCAAGAGGCCGCATAGATCCTGAAGAACCAAGGAGGTTTTCCACCCCCTTGTTTCATCAGGAGGTTTTCCACCCCCTTGTTTCATCAGGAGGTTTTCCACCCCCTTGTTTCATCAGGAGGTTTTCCACCCCCTTGTTTCATCAGGAGGTTTTCCACCTCCTTGTTTCATCAGGAGGTTTTCCACCCCCTTGGTTCATCAGGAGGTATTCCACCCCCTTGTTTCATCAGGACGTATTCCACCCCCTTGTTCCATCAGGAGGTATTCCACCTCTTGGTTCATCAGGAGGTATTCCACCCCCTTGTTTCATCAGGAGGTATTCCACCCCATTGGTTCATCAGGAGGTATTCCACCCACTTGGTTCATCAGGAGCTATTCCACCCCCTTGGTTCATCAGGATCTATGCAGCCTCTTGGAGGAGAGTGGGGTGGGGTGGTGGTGGTGGTGGTGGTGGGGGTGGGGGGTATGACGAGGTATGCATCTTTTAAACGTTAGGAGTGTTGTCTTTACCTCCGGTACGCACTAGTTATCCTCCGTGACTGATTTCGCTCATCTTCGTAGTTAGGAGTCGTTTGGCGTAAACGTGACCACACTATTGTCATTACAGACCTTATCACAGTCTACAAACGACGTCGGGCTGGAGTCGGTCGCTGTGGGTCCGCACACGACTGTGGGTTGCACTGACACGAATTGTGAATGACACTAACACGACAGTGGACTATACTATCACTACTGTGGTTTACACCAACACGACTGTACGCGGGCCTACTGCGGCCGACCTCGGTCCGTAAGATTTTTGCGGACTTCGATGCTACAGACTGGATCTCACGGGCGAAGTGTTCTAGGAGCCACAGTGCCCATTTTTTTTTTTTTTCTGAGCCCAAACTTTATTAGGCAAAGTTAGCCTCTTCCCTGCTACTGAACACAGATTGTAGTTTTGAAATCCTCGTTAACTGATCTAGCCCACCCACCCCCACACCCACCCACCCACCCACACCCGCCCCCCCCCCCCTTCCAAAAAAAAAAAAAGAAAAAAAAAAGAAAGAAGACAAAAAAAGAAAAAAGAAAAAAAACCCAACTTCATCCGTACAAGTAACGCGGATACAAATTAGAGTCAGTAAAAGGCATCGATCTTCATGCGCCCCCGCATCTGCGGGGGCGCATGAGGATCTATGCCTTTCCATTAAGGTTCTGCTTGTTATGTTCCGGCAGTCAGTGGGTCAAGGGCCCCTTTCCTTTATGGAGAACAGTGTGGGAGCTCACCGCCTGGAGCAGACAACGACAACTCCCTTCACATATTTCTGGGTCTATCGTTGTGTCTGGCCATGTGTTCGGCTCAGGACGCAGTGAATTCACGTCCTCCTTGAACCCCTGCATAAATCAAAGAAATATGTTATACATAATATGCGATATTAAACTTCACGATAGCATTAAGCCAGAGAAGTTTTTTGTTTGTTTGTTTGTTTGTTTGTTTGTTTGTTTCTATAATTTATTCAATCAATGGTAGTCTTGTTCACATACATTACTGACATAATTATCCGCCCTCTCCCCCCCCCCCCCCTCCCCCGTTTTTTTTTTTTTTTTTTTTTAGTTCCCTTGCCAGACAGCTTTGACTGGGTTCAGCAAGCCCGACCCACTGCAGTCCTCGGTGAAATTCTTCTTCTTCTTACGCCCATCACCCCCCCCCCCCCCCCTGGGGCATAGGCCGCCGACAAGGTCCCTCCAGCCGTCTCTGTCCTGGGCGAGTCTCTCCAGCTGTCCCCAGGTCTGGCCCATCTTCTTGGCATCTGTCTCCAGGTCACGTCGCCAGGTGTTTCGTGGCCGACCTCTCTTCCTTTTTCCCTGTGGGTTCCATCTTAGGGCTTGCTTTGTGGTGTTGGTTGATGGCTTGCGTAGTGTGTGACCTATCCATCTCCAGCGGCGTTGTTGAAGCTCCACTTCTGCAGGCTTCTGCTTTGTCCGCTGCCACAATTCCTCGTTGCTGATTTTGTCCGGCCAGCGTATCCCGAGGAGCCTTCTCAGACTGTTGTTGATGAACGTCTGTATTTTCTTGGTGGTCGACACTGTGGTCCTCCAGGTCTCTGCTCCATAGAGGAGTACTGGTTTCACATTGGTGTTGAACAGTCGGATCTTGGTGTCGACTGACAGATCTCTTGAAGTCCAGACGTTCTTTAGCTGGAGAAATGCTGCCCTGGCCTTACCTATCCTGGTCTTCACGTCAGCATCCGTCCCACCCTTCTTGTCGACTATGCTGCCGAGGTAGGTGAAGCTCTCCACCTCTTCTAGCGCCTCGCCTTCCAGTGTGATGGGCGTTCCACTGGCAGCGTTGACTTTCAGCACCTTGCTCTTTCCACGGTGGATGTTCAGGCCTAGCCTTGCGGAGTTCACTGCCACTGCGTCTGTCTTTTCTTGCATCTGTTGTTGGGTGTGCGAGAGCAGGGCTAGGTCATCTGCAAAGTCTAGGTCGTCCAATTGGGTCCAAAGTGTCCATTGGATGCCATTTCGCTTCTGTGCTGTGGATGTCGTCATGACCCAGTCGATGGCCAGAAGGAACAGGAACGGTGACAGCAAACACCCCTGTCTCACCCCTGTCCGGACTTGGAAGGCGTGGGTGAGCTGGTTTCTACAGATCATTCTGCAGGTCAGTCCCTCGTAGGAGTTCCTGATGATGTTGGTGAGCTTTTCAGGTACTCCATAGTGTCTCAGCAACATCCACAAGGTGGCTCTGTTGACGCTGTCGAAGGCCTTCTCGTAATCAAGGAAGTTGATGTAGAGGGACGAGTTCCACTCTAGCGACTGTTCCAGGATGATTCGCAGCGTGGCGATCTGGTCAGTGCATGATCGGTCCTTGCGAAAGCCCGCCTGTTGATCTCGAAGTTGGGGGTCCACTGTGTCCTTCATCCTGTTGAGTAGTATCCTGCTGAAGACTTTGCCTGAGACAGACAGTAGGGTGATTCCTCTATAGTTGGCACAGTTGCTGAGGTCTCCATTTTTTGGCAGCTTGACCAGGTAACCCTCCTTCCACTCTGCTGGTACTTGTTCTCTCTGCCAGATTTTCCTGAAGAGGGGGTGGAGCATCTCGATTATGGTTTCAGTATCCGCCTTTAGAGCTTCTGCCGGTATACTGTCGGGTCCGGCTGCCTTGCCCGGCTTGAGCTGTTTGATGGCTTTCCGGATCTCCTCCTTGGTGGGCTCGCTACAGTCTATCGGCAAGTCTCTCTCGGCTACCTGAATGTCTGGTGGGTCTTGTGGAGCTGGTCTATTTAAGAGCTCCTCAAAGTGCTCCTTCCATCTGTTCTTCTGTCCCTCCTCTCCTTGGATGGCTCTTCCCTGTTTATCCTTTACTGGCCTCTCTGGCTTGGCAAACTTCCCTGAAAGCTTTTTTGTGGTGTTGTAGAGCTCTCTCATGTTTCCATGTCGGGCTGCCTCCTCTGCTTCTTGTGCCAGTGACTCTACAAAATTTCTCTTGTCTGCCTTGATGCTATTCTTTACTATTTTGTTGGCTGTTGTGTATGCCTCCTGAGCGCGGGCCTTCTCTGTTCTTGTGCGGCTGTTGTTTACTTCTGCTTTCTTCTTCTTTCTATCTACTACTTTCTCAAGTGTCATTGGTGTTATCCACTCTTTGTGAGTGTGCTTCCTGTATCCCAACACCTCCTTGCATGCTGCAGTTACTGCGTCTCTCACCCCTCTCCACTGCTCGTCAATGGTTCCTTCGTCCAGAAGCTCTTGGAGAACCTGGAACCTGTTGGAGAGGGCGAGTCTGTACTCCTCATGCTTGCCTGAATCTTTCAGCAGCGTAGTGTTGAACCTCTGGCGCTGACAGGTCTCGCCGGTCCAGTTCCTCTTCAGCTTCAGTTTCATTCTGGCAACAACCAGGTGGTGGTCTGAAGCAACGTCGGCTCCTCTCTTCGCTCGGACGTCCTGGAGAGATCTTCGGAACCTTCTCGAGATGCACACGTGGTCGATCTGATTCTCGGTTAAATGGTCCGGTGATACCCATGTCGCCTTGTGGATGCGCTTGTGTGGGAAGACTGTGCCGCCTATGACAAGGTTGCTTATGGCGCATAGGTCTACAAATCTCTCTCCGTTATCGTTCATTACTCCCAAACCCTGCTGCCCCATAACCTCCTCGAAGCCCCTGTTATCGCTGCCGACCTTGGCGTTGAAATCGCCCATGATGATGTTGAAATCTCTTCTAGAGAGGGTTCCAACGATGGTCTGCAGTCTATTATAAAACTGGTCTTTGGTCTCGTCATCGCTGTCGTTGGTTGGGGCATAGCACTGGATGATGTTCATGCTAATCCTCTTCTGCTGTGTTCTGAACGAGGCTGTGATGATGCGTGGGCCATGGGCTTCCCACCCGATGAGAGCACTCTGCGCAGTTTTGGAGAGCATGAGAGCCACTCCCTCTGTGTGTGGTGCATTGTCCTCCTCATGGCCGGAAAACAGCAGCCTCTCTCCTGTGGTCAGTCTCTTCTGTCCGCTGCCCGTCCATCTGGACTCACTAATGCCAAGGACGTCGAGACGGTAGTTCCTCATCTCCACTGCCACCCGAGCTGTTTTCCCTGCTTCGTACATGGTCTTCACATTCCATGTTCCGATGTTGATGGTTGCCCTGGTCGAAAGGATGGTAGTCTGCTGAGTGGCTTCCTTTCGGCTTTCACCACCCCCGCGTCATAAATCCTCCAGCTGAAGGTCCATCCTCTCCCAGGGCCGAGTCAGTTGTTGGTTTTCTTGTTGGCGTTTCTGCAGCAATGTGTGTTTTTATGGGGTGGGGCAGCTGACCCCACGCCCAACCCTCCCTCTTTCACATTTTCGGTGAAATACCTACTCTCATAAAGCAAGAAGGACGGTTAGACTGCAGCGTCAAAACAGTAGCAGTGAGCCAACCCTCATAAGTAGGCCGAGAATACAAAGCGCTGCTAAAAATGATCTCCTATAGCCCATTCCGCCCTGACGCACTAGAGCAAGAGATGGATCGACCATGATAATTCCAGGGTAGTGCCAGATTAGCTTGGCCGTCTGTCGGCGCCAAGCTAATCTGGCACTACCCTGGAATTATCATGTTCGATCCATCTCCTGCAACAGGTGCATAGTTGTTAGATGACGCCTCCAAAATTTGGGAAATACGTGCGTCGGGCTGATTGAGAAAACAAGGTTTCCGCCTGAACGCACTCCCGCGCCAGTCCACGCCTCACCGCCCCCTCCCCCCCCCACCCCTCTCTACCCCCCCAGCCACCCTCCTGCTGACGATAGCAAATAAAGCTTAACGCGATCAAGCTGCAAAGGTCATAGATCCTCATGAGCCCCCGCGACAGCGATAAGTTAGTGCGACAGCGGGGGCTCATGAGGATATAATTATGCCTTTTGCTCCGTCTCCACATCCACCGAACCAAACTCAGCACTTTCGGCCACCGCTCCTTCTCCGTCTAACGTCCATCCACCTGGAACACTCTCCCACTCGCTCTCCGTCAGAAACACTCTCTCTCTCTCCTCCTTCCAGTCCGCCCTCAAAACTCACCTCTTTCAACAGTTCTAGCACTATAACATCACCACATTATTATTATTTTGCTGAGACCAGTTCGTGTCTGTGTTCCTTTGTACGGTTGTGGATGTCGGTCAGTCGTGGACTGAATAAAGATTTTGAAAAGCAAAAGGTCACGCCCAGTGGCCGCACGGAAGGTGTAATACAAGGTTAACCCATTGGTGGCTGTCGTTGGCGGTTTTTAACCTGTGATGATTTCTACCGGAATCGGCGGCTCCTGAGGATCTGTCTTCTTCACTTACGCCTGTCACCCCTCCCCGTCGACGAGAGACCTCCAGCGACTCCTGTCCTGTGCTTCTCCTTCGATTTTACTCCAGGTGGTTCCCAGTTTCTTGATGTCTGCTTGGAGGTCTCGACGCCAGGTGTTTCTCGGCCTACCTCTTTTCCTCTTTCCCTGGGGGTTCCATGACAATGCCTGCCTAGTGATACTGGAAGCTGGCTTTCTCAGACTGTGACCAATCCATCCCCATCTTCTTCGCCCAGTTTCATTCTCTGCTGTTATCTGCTCTGTTCTCTCCCAGAGTCTGACGTTGCTGATCTTCTCTGGCCAGTGGATTTTCAAAATTCTTCTAAGGCAACTGTTTATGAAGATCTGTACTCTGTTGACTGTGGTTTTTGTCAATCTCCAAGTCTCTGCTCCGTATAGGAGAACTGCTTTTACGTTGGAGTTGAAACTGATGATCTGTGTACGTGTTAAAAAAAAAAGTGAACACAATCCAACTGCAAGAGACATAGATCCTCATGTGCCCCCGCACTTGCGGGGGCACATGAGGATCTATGTCTCTTGTTGAGACCAATTTTTATAATAATTCATAGTATTTATACGGCGCATTTCTCATATTTTATAATATAACTCAATTCGCAGGACATAGCCGCGAACTGAACCCAACAAGCACGCTCACGTGAATGACGCGCGTTCCCTCACACTGTACATATAAACACAGTACATTGACGTGGTGCTAAGGGCAAGCTCGAGCTACTGGAATTTAAAAAAAAAAATTTAATCGTTTTTTATATTTTGGAAATTTTGATTTAGTGGATTGATATTAATACCAAATTCGTGTATGAGGAAAGAGCCGGAGTATCTGGAGAAAGAACCCCCGACGGTGCGCCTGAATTAACGGTGACACTGACTAGAGAAGAAAAGTCCGACGCCGGAACCGGGTATCGAACCTCGCACCTCTTGCATTGGTGGTAGGCGCTTTTACCGCTGCGCCACGGACCGCCCCTGTTCTATGTGCGACTGTGGCTTTTGGTCACTGAAAGATTGGAGAAACACAACGTACCCACAGTGAGTCCGAAATAGCTCAGGCGGTTAAACGTCGGAGCAGGAGAGCGAAGGGAATCGCCGGGTCGTGGGTTCGAATCCCGTCCCGGCCCCGGTAGCTGGACTCACAATCCAGGGGGGAAAACGGATTTGTTCAATAGCATGTCCGTTGAAAGGTCCTGGTAAATCAAAGTGGCACAGTTGGAGTGCGCCTGAGTTGATCAGTGTTCAGGTCGCACTCCGTAGGCAATATATTTCCCTGTCCCCCATAACCCGCCCGTCAGGGCCGTCCGTGATCACCTCGGTGCTGTGGACGTTAAACCCGAACTAACTAACTAAGTAACTAACGTACCCACAGTGGCAGGGAAGGGGTTAATCTGTGATTGTTGACAGACCACGGGTTCACTGACAAAGAGAGCCTGAATCTAAGGGGAGAGAACAAGAATGTCATAACCATTCACCCTTAAAATACAGTTGCCTCCCGTTGACCATGATCTGAGCACGTGATACAGTTCTGTAAGCCGTTTGACATCGGAGCTCACAGCATATTTTCTGAATTTATTTTCCAAATATCTGCGCAAAGAAACACTTTTCTATATAAATGTATGATCAAATATGACTTAGTGCCAAATGACCTAATAATGGCTATTTTTTCCTTAATTCCTATGATTTGTTCAGTTTGATGTACAGTCGTAAAAATTTTGTGAAAAAGAGGAACAACTGAGTCATTTCACAAAATGCATGTAAATTATTAATCGCATTTCCAGCCGTAATCCATCAGTTCACCGTGAATCGAATGCAACCCGTTAATTTCACAACAGTCTCTCCGTTCCTTTGTTCTATGCGGTTATTCAACCTACCCGATTTGCATTTTGACAACGTCAGTGAAGGCGGTCACATTCTCGCCAAGTTTATTCTCATCCAAATGCGAGAAATTGTTCCAGGCTACATAAATGTGCAGACTGGCTTTCTGTGCCTCCAGTTCATTCATTGCGAACTTCTGAGAGTCCTTTTTTTAACCAGTACAGGCTTCCTGAAACATGTACCCCTAGAGTAGTAAACAGAATCAAGCTTGAAGTCATATTCGTTCGCAGATAGAAAAGCAGACGACAAGTAAATATAGCAACAAAGGATTTTTTTCCCCGTTTTTTTTTATAACGATAAAATGTATTTATATTTTGAATTATAAAAGTGTCCTTTAAATTAAACGAAAATTTGATGCGAGCACTTTTAAGCGTTCACACAGAAAATTGCTGTAGATTTTATTTTGTCCGCTTCACGCAGAGCTATCAATGCGCGTGGGGCGATTCATTTGACCGGCCTGCTTGAAGCTTAATTGATCAGAATTTGAATAAGATTTTACAAGGTAAAGATCGTCACATCATCCTGGTATGTTGCAGTAAAAGGCTGTTTTTTAAAAAACAATTGCGCCGGAGATCGTTACATGGGCTGTTGGGTGAGTTTTGATTTCAGTCGGATGATCGTTAGGACGTTACAGAACATGACTAAACCGGTTTCATAATTTTTTCAAGTCCGGATTCTGTCGTGTTTTCTCAAATTGGGGCTAAATATGGCAATTGAAAAAAAAAATGCTGAATAGCGCTATCTTTCAAGAAATGAACATTTTTAATAATTGTTAATAAATGTGTAAAAGTCATTTCCGGAGACTGACGTCGTATGAAAGTCGCCAGTGGGCAGAATCGCTGCTTGTGTGTGTTGGCTGCTGCTAATGCTATACATGCATGTACCAAGGAGCTACCATTAATGCGTGAAGCCACTGTTTCACTGTAGCCAAAACAAGTGCGTTTGTGTAACCCCCCCCCCACCCCCCCCCCCCCACCACCACCACCCCCTCCACCCCGCCTTTTTTTTTTTCTTTTTTTACATGTGTTGAGCTATGATTTTGACATACACTCCATTATGTCTTTTGACTCTTTCCCCATTTGTTTAGCTGTGACGCTGAGAAACGTTTTGATTATTACTCTTAGTGGAAAAGTATGGTATATATGTACAAGAACACATGGGGACATTTGTGTTTCAGTGATTTGCTGTGCTTAAAAGTATTTGTGAAGACCGCAGGTACCAAAGTATAGATATATAAGGTGACGCAGTGCAGGGAATCAGATGTTGGTCAGTGAAGAATGAGGGGGTAGGTACTCAGCAGCTGGTCAGTGCAGAATGAGGGGGTAGGTACCCAGCAGCTGGTCAGTGAAGAATGAGGGGGTAGGTACGCAGCAGCTGTTTCAGGTGCTGACCTTGTGTTAGACGTTATGCGTATTGTGATATAAGTGCTATCTCTTGACTGAATGCCTTTTTTTCTCTTGGCAGGTGTTGGTGGTGTCTGACAGTGCAAAGTTACCCAGAGTCTGACAAACACGTGGACTATGTCAAGCACATACAGATCTATGGAGGGATGGATTACAGTCACAAGCATGGGATGATCATTGAGTAATTCACTAATTGGTCACCTCTTAACCACAGTAGTTCTAATTAGCACCAAGGTAGATCAGACCTGCAAATCCAACGTGCAGCTGAGTTAATGTATTTAGATTCTCCTACTGAAAATACTACCTTTGAAGATTCCCAAGACAGACTGTTTCTGATTATCATCAGCCAATCTTTTTAGCCATCGTTAGAAAACAAAACAAACAAGGATGGTGTCCACACCCCAACGCCAAGTCAGACGGTCTTTCCAGCCCCGATCTGTCGCATTTTCGATCTCACCTCAAGGAATGTGCAACGGGATGCATCGCCCATGAGAGTGACATGAATGCAGCCTCTTTAGAAATTAAAATGTTGGGCAATAACTGAAGGAAATTCCTACTACTGCTTTTATGAGCAATGTTTTATGTATTTTTGTGTAGGAAAATTTAAAATAACATGACTCGACGATATGTTTCTCAGATGTGACTTACCTTGGTGCTATTTACCACTACCCGTGTTTAGAGGTGACCAACTACACAACGAACATCCTGTGCCTGTGTTACAGTGCCTTCTTTTCCTATGCGTCATGTACTTCGTTAACAGCCATTTCAACTATAAAGGAAATCTCACAACAACAGCAAAAAAAAAAAAAAAAAAAAAAAGAAGAATAGCAAAGCCCGTGTGGCCGCATGCATGACCAATCCACATAATTAGTCTGACTTTATGACCTCGGTCTATCGGACAGGTCACAGAAATGAAGAAGTGTTCAGGTTGATATTTCTCCTAGCAAAAGCAATGAATAATAAATTTTTAACTTGTTTGTCACACCCCTGCCCAGCATGATCCTTGGCCTTTGTGAAGGGCTAACTATATTAGTATGCATATACAGGTGTTTATTACGAGTTACTTTTGATTGAAAAGTTTGCAATCACACTGATGAAAACTAAAGTTCTAAACAAACAAAACATTTGTCACACATTTGCCCTTTGACCTTTCCCGGGTTCATTCACATTAAGTATGTCTGAAAAGAGTTTGGTGAATTAGCATGAAGCAGGGTTCATTTTTAGCATGCGCCCTGCGCTATTAGCGTATCATTTTCCAAAATGACCCATAACCTTTTGAGCTTAGGGTCTCCCAGTCCCTACCATAACCCCGCTTTTCACTATTTTGGCGGATGATGAGAAAATACTGGCACACATGACTGTTGGTGAAGGTGCATGCATATCTTACTCTTAGGTTTAGTGTGCTCACTGGACCAGTTGGCTACATACATTCAGTGTTCCATTTTGGTTTTATTTCACAAGCAGGGCAGGCATATGCTGAGGAAGGGTAGTTCTTGTCATGACATTAAGCAGTGTACTAGCCTACTTTGTTCGCTTCGAAATAACTATGCCCTTTCTCAGCTTTCTCAGTGAAAAATGATGTCAGTGGAAGTTGACCTTTGACATGACCACAAAAGTCAAAAGTGCAGCATTTTATTTTTTAAAACATGACTTGTCTATTAAGTTATTTATAGTGAACATGTGAAATATGAAAACAGTAACAATGAACATATCACATGAAAAAATAAGCAGTTTGCGTGAACTTTCACCAGATGGAATTCCCTCTACAGTCATGTGTTCATGCAGAGCAGTTTCCTCAGCCCTGATGACTATTTTTAGCCGCTCTGCTTTCCCCACTTGACAGTTTTCATAAACACATTGTGTATCATGGGTTATATCAAACTTTGCCTGTAGATATCCTAGGAAAAGGGACATTTTTTAATTGTTAAAAAAAAAACACTGGCATTCTGGCCATCATTGAAGTCACATGAATCAATGTTTCAGACCAGGTCTGTAGAGAGACTAACAATGTACAAACAAGCAACCGGACCAAGTACGTGCGTGTTGTGTACGTGAATACTGTGCAACAAGACACAAAATAGGTGGGGGAGGGGGGGGGGGGTATTAAGACTTCATTCACCTGTAAGTGGTGTGGCGAGAGATGAGAAATGACAAAGTGTTTTACAGTTTAGTCAAATGAAGATCCCAACAGTAGTGCCTGACATGCATGGTACACCATACTAAAAAGTAGTTCCTCGTGGATGGCTGATGGCGCAGTGGGTATTTCTCAATGACTGTGGCATTTTGGCCACTTTGTTCAGTCGCTATGTTTTGTGTAAAAACTACATTTTCCCACACGAAACATAGATGCATCGTGTTTGTGATTAATTCTAGTTTTGAAAATATTTGTTTCCTCCTCATTTCTTTTTCTGCTGCATGTGGTTTGTTCTGCCAGGTACGCTAATTGCAGGTGACAACAAAAATAACGGTGAAGAACTGTTCAAGTCTTAAGATGGCTTATACACTGTTGAACATTAGAAACCACTCCTTATGTTAGGTTGCCTCTGCTTGTTCTCGGCTAACCATTTCAGGGGGTGAAGACTATGCTTGTCAAAATCTAAATACCACCTGAACATCCGCATGTCACCTACCTAAACGCAGCCAAATATCTCCTCATATACATTTTACTTTGAGTTGTGCTCGAGGATCTGAGTCCACAAGAGAAACTAAATGAATGCAAGGTACCCCTATTTACCGTCTCGAAAAGGGTGTCCGTGTTATCAGTAAGCAACAGCCAAAACGACATCACACATAAGGCTATTATCCCCAGAGTTTGAAAATTGGAGTCCCTGTTACTCTGACAACTAAAACAACGTTGGATACTCGTCTGGGTCATTGCAAAAATTTCGTTTTAAGCTGCAGTTTATTTCGTTCACATCAGCCAAGCACAGCGACCCTGAAAAAGCCTGTGGGAAAGAAACGTAAGGCATGCGACTGCTACTTGTTGGCACGAAAATGATTCGGAATAAAATTTAGATTCTGCTAATGTTAACGTCTATACGCCGGGGCTTGAGTCCACAAGAGAAACTAAATGCAAAGTGCAAAGTGCACAGTGTTGTTTCATTCTGATTTGCAATGGGTCGTACCGTCATTCAGTTTAAAATGCGACGAGTTGAGCGCTTATAGGACCCTATGTTTGTTATGAGGATAAGCAGAAATCATCGCTAGAGTGTTTACACAATCTGACTTTAAAAGTTACAACGATACTGATTTTTAATGAATACATATCTGTGACCATGCGGACAGTATTTTAATATCGAAAGTAGCCGTCATCTTGAAAAAAATCCTATTTGGTGATTGGTCAGTGATTGGTCACATGACTGACCTAGAAAACACCCTCCCGGCTCATTATCGGTCTGTCTTGCATATACTGATTGACACATGCGTATTTCACGACCTCACGGTGCTTTTTTCTTGCTGACGAGAACTGTGACGTCATTTGAACTCTGGAGATGACGCTTTCTCGATACCGTCATCTTTCTTATATTACATCAGACAGGCTTGGATACAGGCTTCTTCAGGTAGTGACCAACGATCAAGAGTTTGATCATTTCTGGCGTTGACCAGGGGTGCATCGTGAGTAACAAAAGTGACGCTCTCTTCAGCCATGGCTAATCTGCATTGATCTTTCAATACCGCTATAGTTTGACTCAGCTAGACTGTGGCGTCAACATCGATAGCGGTACGGCTGTGTCGACACAAAACTGTAAATACAAAGACAATACATACCCAATGCGCAAAAGGCCATCGGGCCGACGTCGGCCCGATGGCATTTTGCGCATTAGGTACCGCGTTTGCATCGGAGACACCTCAAATGACTGTTTGACTCACATCGAGTTTCTGTTTTCTGCGTTGATATCAAACCGGTGACTGCCAAGCATGTAAAATACAAATAAATTCCCGACAACAGAAAGAAACGCGTTTAAAAAGAACAGTTACAAGCGTGAACACAAAGAAGAAAGCATCCTTAGAAAGAACAATTACAACACAACTGCGGAAATGTTTCTCCGTTTGCCTCATTCGAAAATGTGTGAGGAGTACGCCCAAGTTCACTTCTATTCAAATGAGGTGCTTAGCATCTCTGGACCAAAAGGGTTGACTGCCAGTGCTTAGCATCTCATTTGAAAAAAAAGTGCACTTGTAACGTACCCTCTTAGTGGGTCTATCTTAATAGCATCTCATTTATATAAAAGTGCTCTTGTGGCGTACTCCCTGAGTGAGACTATCTTAGTAGCATGTCACTGGAATAGAGGTGTACTTGTAGCATACTCCATCCCCCGTTGCCCCCCACTCCCCCCCCCCCCCCCGCCCCACCTCCTCCCCCAGCGCCATCATCTCCCCTCCTCCCCTTCCTTCATGGGGGCCTATCTTAGTATCTTATCATTTGAAAAGAGGTGTACTCGTGGCGTACTCCGTGAGTGGGCCTATCTTAGCATTTCCTTTCATTTGAATAGCAGTTTAACTGTGGGTATATCTGGGGAGTTCACGCGCAAACTGTACGAGAATAAACGGAAAGAGAATGCAGCCATCCGCTCTGTCACCAGTACTGGTGGCTGCATGCACAATGGATTTACAGATCGATGTTTGGCGATGACGTTGTAACTTGTGCTTTAGTATTACTGCTTGTTATGTTTCAGATCCATATACCGACACCTTCACTGTCAGCATCAGAGAGCTTTGCCTACCTCGGGACACCAACATGGTCATACAGAACTCCTCGTCTGAGCGAGAGATAGATCCGCCCGCAAACTACCAGTTGTTGTGGGGTATTGGCGGCAACATAGTCTTTGTGGTGGGAATTATTTGTAACGTCATGACTCTGGTGATTGTGTACCGGTTACGGTATAAAGCGGCCTCGTACCAGTTCATCATGGCCCTGGCGGCCTCGGACATTGTCACCAACATCCAAGAGCAAAGAAATATTATGCAAGCAATTACCGGTGAAGATGTTATTAGTCTCCTCAGCGTGTTCACGTGCAAGGTGTTCCGGTGGCTGCCGTACGCCAGTGTCATGACCTCTAGCTGGCTGACTGCGGCCATCAGCGTTTGTCATGCAGTGGATGTGACAAGGCCCCATATACAATGCTCGCGAAATCCAAAAGTAATACGAGCGATCATCTTGGCCATTTGGGTGGGCATTTACGCTCTAAACTCTTTCTACTTAGACAGAACTATAATTTTGGGCAAAGATGGGAAAATGAGGTGTACATCTAATACAGGTTCAGTCCTTCTAGTTTACATGGAACATAGATACTGGTTCCGTGTTCTGGGCTCCTTCATTCTGCCGTTCACCACCATAATCGTCAGTGACGTTATCATCATCAGGCAAGTGTTGAAGTCTGTCAAACAGGTGACTGCATTTGGCTGGCATCAACAAAGCAACAGGCAAATGTCTGTCTTGGTGTTAGCGATATCACTCTCGTTTTTCGTGTTTAATTTTCCAGCTTTCTCCTGTGTAATCATACATTATTACAGGAAACAACTTTTTAGCACAGAAGGTGTGAATACGTTTCATTACATCAAGCATGTCTTCTATTTCTTGGCTTACTGTAGCAGCGCTACCGATCTTTTCGTGTACGTGTTGGCAGGCAGGGAAATTAGGAAGAAAACCGAGGACATGATGCGAGGAGTTTGCCTCACGGTCACCCAGATATTATTGGGCACAACACTGAACAGGACTTCTGGCACCGCTACACAGTCTCGGACGACCACATTTCCACTCTCACAAGCCACACCACGGGACGGAGTAACCGCCAACACTGACGTAATCAGCAACATCCGTTTGTCAAGGACTGAGTCTCCGAACGTGAAAGATGTCCCCAATATCGGCAGCTCCGTGGACACACAGGCAGACGGCTCTTCGCCGGGCAGTGGTATTGAAAACACTGTCCCGCCGGAACGTGCTGATAATTAACCCTTTGCGTGTCGGTAGCGGTTTATGTCGCGATGATTCATGCAGGAATCATTGCGACAAAAACCGCTACCAACACTCATATGGCTAATCTCTAGATATGACGTGTAGTATCAATGACCGTAGGGATTTGCCAACGAAAATACACCCGGTGCCTTTAACTCAAGTCCAGACTGGTGTGTCTTCTCTGCAGGGAAAGATGACACTAGAGGGAGGACTTGAACAACAGAATATACGCGGTCTCTGAGAGTGACGCTATTGAACCGATTACAATATGCCTAGGGGCTCGGTTGTTTTAGGAATGTTGTACAAGCACAGTTTATCCATAGAATCCAACCAGTTGCTGAGCTTTTCTGCAGTCAGTTAAAAGTAGCTGCACATATTTTCACGGGAGTTGCTACTGGACACAAGATACGGGTGGAATGCTTGCCAGACCAAGTTGTCCGGACGTGAAGCACGATCGGTAGCGATTGACCGGCCTGTTATGTCTTGCTATGGTCAGTTTGATAAGCAGATCTGACAACAAATTATCAGCCCTAGGTACAGTGGCAAAAGCAATCATGCCGCCTTGAGGTGGCCTTAGACGTCTGCTCGGCGTTAAATCAAAAAAACTAACTAACAGCCAGTATGTACATGTTTATGAAAAGTGAGCTTTTCTATGTATGACATACTGGCTTTAACTCATTCGAGACGTGCCGCCTCCGGATACGCGGCATAAGCCGGCAACAAGCATAAGTCACTTATCCGAAGGCGGCACGTCTCCAAGGAGTTAACATTATTGAGCAGTGACGATGTACAACAACTGCTCCGTTTACACTGCAACTCGCACTGTAGTGTAAGAGTATCTTATCCCACTGTTTGGCGACGTATCTTTGATCTTTGGACGTGTCGTTTTTGCGTGGTAATCACCTAATTACAATTTGTGTCGCCTACGTCAGATGTCGTTAGAAGTTCTGTCTCGTATTTCGCGACCATGCCATACAGTTCGCAACTGTGCGACCATGTAGCCTTGGAAACCCTTCACGCAGATCAGTGTCGTAATACATAGACGTAAGTGCTGAAACAGCTTACAGCGGGACACGATAAAGATTTGCTTAAAGCACAGTGCAACTCGAAACAGAACTGTTGACGTCACAGCTGCGTAACTTCGTGTTATGGAGACCCTTTCAGCATTATAATCTGACAACCACATTAAGCAAAAAGCGTATGTAGGTTATATCGAATCGACCCAGCCGTCAATGACAGGAACGACATGAAACGGGGATCTTACGACAGTGGTTTAACTCTTTGCCTGCTAAGTAACCTTTCTGCCACTGAGTAATTTGTTAACGTTTGGGTGTCGGTAGCGGTTTAGTCGCGATAATTCTTACAGGAATCATCTCGACTAAAACCGCTGCCGACACCCAAAGGGTTAAGAATCCTTTGCTCGTGCCAAGTAACGCGTTGTGTCGACACGTTCAGAGCTAAAAATAGCCAAGGACGCGCACTTCAAGCGAACCTTGGCCGGGCTAATCTTGCCACCGACAGTGTTCCAGGGGAAGTAATCGCGTGAAGGTAGACATCGGTAGGGAAAACTCATGTTAACCCTTTGCGTGTCGGTAGCGGTTTTAGTCGCGATGATTCCTGTAGTATGTCAGGGTGTTATTCCTGTCGGAATGATCGCGACTATAACCGCTACCGACTCGCCAATGGAAAAGCCATGGTTAGTGATGATTGACAAGCCTCGACTTGATAATGGACACACAGAGCCTCTGAGCCAGAACTTGCAACACAATTCCCCGCCACGCATATCACAAGGGCAACATTTCCAACTATTTTTTAACTCATTCAGCCCTAACGCACCACAGCAGGAGATGGATCGACCATGATAATGCAAGGGCAGTGCCAGATTAGCTTGGCGCCTATCGGCGCCAAGCTAATCTGGCACTACCCTGAATTATCAAGGTCGATCCATCTCCTGCAACAGGTGCATTGTTTGGGAAATACGTGCGTCGGGCTGAATGAATTAAAATCTCGCTCTCATCGTTTTCCGCAACACTCTAATGCACTAAGTACCATATGACTCCAATACAAATGTCGCCTGCAAGCCTGCGTACAACCGTGCCCCAGCCCCATACAAGGCTCCCTTGAACACACTAGGTCGACTAAAATTATCCACATTTTGCTCTTTTGCACACCACCTGTCATGCCTCTTGCCGCTAAATACGCCCACAAGGCACAACATTGACATTTTACACCCTAGAAAAATAGAAAAAATGGAAGAATCTTTTGGTGTGCGCTAATTCGTAAGGAATTGTTACTGCCGGAAGCAAAACGCATGTGATCCTGTACTCCGTAGCTACCCAATGCGCAAGAGACCTTCGGGCCGACGTTGACCCGGTGGCCTTTTGCGCATTGGCTATGTAAACAGTCTTTGCCAAGGTTGCAGCCCGTAACGCGCTACATACCCTCGTTACCACAGTAGTGTTTCTCAGCGGTTGCTGGCAGCCGTTGCTTTCTGTCTGTGGCGGCTATAATTATCACAGAAGCTTTAACTCTCTGGCTGTCCGTAGCGCTGGTTGTCCAAGCGATGATTCCTGGAATCATCTCGACAAAAAGAGCTATGACCAGTCAGATAAATAATGAATACTGAATCCAATGAGTGTGTGGACATTTACACGGTGCACTTGCCTGGTTGTCTACAGTGACGTGCACACAAGGTTAACCCGCGTTCAGTGCAAGCTGGCGCAGACTGTACTAATGCAATCTTCACTATTTAACCACCACCCCCCCCCCTCCACCCCCCAACCCCCCGCCCCACCCCACCCCCACCCCCCCCCCAAAAAAAAAAAAAAGGGGAAAATAAAAAAAAAAGAAATAATAAATACTATCATTATTATAATGAAGGGCAAAGTAAATGCGACACTTTTGGCATCATCCGAAACACTGAAGTTTTTTTTCCCCCCGACGATTCTAAAAATGTCGCATTTCTTTTGCTCGTCAGTAAATATTAAGGCAGGTGTCACATTATGACAGAAATCAACACATCTCTCATCAACGTGCTACATTAAAAAAAAAAAAAAAAAAAAAAAAAAAAAAATTTGCAAGGAAACATTTTCATTGTTTGTATAAAAGTATCTTTTGCTTAAGCTAGAGAAGCATACATATTGAACATTCTGTAATGCTTTTTTTTTGTTAATATACTGTTTGTTCTTCTTCCCATTTTGAAATCAATATTGGAACAAGTCAAGATGATTCTAGTCTGACTTCTGTTGTCCAGATTTCGACAGATATATACAAATAATGTAACAAGTCAAGATGATTCTAGTCTGACTTCTGTTGTCCAGATTTCGACAGATATATACAAATAATGTAACAAGTCAAGATGATTCTAGTCTGACTTCTGTTGTCCAGATTTCGACAGATATATACAAATAATGTAACAAGTCAAGATGATTCTAGTCTGACTTCTGTTGTCCAGATTTCGACAGATATATCTCTTGGCTTGACTTCGCGAACGAAGATTTTATAGGAGTTGCCCACGACGTCTGCAGGCTTGTTCGTGGCTGCGGAGGCCAATCCGAGACAGGCAGGTTCGACCGCAGTGGCTGCAGGGGAAGGTATGGCCGGGGTTCTGACCTGCGGCATCTCTGTTTTTTCTCCTGAGCCGCTTGTCCTTAAGGCTAGCTCTGTGAGAGTCCTCAAAGGAGACAGCTGCCTTGTAAATGGTGGAGCGCCAGGTGTCACGGTCCGCAGCAAGCGAAGACCACTGGTGGTGGTCGATTTGGCAGGCACTAAGTGACTTCTTGAGACAGTCTTTGTATCTCTTCTTTGGTGCCCCTCTGTCACGGTGTCCAGTAGCAAGCTCGCCGAACAGGGTGATCTTTGGTAGGCGATGATCCTCCATCCTGGAGACATGCCCCGCCCAGCGGAGCTGTGTCCGCAGCAGCAAAGCCTCGATGCTCACAGTTTCAGCCTGTTCAAGGACCTCGACGTTGGTGACATAGTCACTCCAGTGAATGCCCAGGATGGTACGCAGGCAGCGCTGGTGGAAGCGTTCGAGGAGTCGTAGTTGGCTGCGGTAGAGGGCCCAGGACTCGGAACCATACAGCAGGGTGGTGAGGACCACAGCTCTGTACACGCTGATCTTGGTGCCTGTTTTCAGCTGTTGATTGTGCCACACCCGCTTGAAAAGTCGCCCGAAAGCGCTGTTCGCTTTTGCCAGCCTGCTGTCAAGCTCCTTGTCCAGCTTGGCGTCCGACGTGATAATGCAGCCAAGGTAAGTAAACTGGTGCACTGACTTTAGATCAGACTCGCCAATGGTGATGTGAGGAGGGCGATACACTGTCTTGGGTGCCGGCTGATGGAGGACCTCTGTCTTTTTCAGACTGACCTCGAGTCCAAAGAGCTGGGCAGCATCTGCGAAGCAAGACGTGATGCGCTGCAGGGCTCTCTCTGTGTGTGCAACGAGGGCAGCATCATCAGCAAAAAGCAGCTCACGAATCAGTTGGTCTAGGGTTTTCGTGTGGGCCTGCAGTCGTCTGAGGTTGAACAGTCTGCCATCGAGACGATACCTGATGTACACTGCATCGTCATCATCAAGGTCCACTGTGGCCTGCTTCAACATCATGCTAAAAAAGATGGTGAAGAGGGTCGGTGCCAGCACGCAGCCCTGCTTTACGCCGTTGAGAATAGGGAATGGTTCTGAGAGGTCATTGTTGAGTCTGACCTGGCCTTGCTGGTCCTCGTGTAGCTGGACAATCATGTTGAGGAACTTTGGGGGACAGCCAAGTCGCTCCAGGATCTGCCACATGCCTTGCCTGCTCACAGTGTCGAACGCTTTTGTTAGGTCGACAAATGTTACGTACAGCCCTTTGTTCTGCTCGCGGCACTTCTCCTGTAGCTGTCTCAGCACAAAGACCATATCGGTGGTGCTCCTGTTTGCTCTGAAGCCACACTGGCCCTCTGGGAGTTGGTCTTCAGCGATGGCAGGTACCAGCCGATTCAGGAGCAGCCTTGCAAGGATTTTCCCAGCAATGGACAGCAGGGTAATTCCCCGATAGTTGGAACAGTCAGACTTCTCGCCTTTGTTCTTGTACAGGGTGATAACGACTGCATCACGGAGATCTTTTGGTAGTGTTCCTTCCTCCCAGCAGCAGAGAAAGAGGTCATGGAGCTTGTTGTGCAGTGCTGTGCCTCCATGTTTCCAGATCTCTGGCGGTATTCCATCAATGCCTGCTGCTTTGCCACTCTTGAGCTGGTGGATGGCTGTGAGGGTCTCTTCAGCGGTGGGCGGTTCGTCCAATTCAACCTTTACTGGGAGGTGTGGGATTTGTAGGACGACTGCTTCTTGAACAGTGCGCTCAGCGCTGAAGAGGCTCTGAAAGTATTCCGACCAGCGGTTCAAGATGGAGGTATTATCTGTGAGGAGTGCCTGGCCATTCGCGCTTCGCAGGGGACTTTGTACCAGGTGCCTGGGGCCATACACTGCTTTCAGTGCTTCGTAGAAGCCCCTGTAGTCACCATTGTCAGCACAAAGCTGGGTCCTCTGTGCAAGTCTGGTCCACCACTCATTCTGGAGATCTCTGAGCTTGCGCTGGAGACTGCTGCAGACGAGGCGGAAGGCAGACTTCTTCACAGGGCAGGAAGGCTGGGCTAGGTGGGCCTGATGGGCGGCTCTTTTTTTTGCTAGGTGTTCCTGGATCTCTACATCGTTTTCGTCAAACCAGTCTTTGTTCTTCTTTCTGGCGAAACCCAAGACTTCTGCAGAGGATTTTGTAATAGCAGTTTTCAGTTGTTCCCAAAGTGTTTCAGGGGAGGAGTCTACTGGGTCCGCTGTGTCTTTGAGCCTGCGCTGTAAATCTGTCTGAAAGGCAGCTTTCACATCGTCACGCTGAAGGCTGGCAACATCAAGCTTTTTCTTGGGGGGCCCCCATTTCTTGGGTTTTGGCCTGAAGTGGAGCCTGAGTTTGCAGCGGACAAGGCGGTGGTCAGTGTGGCACTCTGCGCTGGGCATCACTCTGGTGAGGAGGACGTCACTGCGGTCCCTCTGACGCACTAGGACATAGTCGATAAGGTGCCAGTGTTTGGAGCGAGGATGCATCCAGGTGGTCTTTCGACTGTCCTTTTGCTGAAAAGTAGTGTTAGTGATGACCAGTTGCTGCTCCGCACAGAACTCCAACAGTAGGCGGCCATTGTCATTGCAGTTCCCCACGCCATGCTTGCCGAGGACTCCTTTCCAGGCTTCAGAGTCCTGGCCCACTCTGGCGTTGAAGTCGCCAAGGATGATGACTTTGTCGTCTGCAGGGGTACTCTGTAGGAGGCTGCGCAGGTCAGTGTAAAATTTGTCCTTTTCAGCAGGCTCTGCCAGGAGGGTTGGGGAGTACACACTGAGAAGGGTGACGTGTTGCTGGTGTCTCAGTGGGAGGCGCATGGACATGATGCGGTCTGAGTGGCCCGTTGGTAGGTTTTCCAGCTTAGTCGCAATGGATGTCTTGACCATGAAACCCACGCCTGAGAGCCGTCTTTCTGATGCAGGCCTGCCTGACCAGTACAGGGTGTACCCAGCACCAAGTTCTTGGAGGCTGCCTTCGTCCGGAAGGCGTACTTCGCTGAGCGCGGCGATGTCGATGTTTAACCTCCGCAATTCATGGGCAATGAGGGCGGAGCGACGTTCAGGGCGTCCGCTGTCTGCTTTGTCGAGCATGGTTCGGACGTTCCAGCATGCTACGTTGAGTCCGGTCGTGGTCATCATGAGAGTGGATCCGTTATTCTTTCTTGTTTTTTGACCGCAGGAGAAGATGCCCGTTGACCGCGGTTAGCCAACTGGGGTTGCGAGGGGACGAGCTTTGGTTAGGCCACCTTTTCTAGGCCCCTCTCCGTGTGGAGCAAGCAGTGCTGTCCCTAGAGAAGGCTGCTTGGTCGTTCAGGGTGTGCCGAGTGATGTTGTCATCCCCAGGTCAACATCAGGCGACCAATATCCTGAACCGCCTGCATGCAGGTTTGAGACTGCGGCTTCCAGTGACATCTTTCACCTGCCGTTTCGCCCCTCGCCCGTCGCTACAGGACTTGGAATGGTCAGTGTCATGGTCCGTGGACGTTTCCTAAAGCCTGCGCGGTGGAGCTTTTTGGTGGAGTGCAGTGTATACAATATATACAAATAATGTAACAAGTCAAGATGATTCTAGTCTGACTTCTGTTGTCCAGATTTCGACAGATATATACAAATAATGTAACAAGTCAAGATGATTCTAGTCTGACTTCTGTTGTCCAGATTTCGACAGATATATACAAATAATGTAACAAGTCAAGATGATTCTAGTCTGACTTCTGTTGTCCAGATTTCGACAGATATATACAAATAATGTATTAAACTGCCGCACATTACGTAGCCTCCCTATTTTTACTTTTTTAATTGACCCCGCTTTTACTGGCCTTGTAAATAAGGCTCTCTGTCTCTGCCTCTCTGCTTGGTACTGTTGTGTTGACAGCTTGATCAAGTGAAATTGGAGCGGATCAAAGAGAGGCATGCGCATGGAGCGAATAGACGAAATGTTTCAGACGACCGCAGGACTAAAGGTCGGAGGATAGTGTATGTGGATTTGAGGTCGGGGTCATGAATAATCATTTAGCTCTGACAATTAATTATTTTAAATGATTCAAAAGAAACAAACAAAGCAGCTGTTATAAAAAAAAATTATAAAATAATATTGTAGCATTAAAAAAATGTGGGCCCCCACAACTTTATCATGGGGTGACTTGGTTTTTACTTCACTGTCTGAAGGCGAACTAGGACACGTCAGCGCAAAGTTGTTGGTTTATGGACATATGTTTTATTGTATATCATTAGAATCCGTATTTGTCTGTCCTGAACGTTCCGACATGCACATTTAGTCAGGTATGCTCACCGTTGCCATGGCAACGAACACTAAGTGACCGTTACGACTTGAGAAAACATCTGTTTGGTCAAAATACAGATATTTTTCACCTTTTTACTGCACTACAAATTACAACATGGGTGTCAAATCGCTTTGTCAAGTTGTTATATGAAAACACACAAAGCACACCTCCATCACTGTACAATAGCCCCTGAACTGCTCGACTGCACGTTACAATTTTGTTGCCCCGCTGCTTCTATGTCAGGCTTATGGAAACACTCCCTCTTTATTTCTATGTTCTCGAGTTTTGTCATTGTCACTTTGTTGTCACTGCCCCACTGCTGTTGTGTCTGCAGTTGAATAGCCAGGCCTAAAGCCTGCTTGCCCTTCTCCTAATATATGGCTATGCATCAGCTCAGGCAGTAAGGCACAGGCTTTTGCTGCATTGCGAATGATGTGACTGTCCAAAACCTTGACATTGTGGCCAGCCTAGTGGATGGACATCAAAATAACAGGACGTCTGCCCTCCTACACAGGACAATCAGTTCACTTCCTTTGCCTTCTCGTCGGTTGGCCATCGCGGAGAGATGTACCCGCTGAACTCTTCTTCCCTTATCTTTCGCAACCTGCAAAAGATAATTTTGTATCAAAATAAGTTTTGACATGCACATATTGCTTGCATATATGTTTGCAAGTATTTATACAAAGTACATACATGCATAATATGACAGTAGTCAGAACATGAACAAGAAAGGCAATGTCCTTATGGTTCACGTGTATGACCAATCCACATAATACGTCTGACCTTTTTGACCTTGGCTTGACTTCTCCAACAGGTCTCTGAAAATGTCTAAACATAAGTATAGGGCTGGATTTTGTACAAGTGAAACCTGAGTTTTTTTTCCAAATCCCTTCATTTTTCACACATTTGTCAACCCTATGTGACCCTTGACCTCTGTGAGGGGCTGATTACATTAGTATGCACAGAAAAGTGTTATCATCATGCCAAATGTTATTGAAAAGTTTGCAAAAACATTGATAAAAACTATAACTCTACCCGAAACTAACTTTTGTCACCCTTATCATGTGGTATCTCCATAGCAAGTTTGAGTTTGAAGTTGAAAATACTACTTGAGATGACCTTTGAAAGGTCACAGAAATTGGTATGTTTAGAATTATTTTACCACAAAGTACCCTTGTGCCATGTTTAAAGTCTGAGACTTGCATAGTCTTCGAGGAAATGCCAATGTTAAAGTTGCCCACAGATAACAGACAGTTGACGGACAACCCATTACAAACACTTACTTTTGCTATCACACGTGCGCCAAAAATTAGACGCCATTGAGCTTGAAATGACCACAAAGGGTGTATACATATATCTAGAATCAGCATCAATATTCAAAGTGTAACTTGCAGAAATTGTTTCAAACAGGACACAACGCATTGCTGTTTAGCAACAGCACACACTGGACCAAATGGGTAGTATTCAGAGTTTTCTAGTCCTTTTGTATGCACTAAGTGCTTATTAAAGAAAACGACAGTATTTGCAGACTTGCCCAACCCTCTAGTTTTCAAATCAAATGCAATATGGTGCCACTTGTTGACAGCAAGTGATTTTAGCATTCGGTGTTGTTGAGAATGTTGGTACTAGTACTACACCATCTTCAAAATGAAAGAAAGCATTACAGTGTGATGTGTTTATTCCAACCAGTTGTGTTTTGTTATGAACCTGATTCTATTCACAAATCAATCGGTATGCTTTACCTCGAGTCCAGGACAATAAGTTTCGCCTTCTCTCACTTTAGTTGATCCGCTGGAACTGGAATTGCCTGCTTTTAGCTGTGGCCTTCTCCTTTGAGCAACATGACTAGCTCTTGCCTCTTCTTGGTGTAGGCGTCATACTTCTGTGCTTGTTTGCAAGGATACCCTCTGGGCGTGACTCTGCAGTGAGACGTCAACAGCAGCACTGACCTGAAATGAAATACATGTTTATTATCGTGTTATTCGGCAGCATGGCAATTTCACTTCTGATCTTATTTCAGGGTGGGTCGGTTCAAAAATCCACAAACAGGGACTTTGTTATAGCATTATAAACAATTCGGGGCCGGTGGGGGGAGTCCCCCCCCCACCCACCCACCCACCCAATTCGTCCCTACATTTAGTTTACACATTACTACCTTCAAACTAATGTGAAATAAACTGTGAACACCACAAACAACAATGGTGAAGCCTGGATCGCTCGTGTGCATTTAAAACTGATCATTTTCTTAATCTGAACTGTGTGACCTTTCCAACAGGTGACTGAAATTTAAGTGCCATGAGAATAAGCATAAGTAAAGGGCTGGCTTATGTACAGTTGTGAATAGTATTTGAGAAAAAAATATCTTTTGTCAAAATATGGCTATTTTTTTTTTTTACCTATTTCTTGATTTCTCATGACCCTTGGCCTGAACTCAAACTGGTAGGCTAAGAGTAAGAAAGGTCTTGCCACAAAGTATCCTTCGGCTACGTTTGAAGACTGTGGTTTGAATAGTCTCCGAGAAAATGCCAACATTAAAGTTTACCATGGATGACCAATGGCCCAGAACATAGCCTTACACTTGCTTCGCACATGAGCCAATGAAAGAAGGCATTACAGTATGATGTGTTCATTCACACCATAGTTGTGTTGTGTTCTGCACCTGATTCTCATCACAGATCTACTGGTATGATTTACCTTGAGTCCAGGAGAATACGTGTCACCTTCCCTCACTTCACTTGAGCTGTGAGTGTGACCTTGGTCAGTTGGTGTAGGCATCATACTTCTGCGCTTGTTTGCAAGTATGTACTCTGGGTGAAAGTACTGAGACTCCACAGCTAGAGGTCAACAGCAGTATTAGCCTGAAATGAAATACATGATTATTACTGTGTTGTTCGGCAGCATGACAATTTCACTTTGCGTGAACTAAATGCAGGGGCAGATTATTACTTTCAAAATAAATGCGACAAAAACTGTGTAAACCGCAAAGAACAAACAACAATGGCAAAGTCACGTCTGTACGCCTCATGCACATAACTGATTCACAACCTGTGTGACCTTTCCAAAAGGTAGCTGAAATAAGTGTCACGAGTCTCAACATAAAGGCTTGCTTTTGTACTAGTCAAATTTGTATTTTTCACACATTCTACGGTCATCCAAAATGGTAGTCAACAAATATTAGGGTTTCATTCATAGTAGCGTTTTACTAGGTAACCCTTTTAATCCTGATACACCCACTGCTTGAAATAAATGTGACTATGATAGTTGAAGGGTGGTGCCAGAATAGATTGGCGTATTATCCGCCAAGCTATTCTGGCACCATCCTTGAACTAAAAAAATGCTGGACCTATCTCCTAATCTGTAATATTATAGCCTTCATATGACAGAGAATGGATGAGAAAACTAAGTTACTAAGTACTGAAAGCAGTTACCGAGTTAGTAATGCAAAATTCTCCCTTAGCAGGACTTTTTACTACACACAGTACGTTTTCCTAAATAATAAGCACTGGCACTGGTTTAATATCACTACATTGTGGACTACATTCCTTCCACCGTAATTAGTAAAGGCTCTCTGAGAATGTATGGAAATGTTCTACTTCTAGGTGGTGACTGACATACATACAATGCATGCCCCTGTCAACCCACAATAAAATGTAGTCTTCTTCATTGCAGGTAGGCTGTAAATTTCCATGCATAAAAGGACAGTTAGCTATTGGGGTTTTACGCCGTGCAGGTGACATCTCACGGCGGTGCATAAAACTTTTTTTTCTTAAAGAGTTGGAAAACCATTCAGATACACCCCCAACCACTTTTTCTACTTTAGTTTACCTTTTTCTTGCTGATGTCTGAAGAGATTTTGTTGTTTTCCTGGCTCCCGTTCGGTTGGCCCGTTCATTTTGTTTTTCTTCTTCTGAGAAATGGTTATGCGTTACCACTGACGCTCGATGACGTGTCGCAACTTATGGAAAAGTATCTTATTTCTGAGGAAACACAACATTTTATGCATAGAAACAGTCAGCTTACACACCTATTTCAGACAGTATATATATTTTGTCAATTATCGATAAATTGAGCTTGTTTGCAATACGACTTGCCGTACGGCGGGTTTTTTCGGTGACCTCTAGTCTCAGGTCACGGCAGACGCAAGATAGCGGTATCTAAATGCGCAGAAAAGATGCGCGAAAGAGGTGTGTCCTACAACCTTAACTAGTTTTAGTTTCACGGTGATAGATATAATGCGTATTTGACGACCTCACGGCGTTTCTTCCTTGCTGACGAGAACTGCGACGTCATTTGAGCTCCGGATCTGACGCCAAACTATGTCATCTTTCTTAGATTTACGTCGGTTTTATCAGTCACTCTTGGATATATGTCACTCAGTAAACATCAGTTGAGGTCGGAGTCATGAATAATGCGAACTCGATTTAGCTCTGACAATTAATTATAAAAAATGATTCAAAAGAAACAAACAAAACAGCTGTTCTAAAAGAATATAAAAAAAATAACGTGATTTGTTTGTTTTTTTACTTCACTGTTTGTTAAACAGTTTTAGTTTCACAGTGATACATATCATGCGTATTTGACGACGTCACGGCGTATTTTCCTTGTTGAGGAGAACTGCGACGTCATTTGAGCTCTGGATCCGACGCTTTCACGACAAAATACGTCAACTTTCTTAGATTTACGTCAGTTTTATCAAGCAGTCTTGGATATATGTCAGTGAACATCAGTTGAAATAATGAGACACCCTTTTGTGCATTCAAGCCAGGGTTTTGCTCCTTTGGTCATTGCATACCTCTTTCATTTGACTCAACTAGACTGTGGCTTCAACATCGATGGTGATCCGGCCGTGTCGGCACTAAACTGTAACTACAAAAAGAACGCATAGCATGTTCACACTGGAGACACCTACAATGGCTGCTTCACTCGCATCGAGTTTCTGATTTCTGCGTTGATATCAAGGTTACTGCCAAGCGTGCAAAATGCAAAGAAAACCCCAACAAAGAAAGAAACACGTTAACATGAATAGAAAGGACAATTACAACACAACTGTGTTGTAATTGTCATTTCTGAGGCTGTTTTTTTTTTTTTTTTTTTTTTTTTTTTTTTTTTTTTTTTTTTTTTAAATTGGGATTTTCCTTGATTTCTGCTTTGAAACGTTTTACGCCTTTGTGTGCTGATGTGTGATGTAATCCTTCTACACGGCGACTGTCATGTATTAACTTATTTAACTCCCAGGCCACGTTTCCCAAATTTTGAAATCGTCATTAAACAACTATGTACCAGTTACAGGACCATGATCATTCAAGGATAGTGCCAGATTAGCTTGGCGCCTGTAGGCGCCAAGCTAATCTGGCACTATCCTTGAATGATCATGGTTGGTCCATCTCCTGCAGTAGTGCGTCTGGGTAAACGGGTTAACCTCGAATATTCCTGCAAGCGCGTAATGATATCTACAGTATTGAGCTTCTTGCAGCAAGACAGAAACACTAGACACCAGAGTTTCTGAAGGTGGTGTTCCGCGATGCCCTCCCCTCTCCTCCCCCCTCCCACCCCCTCCCAAAGCCTAATCCGGGAAATCATTTTATTTTTTTTATAAGAAGTCAAGTTTCTTTTTGACTCACGTGCGAAGCAAAAGTGAGTATGTTTTGGGCCAGTGGTCGTCCGTCCATCGTCCGTGGTAAAATTTAACGTTAGCATTTTCTCGGAGACTATTTAAGCCACAGTCTTCAAACTTGGCCCAAGGATACTTTGTGGCAAGACCTTTCTAAGCATATCAATTTGAGTGACCTCTCACAAAGGTCAAGATCACAGGGGATCAGGAAATAGGTGAATATTAGCTATATTTTGATACAGATGTTTTTTCTCAAATACTATTTACAACTTCAAACCCAAACCTGGTACAAAGATACCCTATGGTAAGACATTTCTATACGGACTAATTTGGTTGATCCATTGGAAAGGTCAAGGGTCACAAGAGCTCAGGAAATAGGTGAACAATAACCATATTTTGAAAAAACAAAAGATGTTTTTTTTTTAACAAATACTATTTACAACTTCAAACCCAAACTTGGTACAGAGATACCTGATGGTAAGACCTATCTATGCATACTAATTTGGATGACCCATCATAAAGGTCAAGGGTCACAAGGGCTGAGGAAATAGGTCCGAAATAGCCATATTTTGACTAAATATGTTTTTTTATTTTCAAATACTATTCACAACTTTAAACCCAAACTTGCTACAGAGATACCTGATGGGAAGACCTTTCTTTGCACACTAATTTGGTTGATCCCTTCGGAAAGGTCAAGGGTCACGAGAGCTCAGGAAATAGGTCTAAAATAGCCATATTTTGACACAAGATGTTTTTTTTTTCTCTCTTACTATTCACAACTTAAAACCCAAATTTGGTACAGAGACACCTGATGGTAAGACCTATCTTTGCATACTAATTTGGATGACCCCTTGGATAGGCCAAGGGTCACAAGAGGCTGGCAAATTAATGTGTGTAAAATGCTAATTTTTGTTATAAAATTGCAGGAATTCCCAAATGTTTGTTTTCAACCAAATTTGGTACAAAAATAGCAGATGATAAGACCTTTCTATGCATACTAAGCTAGTAGACTCAGCACAAAAGTCAAGGGTCACGGGGTGGGGGTCGGGGGGTGACAGATGTATGAAAAATGCTTACATTTTCAGAAAACATGGATTTTGCTGCTGCAGAAACCAGCCCTTGTCACAAAGGTCACACTAAATCGGTCATACACGTGAGTAATAATAGCTTTGTCTTTCTTGTTTATTTTCATCTATTGATGCTTGTTTCTTTCTCCGTTGGGTTCATACTTCTTCTCAGTATTTTACACGCTTGGCAGTCACCTTTTTGGTCTTTATTGAAAGATGGTGTACGTGGATTTGAGGTCGGGGTCATGGATAATGCGAACTCGATTTAGCTCTGACAATTAATTATCAAAGATGATTTCAGGAAGATTACAAACTAAAGTAGGTAAAAGCACTGTCACGGGAGATTATTGTGCATTATCAACCAATGATCATAGATCGAGATTGGCCAAAGCACACACATACACACACACACACACACACACACACACACACACACACACACACACACACACACACACACCACACACACCACACACACACAGACAAAGAAAGGAAAGAAGGGTGCGCTGAGTAAGGGGGCTTCCATATTCATTGTTCCCAGCACTTACTTAGCGCACACTTCTTTAATATCGTGTGTGTGTGTGTGTGTGTGTGTGTGTGTGTGTGTGTGTGTGTGTGTGTGTATGTGTGTGTGTGTGTGTGATGGTGTGTGTGTGTGTGTGTGTGTGTGTGTGTGTGTGTGTGTGTGTGTGTGTGTGTGTGTGTGTGTGTGTGTGCGCGCTTTGACCAAACTTGATTTATGATCATTGGTTGATAATGCACAGATGAGGCCTCCCAAAAATTATAATGGCTTGATTCTGGTTTTTACTTCACTGTTTGTTAAACAGATTTAGTTTCACATAAAGTGACACATGCGTATTTGACGCCCTCGCGGTGGTTCTTCCTTGCTGACGAGAACTGTGATGTCATTTGAGCCCTGGAGGTGACGCTTTCACGATGCCGATCATCTTTCTTATATTAGATTTTTGTCATCAGACAGGCTTCGATATTAGTAAACATTCTTCTTCTTCTAAAGGTAGTGACCAACGATCAAGGGTTTGATCATTACTGTCGTTGACCAGCTGTGTATTGTAAGTAACAAAAGAGACACTCTATTCATCCAGAGATAACGATAGTTTGGTATCAATGTCAGCCCACTTAAACAAATTTCAAATATAAACGATTTGAATTTCCAAACCTTCAGTAGCTCGCTTGAGCTTGCCCTTAGCACCACGTGAATGTTCTGTGTTTATGTACAGTGTGTGAGTGTGAATACGCGTGATTCACGTGAGCGTGCTTGTTGGGTTCAGTTCGCGGCGGCGCTTTGAGCCGATTTTCAATTGGGATAAAGCGCCTATTTCATGCGCTGATATAATTTTATTTATTTATTTAATCTGCATTGATCTTTGGATACCGCTATCGTTTGAATCAGCTAGAGTGTGACTTCAACATCGATCGTGGTCCGGCTGTGTCGACACAAAACTGTAAATACAAAGATAACATTCTCAATGCGCAAAAAGCCGTCGGTCCGATGGCATTTTGCGCATTGGGTACAGCGTTCGCTTCGGAGACACCTCCAATGACTGTTTGACTCACATCGAGTTTCTGTTTTCTGCGTTGATATAAAAAAAGGTGACTGCCAAGCGTGTAAAATACAAAAGAAAATCCCAACAAAGAAAGAATCACGTTTAAAAAAGAACAGTTACAACACAAGGAAAGCAAACATGAATAGAAAGAACAATTGCAACATAACTGCGGCATTTTCTTTGATTTCTGCTTTGAAATGTTTCCCCGTTTGTCTCATGCGAAAATGTGTCAGGAGTACGCCACAAGTCCACTTATATTCAAATGAGATGCTTAGCAGCTCATTTGAATAGAAGTGCACTTGTAACGTACCATCATAATGGGTCTGTCTTAGTAGCATAATCATTTATATAAAAGTGCTCTTGTGGCGTACTCCCTGAGTGGGACTATCTTAGTAGCATCTCACTGAAATAGAGTTGTACTTGTGGCATACTCCATCCCCCGTCGCCCCCCCCCCCCAACCCCCACCCCAACCCCCCCCCCCCCCCCGCCAACATTCCCCCTCCACCCCTTCCTCCATGGGGGTTGAACAGAGGTGTACTCGTGCCGTATCTTACCATCATTTCATTTGAATAGCATTTTACCTGTGGGTATATCTGGGGCGTACTCGCGCAAACGGTACGGGAATAAACGGAAAGAAAATGCAGCCATCGGCTCTGTCAGCAGTACTGGTGGAATGGATTTACATATAGGTGTTTGGCGATGACGTTGTAACTTGTGCTTTACTATTACTGCTTGTTATCTTTCAGATCCATATACCGACACCTTGACTGTCAGCATACACCCACCACTTGACTGTCAGCATATACCCACAACTTGACTGTCAGCATATACCCACAACTTGACTGTCAGCCTGATTGTCGGCATCAGAGAGCTTTGCCTACCTCGCGACACCAACATGGTCATACAGAACTCCTCGTCTGAGAGAGAGATAGATCCGCCCGCAAACTACCAGTTGTTGTGGGGTATTGGCGGCAACATAGTCTTTGTGGTGGGAATTATTTGTAATGTCATGACTCTGGTGATTGTGTACCGGTTACGGTCTAAAGCGGCCTCGTACCAGTTCATCATGGCCCTGGCGGCCTCGGACATTGTCGTAAACATCCAAGAGCAAAGAAATATTATGCAAGCAATTACCGGTGAAGATGTTATTAGTCTCCTCAGCGTGTTCACGTGCAAGGTGTTCCGGTGGCTGCCGTACGCCAGTGTCATGACCTCTAGCTGGCTGACTGCGGCCATCAGCATTTGTCGTGCAGTGGATGTGACAAGGCCCCATCTGCAATGCTCGCGAAATCCAAAAGTAATACGAGCGATCATCGTGGCCATTTGGGTGGGCATTTACGCTCTAAACTCTTTCTACTTAGACAGAAACATAATTTTGGGCGAAGATGGGAAAATGCGATGTACGTATAATATAGGTTCACTCATTCCAGCAACCGCGGAACTTAGATACTGGTTCCGTGTTCTGGGCTGCTTCATTCTGCCGTTCACCACCATGATCGTCAGTGACGTTATCCTCATCAGACAAGTGTTCAAGTCTGTCAAACAGGTGACTGCATTTGGCTGGCATCAACGAAGCAACAGGCAAATATCTGTGCTGGTGTTAGCGATATCACTCTCGTTTTTCGTGTTTAATTTTCCAGCTTTCTCCTGTGTAATCATACATTATTACAGGAAACAACTGTTCAGCACGGAAGGTGTGAATACGTTTCATTACATCAAGCATATCTTTTATTTCTTGTCTTACTGTAGCAGCGCTACCGATCTTTTCGTGTACGTGTTGGCAGGCAGGGAAATTAGGAAGAAAACCGAGGACATGATGCGAGGAGTTTGCATCACGGTCACCCAGATATTATTGGGCACAACACTGAGCAGGACTTCTGGCACCGCTACACAGTCTCGGACGACCACATTTCCACTCACACAAGCCACACCACGGGACGGAGTAATCGTCAACAATGACGAAATTAATGTAAGGCCGTCTGCAATCAGCAGCATTCGTTTGTCAAGAACTGAGTCTCCGAACGTGAAAGATGTCCCCAATATCGGCAGCTCCGTGGACACACAGACAGACGGCGCTTCGCCGGGCAGTGGTATTGAAAACACTGTCCCGATGGAACGTCCTGGTAATTAACAATTTGCGTGTCGGTAGTGTTTGTTTGTTTGTTGTTTTTGTTTGTTTGTTTTTTCGCGATAATTCCTACATGAATCATCACATTAAAAAGCGCTACTGACACTTAGCCATTAGAGTGTCGATAGCGGTTTTTGTCGTGTTGGCTCCTACAGGAATCATCGCGACAAAAACCGCTACCGACACTCAAATGCTTAAGCTCCAGATATGATGTGTAGTACAGTGTCAAGGACCGTTAGGATTTGCCAACAAAAATACACCTGGCGCTGCTAATTCAAGTCCAGCCTGGTGTGTCCTCTGCAGAAAAAAGATGACCTTAGAGGGAACACTTGAACATTAGTACATACACGGTCTCTGAGAGCGACGGTATTGCACCGATTACAATATGTCTAGACGATCGGTTGTTTTAGGAATGTTGTACAAACACAATTCATCCATAGAATCGGACCAGTTGCACATATTTTCACGGGAGTTGCTACTGGGCACAAGATATGGGTGGAATGTTTGCCAGCCCAATATGTCCGGACGTTTAGCACGATCGGTAGCGATTGACCGGCCTGTTATGACTCGCAGTGGTCAGTTTGATAGGCAGATCTGACAATAAATGATCTGCCCTAGGTACAGTGGAAAAAGCCATCATGCCGCCGTGGGATGGCCTTAGGCGTCTGCTCGGCGTTAAATCCAAATAACTCACTAAAAGCCAGTATGTACATTTTTGCGAAAAGCGAGATTTTATATGAATTACATTAATGCTGATGCCGCGTACCCGGAGGCGGCACGTCTTGAATGAGTTAAAGGTCTTGGATCATCACTTAGTTTGTAGAATACAGCGGGAAAAAAAATATCAAAGTCCATACCTGACCTAGAAAATGCAACCCTGAGAGGGCCTCGTCAGATGGGATCGCCGAACACGCACGTTACTATAGCAGCTCTAGACCTTCAGACGTCCTTGTGGGATATTCTTAGTAGTTTTTGCACGAAAATTGTGGATGTTACCGTGAACGAACAGATGCAACTGGAATTGGCCTTTGGCAGCTAGGTGGTGTATACCTGTTTGCGTGAACTGTGACAGCCGTCAAGAACGTCTGACACTCTACAGCAGCTATAGTAACGTGCGTGTTTGGGGATCTCATCTGACGAGGCACTGTCGGGGTTGCACGTTGTAGGTCAGGTATGGTCTTTGATTTGTTTCCGCTGTCTTCTACAGGCTAATTGATGACCCAAGACCTTTAACATTATAGGGCAGGGAAGGTCTACAAAACTGCTTCGTTTACACAGCAACGCGCACTGTAGTGTAAAAGTAACTGATCCCACTGTTTGGCGAGGTATCCTTTGATCTTTGGACGTGTCTTTTCTGCATGGTAATCAGCCGAGTACAATTTGTGTCGCCACTGTCAGATGTCGTTAAACGTTCTATCTCGTGTTCCGCGACCATGCCGTACAATTCGGAACTTGGCGACCATGTAACCTTGGAAATATTTCACGCAGATCAGTGTCGTAATACATAGACGTATGTGCTGAAACAGCTTACAGCGGGACACGATACAGATTTGCTTACGTCACAGCGCAATTCGATACAGAACTGTTGACGTCACAGCTGCGGAACTTCAGTCGTGATCCGCATTATAATAAGAAAACCAAATTCAGCAAAAAGCGTATGTAGGTTATATCGAATCAACCCAGCTGTCAACCGGAACGACATGAAACGGGGATCTTACGACAGTGGGTAAACACTTTGCCTGCTAAGTAACCTTTCTGCCACTCAGTAATATTGTTAACCTGTGGTTGTCGGTTGCGGTTTTAGTCGCGATAATTCTTACAGGAATCATCTCGACTAAAACCGCTACGGACACCCAAATGGTTAAGAATCCTTTGCTCGTGCCAACTAACGCGTTGTAACGACACTTTCAGAGCTAAAAATAGCCAATGACGCAAACTTCAAGCGAACCTTGGCCGGGCGGATCTCGCCAAAGATAAAGTTCTAGGAGAAGTAATCGCGTGAAGGTAGATATCCGTAGGGAAAACTCACGTTAACCTTTGCGTGACGGTAGCGGTTTTAGCGAATTCATCGGGACTTAAACCGCTACCGACACCCCAAGCAAAAAGCCATGGTTAGTGATGATTGACAAGCCTCAACTTGATATGGACACACAGTTAAGCCTCTTCTGCAGATCCTCTTAGCCAGAACTTGCAACACAATTCCGCGCCACGCATATCACAGGAGCAACATTTCCAACTACTTTTTGGCTCTCGTGCGAAGCAAAAGTGAGTCTAAGTTTTTGGCCAGTGGTCGTCCGTCCGTCGTCTGTCGTCCGTCCGACGTCGTTCGTCGTTCGTAGTAAACTTTAACGTTGGCATTTTCTCGGAGACTATTCAAGCCACGTTATTCAAACATGGCCCAAGGCCCAAGACCTTTCTAAACATACCAATTTGAGTGACCTCTCACATAGGTCAAGATCAAAGGGGCTCAGGAAATAGGTCAAATAGCCATATTTTGACAAAAGATGTTTTTTTCTCAAATACTATTCAGAATTTCAAACCCAAACTTGGTACAAAGATACCTGATGGGAGGACCTTTCTATGCACACTAATTTGGTTAATCCCTTGGAAAGGTCAAGGGTCACGAGAGCTCATCAGGAAATAGGTCTAAAATAGCCATATTTTGACAAAAACTGTTTTTTCTCAAATACTATTCACAACGTAAAACCCAAATTTATTACAGAGATACCTGATGGGAAGACCTTTCTATACATACTAATTTGGATGACCCCTTGGAAAGGTCAAGGGTCACAAGAGGCTGGCAAATGTGTGTAAAATGCTGATTTTTGATAAAATTGTAGGTATTCCCAAATGTTTGCAAATTTTTCAACCAAATTTGGTAAAAAGATAGCTGATGATAAGACCTTCCTATGCATCCTAATTAATTTAGTCGACTTATCACAAAGGTCAAGGGTCACGGGGGGTTGACAGATGAGTGAACAATGCTTACATTTTCAGAAAACATGGATTTTGCTGCTGCAGAAGCTAGCTCTTGTCACAAAGGTCACACATATGTAAATCTATCATACACGTGAGCCATGATGGCTTTGCTTTTCTTGTTAAAATCTCGATCTCATCGTTTTCCGCAACCTTTTAATGCACTAAGTACCCCATGACTCCAATACAAAATGTCGTCTGCAGGCCTGAGTACAACGGTGCCCCAGCCCCATACAAGGCTCCCTTAAACACACTAGCTCGCATAAAAGTATCCATGTTTTGCTCTTTTGCACACCACCTGTCATGCCTATTGCCGCTAAAAACGCCCAAAAGGCACAAAATTGAAATTTTACACTACAAAAAGTGAAATATCGGCAGCTCCGTGGACACACAGACAGACGGCTCTTCGCCGGGCAGTGGTATTGAAAACACTGTCCCGCCGGAACGTAATGATAATTAACCCTTTGCGGATCGGTAGCGATATTTGTCGCGATGACTCCCACAGGAATCATCGCGACTAAGACCGCTGCTGACACTCAAATGGCTGATCTCCAAATATGACGTGTAGGATTTGCCAACGAAAATACACCTGGCGCCGCTAACTCAAGCCCATGGAGGTGTGTAATCCCTGCAGAGAAAGATGACCCTAGAGGGAGCACATGAACAACAGTATAAACACGGTCTCCGAGAGTGACGGTATTGAACCGATTACAATATGCACAGGGGATCGGTTGTTTTAGCAAAACACAGTTCATCTATATTATCCAACCAGTTGCTGAGCTTTTCTGCAGTGAGTAAACGCAGCTGCACATATTTTCACGGGAGTTGCTACTGGACACAAGATACGGGTGGAATGCTTGCCCAAAGTTATCCGGACGTGAAGCACGATCGGTTGCGATTGACCGGCCTGTTATGTCTCGCAGTGGTCAGTTTGATAGGCAGATGTGACAACAAATGATCTGCCCTAGGTATAGTGGCAAACGCCATCATCCTGCCGTGAGATGGCCTGAGTCGTATGCTTGGCGATATATCCAAATAACTAACTAAAAGCCAGTATGTACATGTTTGTGAAAAGCGAGATTTTCAATGTATGACATACTGGCTTTAACTCATTCGAGACGTGCCGCCTCCGGAAACGCGGCATATGCCGCGTATCCGGAGGCGACACGTGTCGAATGAGTTAACATAATAGGGCAGAAAAGGCATTCAACAACTGCTCCGTTTACACAGCAACGCGCTCTATAGTATAAGAGTATCTGATCCCACTGTTTGGCGACGTATCCTTTGATCTTTGGACATGTCTTTTCTGCGTGTTAATCACCTGAGTACAATTGTGTCGCCTATGTCAAATGTTAAAAATTCTGTCTCGTGTTCCGCGAGCATGCCGTACAGTTCGGAATTTCGCGACCATGTAGCCTTGGAAACCTTTCACGCAGATCCGTGTCGTCATGCATAGACGTAAGTGCTGAAACTACTTACAGCGGGACACAGTAAAGATTTGCTTACGTCACAGTGCAAGTCGATACTGTTGACGTCACAGCTGCGGAACTTCGTGTTAGGGAGACCCTTTCAGCATTATAATTTAAAAAAAAAAACTACAACAACAAATTAAGTAAAAAGCGTGTGTATGCTATATCAGATCAACCCAGCCGTCAAGCAGACTGACATGAAACAGGGATCTTACGACAGTGTCTGCTAAGTAACCTTTGTGCCACTCAGTAATTGGGATAACCTTTGGCTTCCGGTAGCGGTTTTAGTCCCGATAATTCTTACACTACAGGAATCATCGCGACTAAAACTGCTAGCGACACCCGAAAGGTTCAGAATCCTTTGCTCATGCCAAGTAACGCGTTGTAACGACACGTTCAGAGCTAAAAATAGCCAAGGACGCAAACTTCAAGCGAACCTTGGCCGGGCGGATCTCGCCACCGATCTTGTTATAGGGGAGGTAATCGCGTGAAATGAGACATCCGTAGGCAAACTCATGTTAACCCTTTGCGTGTCCGTAGCGGATTTCGTCGCGATGATTCCTGTAGGATGTCAGGGTGCTAGTCCTGTCGGAATCATCGTGACTAAAACCGCTACCGACAGGTAAAGATAAAAGCCATGGTTGGTGATTATTGACAAGCCTCGAGTTGATATGGACACACAGTTAAGTTGGAATCGTCGGAAACACTTTGATTCCCAAAATGTCGCATTTCTTTTGTTCGTCAGTATAAATGTAAAGACGTGTTCAACAGGATGAGATCTGGGTTAACATAGCTCATTAAATTCGGAGCAGGGGAAAACTTAGGCGGATGATATTATACAATAATACAATACAATACAATAATACGTAATTAATCCCTCATGGGGAAATTCACTGTCTTGCATACAACACATGGCATCACCAATCACTCATAGAAATAATTAAATAACCCATAACTCTCAATGAAAGAGATGAACTGTAACAGAAGTATTGTTACCTTTGTAACACTCTTGGCATTAGAAACATTTATCGTGGATTACCCCTCGTCTTGTGCGGTATTATGTACTGACATCAAGTTTTGTTCTCTGGACAAGGGCGGCAATCCTTCAGCTAACCCTCTTAGCATGAAGCTAAAGAAGTTACACGCCCCTCACCACGTGTAGATGGACCGTAGGTGGAAGAAATAAATAATAAATCAGCACATTAAATATGCGCTTTATCCCAATTGAAAATCGGCTCAAAGCGCCGCCGCGAACTGAACCCAAAAAGCACGCTCACGTGAATCACGCGCATTCACTCACACACTGTACGTAAACACAGAACATTCACGTGGTATTAAGGGCTAGCTCAAGCGAGCTACTGAAGTTTTATATTTGAAATTTGGTAAGTAGGCTGAAATTGATACCAAAGTCGTGGGGAAGGAAGAGCCGGAGTACCCGGAGAAAGAACCCCCGACGGTCCGCCCGAATTAACGGTGACACTTACTAGAGGAGAAAAGTCCGACGCCGGAACCGGGTATCGAACTCACCTGTAGCATTGGTGGCAGATGCCTTAACCGCTGCGCCACGGACAGCCCCGGGCTTCAGGGTGAAACAGACGAGTGCGGTATTAAAAATCGAAATTAATCATGGGAAATAGAACAACAGCAACATGAACACTACTACTACTACTTCTACTACTACTACTACTACTACTACTACTACTACTACTACTACTACTACTACTAACAGCACCAACAATAAACAACAACGCGTTTACGCTGTTTGAATTTGAAACAACAGAAAGTCGTTTGAACGACTTTCTGTTGTTTCAAAAACAAACTGCGAAAACGCTGTAGAGTTTCGATTCACAACATTATGCTGCTGATTGCAATACACATACCAAGGGTAATTACTCAGCGCTGGACATGCAAAAGGGATGTATATGATCGTCTTGTTCGTTACCTGCGTATTGTTCTGTGGGCTGGCGATTGGGTGCCTGATTGGAAAGGGCAGGGGATCTAACTGTGTGTATGTCCAGTGCTCAGTAATTCCCTTTGGTATGTGTACTGTTCTACCAGCGCTCGCCTCGCCTATCTGGTTCGTGGTACTGATTGCAACGTTGTTGTTAACACATTCAGCCCGGCGTCATCTAATGACTATGCACCAGTTGCAGGAGATGGATCAACCATGATAATTCAAGGGCAGTGCCAGATTAGCTTGGCGCCGACAGGCGCCAAGCTAATCTGGCACTACCCTTGAATTATCATGGTCGACCCATCTCCTGCTGTAGTGCGTCAGAGCTGAATGGGGTAACACAGTCTACCCAAGGACCGAAATCCCCCAAATTTTGAAGTTGATCCCTGAAGGACTGGTATTGCAATCCTAGAGACAGATCGAGCATGATAGTTCAAGGGTGGTGCCAGAATAGCTCGGCGCCCATGGGCGCCAAGCTATTCTGGCACCACCCTTGAACTATCATGCTCGACCCATGTCCTGCTGTGGTGTGTCGGGGCTGAATGAGTTAATGGATACAGCCAATCAAAAGCGCTCGCCTCTACCGTGCCTGAAAGACTGCTCTACACAACGCGCATATTATGTCAATTCGTGACAATGATTGCGCAGGTGTTGGTTTCAAGTGGCGACTGCTACGAATAACGTTAGACATTAGCTTTTGCTTATTACGCCCAACTCTGTGTTTTGTGCGCACTTGATGGGATGTACATTGCTTAACGTCCCGACAGCAACAAGACTTTCTCAGGACGTGCCTGCACTGCTTGTGAAAAAAAAACTAAGACCATTTAGCAACACACATCCAGTATCAAGAGCTACAGGCAGCGCAGCCAGTAGGGAGAGTTTAAAAAGGGAAAATACAGGTGAATGGACCAAGGGTAGACAGAAACACGTGCCTCGGGATAGAGGGGAAAACCCAAACTGTGGGGCTGACCAGAGTGACTGGGAATTAAAAAGTAGTTAACCCCACCCAAGTCCCCCAGCGCAGACCCGGGTGGGGGCGCACTTGATGGGATTAACCCCTTCATTTGCGAGCATTGCTCGAAGGCAAGAGGCATAGATCCTCATGCACGGAACGAGAAAAAGGTCAGGATCTACGTTAAACTAGCGGGCTGAGGTTCACCTAGGCCTGTCTCATCTGTCGCACTATGTGTGGGTCATTGGGGATATCTGCCTTTCGCAATATGTCCGGGGGATATATCCCAGCTAGCAAAAGGTCTTTGAGCCGACGACAGCCGCAGTGGGCCCGTGTACGGGACCAGTGCATCCGTCGGCGGTCCGAGGACCGTTTCTTACTGGGATCATCTCAAACTATTATATACTAATGGTCAAAACGTAAGGGCCATCTGACTTTTTTGTGTCATTGTTTATCGTCGCAAGTACGCTAATAAAATACAATGTTCTTTCGATCCAAATGGGTTAAAGTTGACCTTAGACAGTCCACTGTACAGGGAACAATAGACAACAATCATCAATTTTCACGAACGTGTCAAATGCAGGTGAAAAATCGTCAATTTTTGTCAAAAGCTGTGCGATATTGGCAAGCGTACCAAAGGCAGGCAGGTGGAAAAACGCGGTAAAGTCGTGATGCACGTGCTAAAGGGGTCAGTCGTGAACACTGTGCACCTCTGTTTCGCTACAAATACCGGTACAGTAGGGGCATAATTGTCACTTTCCTAACCACGCCACCACGATGAAGCCTAACGCCAGTAGATCAAGGCCGGGCGCTAGTATGTCTGCAGGATGGAATTTCCGGACGAGAAGTTGGGAGACGTCTCGGGGTATCCCATTCAATGATCCAGAGGCTGCTGGCACGATTCCAAGAAACTGGAAGGGCAGAGCGACGACCCTTCTCAGGCCTCCCGAGCTGCACCATGCAGAAGGGAGGACATAGACTTCTGTGTGGCGGCTCTGCGCGACCGAACTGTCACGTCAACCACTCTGTGACGTCAACTGATGCAAGCTGCAAACGTTAACGTCAGCGGAAGCACAGTCTGCCGACGTCTGCGCGAAATTGACCTGGCTTCATGCAAAGCAGCAGTGAGAATACCCCTCACACCAGCCCATCGCAGAGCCCGGGTTGCCTGGTGTCGTCAACATGCGAGGTGGAACAGACTCCAGTGGACTCAGGTTCTGTTTACTGATGAGTCACGGGTCATTGTGTTCTTCAACGACGGCAGAGTGAGGGTCTGGAGACGCCAGGGCGAGCAATTCACGGATGGATGCGTCCAAGTGGTGGATCGCTACGGAGGAGGCTCAGTCATGGTCTGGGCAGAGAAGGCAGTACCCCCCTCCACTTCATCCGAGGCACCCTGACTGGACTGCGCTATCGGGACGAGATTGTGCAGCCCCTCATCCAGCCAGCACTCCAAGCCATAGGCCACAATGATGTTCCGCAGGACGACAACGCTCGACCTCATCGCGCCCGTGTGGTGGATGAGTACCTTGAGCAACGGTGCATCATGAGGATGGAGTGGCCAGCTCCTTCACTTGACCTGGCTCCCATCGAGCACCTGTGGGACGTGCTGGGACAACGTGTAGTCAGCAACCACCCCCCACACCAAGGCGTCCCCAAGCTGACTCAGTTTCTGCATCGTGACTTTTCAAATGAGGGGAACATTCTAACGTGCTTGATTTACTCAAGACGTAAATGAAATTGTTATTGAATAAATTTGCAAAGTAGGGACTCCCAGTATTATTACATTATTTTTGTGGTGTCGTCGGTGCGTCTGCGATAAAAAGTGGTCCTTAAGTTTTGACCATTAGTATATGTGTGGGTCCTTGAGGATATATACCTGCATGTATCGGTTCATGAAGATGTACACCTCTTGCAC
>BTPG01000001.1:104395903-104530903 GCA_036245525.1 Semisulcospira habei | reverse complement strand
CTTGCTGTAGTGCGTCAGGACTGAACGGAGTAGAAGTTGTACAGCCTTGTATTCCGTCAGTGAATCTCTTTCTTTTTTTCTCGGTGGACACAATTTCTTCGCTGATGTCGATTGCGATGCACAATCCCGGACATTTTTACGTCAGCGTTAAGACGTTTGCAACATCTCCGCGCACGGCTACAGTTAGATCCGAAATTCTTACTCACTTAAAGGCCCACTACCGCCTTAACTGTTCAAAGATACGCTTCTGTAACAGATGGTTACGAAACGCTACACACAGGTCTAGTTGTGGCTCATTTAGACACCGGACAATCCAGTGCAACACACGTCGTCTTGATATCGAGTAACCTGACAATGACCCCACTCCGTTCTAGAAATACAACGCTACCAGCGCGAAAAGCTCAAAATAGACTGACACGCGAACGGCAGCGGAGAATAAATAAGTGTGATTACGCGTGTGCCTTTGCTGCGTGTCCAAACTGCTGTTACAGTTCTTTAGGTGTGTCGACAAGGTATTACAAACATGATTGATGCTCAAATGTGTCTTCAGATTTATGCTTAATGGTACTTGAAGTCCCAGGGGCCAGTTGCAGGGACGAGCTTAGTCTGGCTGTATAGCGGCGCACCTTGCTTAGTGGCTGGTGCAGGACTAAGTTCGTTCATGCAACTGGTCCCAGGTAAACAGGCGCTAATCTAAGCATACTACCGCGTGTTGCAGGCTTGGAGGAGGACTTTAAGGAACTGCAGACTAACATAGGCTCGGCCACCACCCTGTGCGCTGTGGGCGCCGAGAGACTGAGCTTCATCCGCGGGAAGAAACTCACCGCACTCGACCTGAAGGACCTGCAACATGACGCTCTCATCGAACTCTTCAAAGGCGAGGTGGGTTTAATAATAATAATAATAATAATAATAATAATAATAATAATAATAATAATATTGATATAGCGCAAACTCCGTGAAGTGTAGGCTGTAAGCGCTGTGCAATGCAAATCAAAATGACAAACTAAACACAAATCAATAGACAGCGGTAACCAAAAATACAGATATAACAACACAAATTGTCGTCCAGTCGCTCCATTTTCCGACCATGTGATTGGTCATCATCTAAAAATCGCGGGGTTCAATGCTCCAATGCTTACCTCCTAGAACCATTGCCGTACCTGTAATTTTAAATCAGCTGGCCAATCCGCAATTCTAGTATTGCGCACGAATCTGTCCGAGGTCTTTTGTCTGAACGCTTTGATCAGGGCTGTCCGGCACCTTATTACGTCATAAATAACCGGAAAACACACATATCAAATGGTGGAAGACGATAGGGAAATAAAAGAAATGTACCTTATTTCGGCATGACTCAAGCGGTGAGCACACCACGCAAGTGCTACACTGAGAAATGTGTCGCAATTCAAACTCTGAACTGAGACAGCTCAAAAGTTTCCATTGTGCTCCGTGTCAACACGTATGCTGTTTAGAAAGCAAGGATTGTTGCCACTTGTGCAGTAAGAGAGAAAGATAACTAAATAAAGAAAAAGTGACAGATCTAACACATATCAATTTTTGTTAAAAAGATCGAGCCATTGTTGAATGCGTGTATGAGCTCAGTACTGGTTGGCGAAAGATGCCAACAATACATGCTTCTTGTACGAAATCAGACCTACCGTATATCCAGTCACTTCCCACGCAGTCCTGCGCTCAGAATTTAGAAGTCCGCACTTGATTGCTACTGATTTTTAATAGTGTCACTGGCTGCTTAGAAGCAGCACCGCTGGTAAACGTTTGAAATTCCAGCAGCAAAAATCAAGCACATTTGCACAACCTGGCATTCACTAAGAGTCGCATCCCTTGTGTATTTCCTAGAAAATACAGTCTGACTACGTCAAAAATATTTGGCGTTTTACTCCTGGTGCCAGACACACATTCGAGGCTTCAAACAGTTCGTAATATAGACTGAACGACAATGGCATTGAACCGTCTGTGTTCGGTTACTTCTCGGGTTACATCGTTTTTTTGTGATCCTCGGAAACTGATTATCAGACTACAATACCACGATGTAACCCTCGGAAGTAACCCAACACAGACGATTGAATGCCTAATTAAAAAATAAACAGCACACAAACACACCGGAAGCACAAACAACCATCGCAACATGAACTGGCACAGGGTCATCATGCTGTTACTGTGAAACAGAAAAGAGGCTGCAAGACAGAGTAGTAAGACTGGAAAAGATGTCCGTTAATCTGACTTGTGAAAGAAATGACTGTGTGTGGTTGGGAAGTAAATTCCAGATGACTGGGGCCTGGAAATCAAAAGACCTTTGACCAAAGGACTTTGTATTTGTTTTGGGTACTTTCAAAAGTTTTTCACTGCTAGAACGTAAGGTGCGGGAAGCCAGGTAAATAGTTAGCATACTGGAAAGGTAGGGAGGCAGTGTACCTTGTACTCAATCCTAGCTTTAAGGGTTTGCCTGAATGATTGCCTTTGACGCCGTGGCGAGTGGCGAGAAGACTTCTGCCGTGTGATAGCAAAAGATAGTAAGTCCGTTTTCGTAAAAAGCGAGATTTTCATTGTGTTGCGATAAAAATTTTGCTCATTTTACAAAATGGACTTGGTCACTTTACCATTCACAGAGCAGTGTTCCCACAACGAGCGGCCGAGAGGGAGGATGGGTATTAATTTCTTGTTCATGAATGGAGCGTGTACCATGAATATTCCGTCTACCCATTCAGCTTTAACCACAAAAATAATAGATCGAATGAGCTTGATAGATCAAGGGTAGTGCCAGAATACATTGGCGCTATTGGGCGCCAAAGTATTCTGACACTACTCTTGAACTAATGTAGACTTCAAAACAAAAACTCCCAAATTTTGAAATGTGTACATAATTATAAAGGCTCATTGGGTCGTATTAGTCGTGCAAGGGATAAATAAATAAATAAATAAATAAATAAATAAATAAATAAATAAATAACAAATAATTAAAAAAAGAATAAATAATTTAAAATTAAATAAAATAAATAATAAAATTATTATTTTTAACATAAATATATAAATAAATACAAATTTATAAATAAATACAAATAAAATAAATAAATAAAATGAAAAAAAATAACTAGAAACAATCGAAACTTTTTTTTTTTTTTTTTTTTTAATGACGGCAACAATGAGCCGACTTGTCTGTACCCGCAAACCACACAGCTCAGACAGATGCAGGCAGCGACTACACGCGTACCAAGAGGAATAACTCAGCACTGTCCAGCTACTTGTCCTAGGCTCAGCCACGGTAGATCCCCTTGGTATATTTGACGGGTGTTTTCCGTATTTTCATCCCACTGGGAACGGGTCTCTCTGTTTAGCGTTTACCAGCCTCCAACATGATTGTCGTGCATAGTTGTCGAGGTTTGACTGATTCATGTTTTTTTATTTTATTTTTTTACTTTCCCACCCACCCGCAAAATTATTTTTTGTTGGGATAACATTTGTAACTTGTAAGCTTATAACTTTCGCACCTGGGGCTGGTTGCATGAGCGAGCTTATTGCGCCAGCCACTAAGCAAGGTGCTCCGCTATAGCGGAGCACCTTGCTTAGTGGCTGGAGCAGGACTAAGCTCGCTCATGCAACTGGCACCTGGTGCGAAAGTGTGACAGGCACAATTCCCATTCTGCTGGTATTTTGCAAAAGACAGTATTATTATTATTATTATTATTATTATTATTATTATTATTATTATTATTATTATTATTATTATCATCATTATCATTATCATTATTATTAATATCATCATCATCATCATTATTATCATCATCATCATTATCATTATTATTATTATTATTTTTATTATCATTATTATTATTATTATTATTATTATCATCATTATCATTATCATTGTTATTATTATTATTATTATTATTATTATTATTATTATTATTATTATTACAATGAACATCTGGCTGTTATTAGAAATGGTCATAATGGCTTTTCCCCCAAAACGGCAGTAATGTGATTTTTGTGATAATTCTGTTTAACCACTTCACTGCCGAGGAAAGCTTAACAACGATCCAACTTCAATAGACATAGATCCTCATGAGCCCCCGCGACTATGGAGGCTCGTGAGGGTGTCTGCCTTTTGCTGAGAAAAATGTGTACACATGTTCCTTCACGGTTGTGGCTTTTGGTCTTTGAACGAACTAAAATTTCAGAAACAAAATATGCGGAGCATGGCAGGGAAGACTGAGATTATTTAATTCCCTTTTTGAAAATACAGTGCCGGCATGTTTAGCCCGAGAACGAAAATCTGATAAAATAATCTGAGCGGCACAGAGTAGGTCGTTTTTCTTTTTAATAAAATGGACGTACTAAGCTTTTCAACAGCATTTGCTCTACCAAGACAGCATTTGCTCTACCAAGACAGCATTTGCTCTACCAAGACAGCATTTGCTCTACCAAGACAGCATTTGCTCTACCAAGACAGGCATTTGTTCTACCAAGACAGCATTTGCTCTACCAAGACAGCATTTGCTCTACCAAGACAGCATTTGCTCTACCAAGACAGCATTTGCTCTACCAAGACAGCATTTGCTCTACCAAGAGCGGTGATGGCACATTGATCGTGGACCTCTGGGAAAGCTGAGGCCCGGGCAGGCGTAAAGCTACCAGAGGTGAAAGATAAACACAAGATAGTGGTAGAAAACCCTTTAAAATACAAACAATACTACCAGAGGTGAGGCTGAAGAGCACGTCATTTACACCTTGGAAGACCAAGGTGAAGGACAGTTAAGGTCATGTCGACCAAAAACGAGGGGATCTTGTCATTTACCTATAACTTATTCGCTGCCAGCCGCATCCGGATGCACGCCATAAGCCGCGCATCCAGATGCGGCTGGTCACGAATGAGTTAAAGGAAAGTCAAGGTCGTGTCGACCAAAGACAAGGTGACGATGTCTTTGGTCGATACGACTTTGATTGTCCTTGACCTTTGACTCGTGTCTGTGGGCAGATCAAGGAACTGCAGCACCGTGCTGACGCGGCCCAGGCGGAAGTGGACGGCTCCAAACGGCGCGCCATCGACACCAACGTCGAGATCGAAGATCTGGGCTACCGACTGGGGCAGGTCAAGTACACCAACGAGGCAGACGCCAAGAAGATCGAGGACCTCATGTACAAAATCCCCGAGCTCAAGGACACCATCATCCGCAACATCAACGACAGCATCGCCTACTTGCAGAAGGACCTATACAAGGTCAGCGACCAGGTGGTCACTGTCCACGAATTCCTCGAAAGCAGGAACTGTAAGTCGGCCGTTATTATTATTATTATTATTATTATTATTATTATTATTATTATTATTATTATTATTATTATTGCTGTTATTGTCGTCGTTGTTGTTTTTGCTGTTGTTGATGATGTTTTGCGTTTCTCTGTTATGTCAAAATGTTGTCTGTTATGGAGACCCTTGGCGCCATCAGTCTAGTTTCGTGCTGGGCACACACTTTGTATTGAAGCCAAAGTTGGCGGGATATCCAGCCAAGGAAAGGTCTTTAGACCGACGTCGGCCGCAGTGAGCCCGCGCACGAACGTGCGCGGGCCCACTGCGTCCGACGTTTGCCCGAAGACCTTTGCTTGTTGATGTAGTACTGATAACCGGGATGCGTACGTATTTGGAACAGATCTAAATGATTTCCTCGGGTCGCACATTGAGATTCGATTCTTGTAAGCACACCCACAGATCCAGGACAATATCTGTGAAATTTCGGCTCAATATAACACGCGGATATGCGCAGAAACATGTGTATGTATGCAGATAATATAGTTATTGATAATAATAATAATAATAATAATAATAATAATAATAATAATAATAATAATAATAATTACGGTATTTATAATGCGCTTATCTTATAATAATTATAACTCTAAGCGCGCACTCACAACTCGCACACGCATGCGCACGCTTTAGACAATGACTTACGTAACACAAATAGTGAAAAATACATTACGACGGTCAGCTATATATCAGGGGTTTGTAAGTCTGATGGAGGTCAAAGGAACCATTGTACCCCGAAGGCCTTCGGCCTTCGGGGTACAATGGTTCCTTATGACCTACCAAAGGCCTACAAAAGGCCGAATGGTTCCTTATGACCTACCAAAGGCCTACAGCGAACCCCTGCTACCAATAGCGTATTTGTTTTCATTCCTCCACTATTTTTGTACAATAAATCAGGAAGAAATCCTCCGATCTGGATCACGCCATACATGACTGGTGTCAAAGGAATGTACATGTATACATAATAGACTTATGACGTAATTTAAAATCTTTCATGACGTTACCGTCTCCAGTAGTGTGCCTGATGTTTCGAAAAACACTGAGAAACTTTGTACTTTAGAAAGTTTTCGTGGTCCAAGATGCCTCAGAAAGAGGGCTACAAAAAGTCCGCCATTAGTCGCTACAAGGGTTTTTGTAGCGAGGTCACATGGTACGGTTTGCGCTAAAGGGATTGTTCGTGTGACTTAGGGATGGAAGCAATAGGCCCTGCATGATTAATAACCTTTGAAAACACGAACAAATTTAAATCTAGAAACCTATTCTTTTTCCCCTGTCAGTACACCACAGACGCATGTGAAGCAGCTAGGTAAAACCAATTACGGCTAGTGTTCGATTTGGATCGGAATGAAAGGTTTAATATACGTCAGTATGAGCACATTTTCTGAAAAAAAAAACCCAACAACATCTAAGAATGGTTAAATTTACTCTACAAAAACAGACAAGATGGTGTTCCAGGATACGGAAGAATGCATATTTCGCTCTCTTTACCCTGAAAACACCTTCAGTTTTAACCCTGTGGTTGCCGGCAGCACTGTCTGGACTAAAAACGTTACCGACAATCAAAGGGTTGAAATACGACGTAAGCGGAGGCGATATGTGCCAGCAGAAGGTATATACTCATATTCTAGTAACCCTTTGGTTGTCGGTAGTGATTTTTGTCGAGGTAATTCCTGCAGGAATCACTTTGACAAAAAACGCTACCGACAGCCAAAGGGTTAGGGAAGAACCCAAAGAAGCAATAATCAGGCTTAACTCATTCAGCCCTGACGCACCTCAGCAAGACATGGATCGCGCGTGATAGTTCAAGGGTGGTGCCAGAACAGCTTGGCGCCCATAGGCGCCAAGATATTCTGGCACCACCCTTGAACTAGCATGCTCGGTCTGTCTCTGGTTTGTAATACAGTCCTTCAGAGGGCAACTTTACAATTGGGGGATTTCGGTCCTTGTTGTGGAATGTATTATGATATACTCTTAGACAGGGACATCAAAACGGGCATACACACTGTAAAACTCATCTTCTTACGATGAGAAAATGCAACTCAATTTGGGTTCTTCTTCACGCTCGGCATTCGTGTTTTTTTCGTCTGGATTTAGTCAGAGGGTTTGCCCTATGACGGTCAAAGCTCATGCGAATCTGTATGGAGCTTTATGAGGCAGTGACACCACCAGTATCTCATCTCCTTTTTGTCCTTTCCAGGCGAGTACGGATTCTTCTCAATCCTAACTGACGGCGACAAATCCGGAAAACGCATCAACTATAAGACCAAGTTCTCCAAGGTCCCGCACGTCGCTGTAAGCACGGTCGGTTTCTCCGCTCATCTGGACAAGGAGCACAACGGCAAGGCTGAAGAGTACGACGTTCTGGCCATCGACAAGTATGTGGACGCCTACGCGGACGCCTACGGTTTCGAGGCCAAGGTCATAGATAAGAGCAAGGGCCGCGTGGACGTCAAGACGATCTACTGCAGCTACATGGCCTGTCAGAACATCGACGAGAAGTTCCAGCTGGCGCACTATTAACTCATTCTAGGCGTGCCGCGTACGTTTGCGCGGCAGCTTGCCGCGTATCTGTGTGCGGGTCGTTTTAAATGAACTGGACGCACCTCTTCATAGTCACCAACACCCACACCTAAGCAAGAATGGAGTCGAATTTTGTTCTACGTATTTGTGTGCAACTGTCAGTCATTAACTTCTTCACTGCCGAGAAAAAAAGTGAACACCGCAAGAGACATAGATCCTCATGAGCCCCCGCGACTGCGGGGGCTCATGAGGATCTATGCCTCTTGATGACATCAAGTTGTATCCATGCTTCTTGGTCCGTTTTGGCTTTTGGGCGTTAAATGAAGACAGATTTCAGAAACAACAATGTACGTGCAGTGACAGGGGAGGGGTTAACGGTCTTAATGCACACAGTTGCCCGCATTAGTGGTCATTTTAACATGAACTTTGACGCCATTTTTTCGTGATCCGTACACGAGTCAAGTTCATGGTCGCAAAAAAAGATATACGCCGAAACATAAACTTTTTTTCACGTTTCATTTCACGGAAACTTTGCAGTCTGGTGCAATCTGAAACCATCGTGATCATATAAATTTGGATTTTGTGCCAAGAACAAGTCCATTTCATCACGAAACCCTGCGACTGCAAAGCTCATGCGAAGCTATGTGCATCTTGCGGAGATAACAGCTGGGGTTTTAAGTTCTCTTGTCAACAGTATGGAAAAACTCACGGCAACAAAAAGTCAGTATTGCATGCTGTTTAATCTTTCATAACAACAAAACCGTTGGCCATTAATTGTTGCGTGTATATTTATTTTGTCAACATGACCATGCACCATCAGAGCAAAGAAAAGCTCCACAACAGAATTATTTTGTGGGACCACTTTTATGTTTGATCACCTGTCATTAAAGACCATCATTTAGGTGACTGTGGCTGTAGCTGTGACTGGCTGTAGCTGTGACTGTGGCTGTAGCTGTGACTGGCTGTAGCTGTGACTGTGGCTGTAGCTGTGACTGGCTGTAGCCACCTAAATGATGATCTTTAATGGCATTCAAGACTTGTCTTAACTCAATGTACCCCAAGACCGAAATCCCCAAATGTTGCCGTCGTCCTCTAAAGACTGCGTTGCAGTGCACGACACAGATCGACCATGATAGTTCAAGGGTGATGCCAGACTAGCTTGGCGCCCGTAGGCGCCAAGCTATTCTGGCATCACCCTTGAACTATCATGGTCGGTCCTTATCTTGCTGTGGTGTGTCTGGGGTAGAGTGAGTTAAGAGACAGCCTGTCTTCCTCTTCCTGGTTGCTAACAAGCCATTCACCTGTGTACTGGTTTGGGTGTGGGTGCTGTGAATCTGATTTTGACACGGATGTTTGGACTGCGTGAGACCCACGGATTGTTTTTGTATGTGACTAAGGTTTTTACTGAATTTATAATCGTCTTGCCAGTTGTTGTACATAGTGACATTACGACCCATACTGTTGTTGCCATGTTTTACCACGTGTTATGTTTCTCTCGCTGTACATACATTGTAAATATTGTGACAAATCCGATTAATGCTATGTTTGAAAATACAGTGCCGACATGTTGAACCCGAGAATGTGCCTGATAATAAAAATCTGAGCAGCACAGTGCGTTTTGTCTATTTCTTTTATTATTATTATTATTTAGATCATTTAAGTCCCTTCTATTTACAGAAGGGACTTTTTAGGACGGGTCGCGGTGGGACGAATTTAATAGCATATCTATGATGTCAACGACGGGCAGGCTAAACCTCTAACAATTGAAGTAACAAGATAAAAATTACGTCATATCTAGTTACGCTAACCTCGATGCTGAACATACATGTGGCGCGAAGCGCCGTATGTGCGTGTGTGTGTGTGTGTGTGTGTGTGTGTGTGTGTGTGTGTGTGTGTGTGTGCGTGCGTGCGTGCGTGCGTGCGTGCGTGCGTGCGTGCGTGCGTGCGAACAAGAGAATCTCCGATATTTCTGTACACACTAGCTTGAAACTTGGCGAAGTACTTTCTAAGTGGGTGGTTAAGATAGCCTCCGAGCATATTGTAATTGAATGTCTCATTGAAGACATAAACAACCGTTTATAGCAAGTCGGTTGACCCACATTAGAGTCTATAATTTTGGTCATATTTACTTCAACTTTTGCATATAGCTAGTTTGGGGAAAGACATTGGATGAGTTCGTTAGCCAGCTTTGTGTCCTTTCAACTTCTTTAGTAAAATTTAACTCTTTTCAGAAAATAATTAAAACAGTAAAAAAAAAAAACTTTACTTCTAGAGCGTAATTCTCTCTGTCTCTCTCTTTCTGTCTCTCTCTCTCTCTCTCTCTCTCTCTCTCTCTCTCTCTCTCTCTCTCTCTCTCTCTCTCTCTCTCTCTCTCTCTCTCTCTCTCTCTCTCTCTCTCTCTCTCTCTCTCTCTCACCGGTAAAAATGTTCTCATTCTGGGAGACTTTAACATCGATATGCTGAAACCCAAGCCTACATGGCAATCAGCGATCACTCTTTTCGGGCTAAAGCAGATGATTAAATCTCCAACACGAGTATCACGCTCTGCTGCCACCATCATCGACCACATTTACACTAATAACCCAACAGCAATAGCGGAAACTAATGTTTCTTCATTAGCCGTCAGTGACCACTTTCCCATCGCCTGTACATGGTCGTGCAATCTGCCCGCAAAACAAAGTCGGGACCAGCACTCGTACATAACGTACAGATCGTTTAAAAAGCTCAATACGAATGCTTTCTTACATGATCTAAGCTATGCAGGATTTGATCAAGTGTATAACTGCACTGACCCTGATAATGCGCTCACTATATGGCTTGATCTGTTCCTCGGTGTGCTGAATAAACACGCGCCGCTAAGAAGGAAGCGAGTCCGACGCCGCGAGCCTCCCTCCTGGATAACGGAGGAAATCAAACAAACTATGGAGGCACGAAACACCGCTAAACGAGAAAAGAACTTCGCTGAGTTTAAACGTTTGCGTAACAAAGTTAAGTACTTAGTTCGAGAAGCTCAAAAGTTATTTGTTGAAAAGACAATTGAGAACGAAAAATCTCCTGCTTCTGTTTGGACTGCTTTGAATACTCTAACAAGCAACACGCGCAGGCAGACTCATATCATTCCACACGAATTCTCTGCGGAAAGCATAAACAATTGCTTTCTCTCAGCTCCAGAACAGCTACTTACTTCCAACAGCCCTGATCCGTCAGCGTATGTAATATCGGATCAACTGTCCATGTTTTGCCAGGAACGATTATCGTCCGATGATACGTTTGGTATCCCCTTTATCGCTGTTCACGAAGTCGGGCGTTATATAACGTGCCTTAAGAACAAGACATCTGCTGGTGTGGACGGTATAAATGGTTATATACTCCACTTATCACTGCCTTATATTGTTGAACCCCTCACTTACATTTTTAACTTATGCATACAGTACAATACTTTTCCTGTGGCGTTTAAAAAAGCAAAAGTTGTTCCTATACCCAAGACCAAAGATACTACTGATGTAAATGACCTTCGTCCCATTTCTCTTCTGTCTGTTTTATCAAAGCCACTTGAGAAGCATATTCAAAAGCATCTCCTCCAGTACCTCGAAGAACGGTCCTTGTTAAATAAGTTCCAGTCCGGTTTTAGACCCAAACACTCATGCCACTCAGCATTAGTACGTATGGTTGATTCATGGCTAGATAACATCAACAATAACAAAATGACTGGCACGGTATTCTTGGACCTGAAAAAAGCGTTCGATCTGATAAATCATGAAATCTTGCTGAGGAAACTTAATGTTTATTTCAACAACAACAGCCCGTCAGCCCTTTCATTTTTTAACTCGTATCTTTCTGCGAGAACACAAGCTGTCTATGTAAATGGTAACTATTCCTCAGAGGGTAAGGTAGAGCTTGGTGTTCCTCAGGGTTCGGTTCTGGGCCCATTGTTATTTTGTATCTTTATTAATGATTTACCACTACACATCACATGTGCTAGTGCCGAGTGTGACATGTTTGCTGACGATTCGACGCTACATGCATCCGGTAAAACTGTAGCTGACATAACCAACAGCCTCCAGCAGAGCCTACAAGAAGTCTCTAAATGGTGCAGTAGAAATAGAATGATAGTCAATCCAACTAAAACAAAAAGCATGTTAGTCACAACACGTCAGAAACATCAGCTGCAACCCGCGCCTCTAAACCTCTCATTTGAAGCTGTCCCCATAGAGCAAGTACAGCAGCACCGTTTACTAGGGGTAGTTGTAGATAACCAACTTAGTTGGCAGCCTCATCTCATACACATCGGAAAGACAATTTCAAAGAAATTATTTTTACTGTCTAAACTGAAAGCGGTCATTAATCTGAACACGCGTAAACTATTTTTCAATGGATACATCAAGCCCCACATTGATTATGCCTCAACAGTTTGGGATGGCTGTAGCGAGGTTCAGTTCAAGAAAATAAATTCGCTATACAGAAGAGCAGCCAAACTCATTATTCCTAGCTCATCTCTACCCACTGAGGCGAGGCTCGAGGCAGTTGGACTCCTTCCTCTTGACAAACACTTAGTATTTAACAAGTGCGTACTAGTGCACAAAGCTCTTAAGGGTAAGGCCCCCGGCTACTTATCGGAACTTTTTACTCTTACTGAGAAGAGATACAGCACCTCTCGGAGCAACCTGAGCATTAAACGGCCCCGCATTGATTTGTATAAATCCAGTTTGTCATACTCAGGTGGTTTCCTGTGGAATTCTATTCCTTTGCATCTACAAGTAGTTAATTCCCTAGCTGCTTTTAAAGCAAAACTGTTCAAGCACTTATCCAAGGCAACGTAAATTTAATTATCTCGTGTTGTCTAACCATAATATATTTTTATTTCTTTTTATGCAACTATTATTTTTATTATACCATTTGCGTTCACGTGCCGTTTGTGAGGGTGCTTCCCGTATAGACCTGGTCAGGGGATGCAGTGCCGGTGCACAGTTTATTCAAACGATGTGCTTAGTATGTCATTCGAGTGAAAGTATATTTGTGGCGTGCCCCCCGGGTGGGAGTGTCTTGGGAGGGCTCCCGCAAACGGATATTATGACACGTGCAAACATCTTCGTATGGGTACCTGTGTGTTTTGTTAAATCATTGTTGCAGTTTGTAGTGTTGTCGTAATTCGCATTAATTTCAGTTCGATGTTGTTTGTGAGTTTAATGTAGCTTTGCCTGTTATTATATGTCAGTAGATGTAGCAAGGACAGATTGGAAGAAAGGCCTGTGCGCCTAATATCTCAATCCTTGATAAATAAAGTTTCAGTCAGTCAGTCAGTCTCTCTCTCTCTCTCTCTCTCTCTCTCTCTCTCTCTCTCTCTCCCTTAATCACACATAATGCGCGCAGTGGTATAGATCCTCAAGTGCCCGGAGGGCGCACGAACATCTATGCCTCTTGAGGGTGTTTGCAGAGCCCGCATGCACTCACGCATACGCATACACACACATCGACGCGCTTTCAGAAGAGCATGCAGGTGTTTTTAGTATAGCATGTAGCCAGGTAAAGTCAACCTGATTTCACACAAATTATAGCAAGAGTGAAATTGTACCGTGAAATTCTAGTTTTGTCACATTTTTTGCAAATCTTGAAACAAAAGCGAAACTCATATCACGTTAAGTATAAAATTACGTAAAAACAAAAAAAGGCATCATGACAAATGACGTTTGACAAACCAATCACACATAATCATGCGCGCATCTCCAGGAGGCATAGATCCTCAATTCAAGTGCCTGGAGGGCGAATGAACAACTATGCCTCTTGAAGATGTTTGCAGCGCGCGCATGCACGCACGCACACACATACACACACTGCATCGACGCGCTTTCAGAAGAGCATGCAGGTGTACTTGGTAGCTAGGTAAAGTAAACCTGATTTCACACAAATTACAGCAAGACTGAAATTGTACCGTGAAATTCTAGTTTTGTCGCCACTTTCCCAAGTCTTGAAGCAAAAGCGAAGCTCATATCACGTTAAATATAAAATTACGTAAAAACAAAATATACGTTATGACAAATGACGTTTGGCAAACCAATGATGCGTATGCACTGCGCTCGCCCCTTATAGAGTTTACTATGACGCATAGGCACATCTGCGAGGCTTTTTCAAAAGGAGTGAGAATCAAGTAAAAGACAAAAGGTAGATACCCTTGACAGCGATGACAGCGCTCATATAGAAGGGACTTTGTGGGTTATGGTTCATCCCATCTTGTTAAAAAAAAATTTTAAACTGATCATCTACGTGGCGTGTTTTGACTGCTACAATTCTACATTCGAAATGTTGCCTTGCCTCATCTAAGATTCGCAACTCTTCTTTTTACAAACTATGTGTGCAGGCACAGCGAGAAGAAGTTTTCTACTGATCCTAGTGAGTGTCGATGGAACGCTCCTACGCACAAATAAGAAAAGTCTTTTATTTAAGGACATTCGCATTTAATAAGTTAGGTTCGTCCTTATATATTGTGAGACTTACTCAGGGCATTTATGAAGGGGACTTTCGTGTTTCCGATGATTCCAAAAGTGTCGCATTTCTTTTGCTTGTCAGTATAGTTCACGAGGGAAAATCTGGTTGTGGAAGTGGTGTCGCCACAGGAGCAGCGCAAGCCGAGCACGGCGTGTGTTACAGTGAATGCCATTGAACATAATGCCAATAATAAATATATGTAAAACTCGTCTTAAAAAAACCCAATAATAATCACAATAATAATAATGAAAATGAAAATGAATAGAATAAAATAAATAAAATTTTTTAAAAGTAAATTAAATAATTATAAAAAAACTTACATAAATAAACACACACAAAAAAAGAGAAAAAGATCAAATATAATAAGATAAGTTTAAAAAAAAAAGATAAAATAAAATAAGATAAACTAAAATAGAATAAATACAATTAAAAAATAAAATAAAATAAAATAAAATAAAATAAAATAAAACAAAATAAAATAAATAAATAAATAAAATAAAATAAAATAAAATAAAATAAAATAATATGACAACAACAATAATAATGAATAATAATAATAATAAATTTAAAAAGAATTTCTTATGTTTGTTTATAGCATAAAGTTCAACGGGTGCTCACGACCGAGAGTCCACGAGTCCAGATCAGAATCTTCCGTCTTTGTCATAATAGCTGATCAAAGTCACATGACTACATTAGCAATAAGTTATTTAGCGTACAACCCAAACACCTTTAACGCCAACAATTACAAGAGTCATAGACCCTCATGAGCTCCCGCCGTCGCGGGGGCTCATGAGGGTCTGTACCTCTTGCTATATCTGAGTTCCTCGTTGGATGAATTATCATGTCAAGGTCAATCAAGGGTGATGCGAAATTTCCTTCATGGCCCCAGGCAGTCATGATATGACAATATGGTACAGAGTTAATTATTGTGAATTGTCAGACAAGAAATATAAAAACGTGAATCACAACGTCGATAGCTCATCACTGCAGTTTATTTTATGCAAGGTGAAGGACGCGTCTGGCTTTGTTGCGTTTTGTAGTCTGACATTTAAACCCCTTCAGTGCAAGTGCCACGTGACGCGGACCGCGGCTCCCGAATCGCCGTTAACCTTTATCACTCGGAATACACCAGTGTGTGAAATACGTTTGACTAAAAGAGTTCAAGGGTAGTGCCAGAATAGCTTGGCGCCTCTAGGCGCCAAGCTATTCTGTCGCCACCCTTGAACTAAAGTCATTGGTCTGTATCCTTATCTGTAAGTAGTATAATGTACCTAGCGTATGGCAGTGTACACATTTGAAACTTTTAGTTTCAGTATCATATGGGTTAAGTCAATACACGCACACAACTAGCTGTCCCAGGAACATGGATTCAAAATGGTGTCAGCAAGAGGTATAGATCCTCATGAGCCCGCGCAACTGCGCGGGCTCATGAGGATCTATGCCTCTTGCATTAGTATGGTGTTCAGATTTGTGTTCAGACTTTCTCGGCACTGAACATTTAAAGCCGCTATCCTTTGTGTCGAGCTTTCAGAACTATACAAATAAACTGCTTGTAGCAGACGATGTTGACACTGCGAGTAGAAAGCTGTTTTATATATAAATCACAGGTCTATATGCACAGTGGACAACTTCAGCATCAAGTGTTTTATATATAAATCACAGGTCTATATGCACAGTCGACAACTTCAGCATCAAGTGTTTTATATATAAATCACAGGTCTATATGCACAGTCGACAACTTCAGCATCAAGTGTGCAAAAGCTTGTAAACAATGCTTCCATCAATCAAAAAAAAAATTTAAAAAAATTGAGCAAATGTCCTCTCCTAAGGGACACAAAAGCCAGGGACGGATAAGTTACATTCTGTTGGAAGGGGAAGGGGGTTGGGCTGGTGGTTGGGGCGCGGGGTAATTCCAGGCAGGCAAGAGACCTGCCTCCTACTAATTTTTTTTTTTTTAATCGGGAAGGGTGAGGCAACTGCGGGCGCTCGTGAGAATATAATTATGCCTCTTGCAGTTGGCCGGTGTTGACTTCTTTCTCGGTAGTGAAGGGGTTACAAACAGACTGGGTACGTTTCGATAGCTAACCCGTCCCTCGTCCAACCAGAAACACCACAACGTTCAAGTACAGCTTCCTTTCTTTCAGCGGTGAAGTTTTTCGTTCTTCTCACTTTTATTTTGTGGCCAAATATGTCTCCTATTAAAAAAATGTAGGGATTTCGGTCTCGGGGTAGAATGAGTTAACTCATTTTATCCCAAGACCGAAATCCCCACATCTTGCCGTTGTCCTCTGAAGACTGCGTTGCAGTGCAGGACACTGATCGAGCATGATAGTTCAAGGGTGATGCCAGAATAGCTTGGCGCCCATAGGCGCCAAGCTATTCTGGCATCACCCTTGTACTATCATGGTCGATCCTTATCTTGCTGTGGTGTGTCTGTGGTAGAATGAGTTAAGCCGGGGGAGCTGGGTGGCTCGGCGGTAGAGCGTTCGACTCCCGACCAAAACAGGTTGTGGGTTCAAACCCAGCTGGGGTCAAAATGTGTAAATGCCTCTTATCGGTACCCAGTCTTTGAAATCGCCTTCGTGCTTAACAAAAGACGTTAAACCCTAAACGTTTAACAGGTTTGTTTGTTTTTTTTCTTATGATGCCTTCATCGTAAGTTTGTGGGTTCAAATCTCTGTGTGGGGTTCACAATTTGTACGGGCCCTATTCGGCGTCCCGTTTTTGAAATAGCCTTTTATGGTGGCAAAATACTGTTAACCCCTTCACTGCCAAGAAAAAGTGAACGCGACCCAACTGCAAGAGACATAGATCCTCATGAGCCCCCGCGACTGCGGGGGCTCATGAGGATCTTAGCCTCTTGCTGAGACCAATTAATATCCATGATTCTTGGAGGGTGTTGGCTTTGGGTCGTTGAATGAACCAAGATTTCGAAATTTAAAATGTACGTACGGTGACAGGAAAGGGGTTAAAGAAAAACTGGTGTTTTGTACGTCACTTCCGGTTTCTTTTCGTAAGATAACACACAGTTCTAACAGCCAGTGAATACAAAATGTTCGGGAATGTATCTTTAAATGTTTTGAGGAAATATCGATGTGTGATAAACAGCCACAAGCCCCAGTCTTAAATTTAGCAACTAATCATGAAATCGCAATAAAAGACTTCCACCGTGGCCAGTCTCGAATTAACCCCCTGGCGGATGCATTCACCGGTACTGTTAGCAGTGCCGGTGGCCCCATTTACAAGAGTGTTAATATCTATATGTAGTGGATGCATATAAGACATTTAATGCAAATACGGGAACTGCCCTGTCACATGTCATAAGAAACACACATCTCACACTCTCACGCAGCTTCAACGTGGTGAGGCGCTTTGTGGCAATGTAACAATTGTCACAATTGCGTGGATCGGACTCTCCATTTTCTTTGTGATGAAAATTGAGGTTCTCACAAAGCGCGTGGAAACTCGCCAGTAAGTTGTTGCAAAACTCGTGGAGTCCTCACAAGTTTTTTTAATTTAATTTTTTTTTAAATATATACAACTCCCGCTCTCTTTGAGCCGATACAAGGCTATCTCACTTCACGCGTGGTGATGAAGCTTTTTCTGTCTCCGACGACACTCCTCAATAGCAAAACGGCTGCGTGCCCACGACAGCCGCAGTGGGCCCGCGCACAGCCGTGCGCGGGCCCACTGTGGCCGTCGTGAGCCCAAGGACCTTTGCTTACTGGTCTGTTCCCGGTTTCCTTGCACCCACGTAGCCATCAACCACTGCGGCGGAGATTAAGCAAGCAGCGACTCAGACACTGGCGGCACCGCACCGTTTCAAAGTGAACAATTTGTGCATCCAGGGTAAAAACACGTTCCAAAAGTCCGTGTATAAATAAATGAAATAATGTCTGAACCTCTCTTACGTATAATTAATTACCCGTGCTCAGTTTGACTGGAAAAAAAAAAGATAGCTGAAGCTTGAATTTATCGGTCGAAGTGAACACTTGTAATTTATTATTGCGTAACGAGAAGGTGTGGGGGGAGAGGGGGGGAGGGGGCTGAGGTGGGGGGGGGGGGGTCAGGCATGATTTATTCTCTTTGTAGCAATTGTCATAAGTAGGATTTGTGACAAGAAAACATTTATTTTCACACAGAGCGTCCTTCATGACCTTTGTTACAACTGTCACAAAATCCGTTCAAAGGTCCGCAGCAAACACGAGAAATGATATAACAATTAACCCTTTCCTGACAAAGTACGTACATTAAGTTTCTGAAATTTGTTGTTACTGAACGACCAAAAGCCACGACTGTTTAAAGAACGTGAACACAAATTGCTCTCAGCAAGAGGCATAGATCCTCATGAGCCCCCGCGGTCGCGGGGGCTCATGAGGATCTATGCCTCTTGCAGTTAGATCGGCGCGTTCGCTTTTTCTCTGCAGCGAAGGGGTGAACCAAGCATCGCGTGATGTAAGCCGCGTGCATCAAACTTTTGAAACGCTCGGTGTGGCCAGGCTGACAACGTAGCTTGGTCGTGGACGGATCATTATCGCGCGCTGCTCCACTGTCCTCCCTCGGTCTCACCAACGCTACCAGCGCCATAGTTACCGTTACCCTTGGAGACGTCCTCAACATGTTCTCGGTCACGCTGCTGAGTCTCCTGGCCCTAGCGTGTGCCGATGTGGTGCCACTTCCCGGTGGTTATGGGTCGTCTGGTCTGTCGTACCGCCCCACTTCCAGCGGCAACGGAGGTAACCGTAACTGACACCCATTAAGCGAAGGTCTTCGGGCCGACATGGGACGCAGTGGGCCCGCGCACGGCTGTGCGCTACCCACTGCGGCCGACATCGGCCAGAGGATCTTTGCTTGACTGGGGAGGTGTGGGATGCTTGCTGTATGATATCTAGGCACGGGTATTAGTCTGCTGTGACCCACCACCCGTGTTACAATAGTGATGGATTCGGCCGGCCCAGCGGCCGTCCCATGCCTATGTTGTACTGTTCATAACTGTACTTGCAGATTATTATGTATACTGGTGTTGTAGAGTGCATGCGTATGTACGTCGCTGTGTGTGTGTTTGTGTGTGTGTGTGTGTGTGTGCGTGTGTGTGTGTGTGTGTGTGTGTTCGTGTGAGTATGCCTGCGTTCGTATGTGTGTGTGTCTGTACGTGCGTGTGCGTTCGTGTGCCCATAGGAGTGAGTGTGCACGTGTGTGTGTGTGCGCGCGTGCGTGCGAGTGCGTGCGTGCGTAGGTGTGTGCATATGTGTCTCTCTTGGCTTGACTTCGCGAACGAAGATTTTATAGGAGTTGCCCACGACGTCTGCAGGCTTGTTCGTGGCTGCGGAGGCCAATCCGAGACAGGCAGGTTCGACCGCAGTGGCTGCAGGGGAAGGTATGGCCAGGGTTCTGAGCTGCGGCATCTCTGTTTTTTCTCCTGAGCCGCTTGTCCTTAAGGCTAGCTCTGTGAGAGTCCTCAAAGGAGACAGCTGCCTTGTAAATGGTGGAGCGCCAGGTGTCACGGTCCGCAGCAAGCGAAGACCACTGGTGGTGGTCGATTTGGCAGGCACTAAGTGACTTCTTGAGACAGTCTTTGTATCTCTTCTTTGGTGCCCCTCTGTCACGGTGTCCAGTAGCAAGCTCGCCGAACAGGGTGATCTTTGGTAGGCGATGATCCTCCATCCTGGAGACATGCCCCGCCCAGCGGAGCTGTGTCCGCAGCAGCAAAGCCTCGATGCTCACAGTTTCAGCCTGTTCAAGGACCTCGACGTTGGTGACATAGTCACTCCAGTGAATGCCCAGGATGGTACGCAGGCAGCGCTGGTGAAAGCGTTCGAGGAGTCGTAGTTGGCTGCGGTAGAGGGCCCAGGACTCGGAACCATACAGCAGGGTGGTGAGGACCACAGCTCTGTACACGCTGATCTTGGTGCCTGTTTTCAGCTGTTGATTGTGCCACACCCGCTTGAAAAGTCGCCCGAAAGCGCTGTTTGCTTTTGCCAGCCTGCTGTCAAGCTCCTTGTCCAGCTTGGCGTCCGACGTGATAATGCAGCCAAGGTAAGTAAACTGGTGCACTGACTTTAGTTCAGACTCGCCAATGGTGATGTGAGGAGGGCGATACACTGTCTTGGGTGCCGGCTGATGGAGGACCTCTGTCTTTTTCAGACTGACCTCGAGTCCAAAGAGCTGGGCAGCATCTGCGAAGCAAGACGTGATGCGCTGCAGGGCTCTCTCTGTGTGTGCAACGAGGGCAGCATCATCAGCAAAAAGCAGCTCACGAATCAGTTGGTCTAGGGTTTTCGTGTGGGCCTGCAGTCGTCTGAGGTTGAACAGGCTGCCATCGAGACAATACCTGATGTACACTGCATCGTCATCATCGAGGTCCACTGTGGCCTGCTTCAACATCATGCTAAAAAAGATGGTGAAGAGGGTCGGTGCCAGCACGCAGCCCTGCTTTACGCCGTTGAGAATAGGGAATGGTTCTGAGAGGTCATTGTTGAGTCTGACCTGGCCTTGCTGGTCCTCGTGTAGCTGGACAATCATGTTGAGGAACTTTGGGGGACAGCCAAGTCGCTCCAGGATCTGCCACATGCCTTGCCTGCTCACAGTGTCGAACGCTTTTGTTAGGTCGACAAATGTTACGTACAGACCTTTGTTCTGCTTGCGGCACTTCTCCTGTAGCTGTCTCAGCACAAAGACCATATCGGTGGTGCTCCTGTTTGCTCTGAAGCCACACTGGCCCTCTGGGAGTTGGTCTTCAGCGATGGCAGGTACCAGCCGATTCAGGAGCAACCTTGCAAGGATTTTCCCAGCAATGGACAGCAGGGTAATTCCCCGATAGTTGGAACAGTCAGACTTCTCGCCTTTGTTCTTGTACAGGGTGATAACGACTGCATCACGGAGATCTTTTGGTATTGTTCCTTCCTCCCAGCAGCAGAGAAAGAGGTCATGGAGCTTGTTGTGCAGTGCTGTGCCTCCATGTTTCCATATCTCTGGTGGTATTCCATCGATGCCTGCTGCTTTGCCACTCTTGAGCTGGTGGATGGCTGTGAGGGTCTCTTCAGCGGTGGGCGGTTCGTCCAACTCAACCTTTACTGGGAGGTGTGGGATTTGTAGGACGACTGCTTCTTGAACAGTGCGCTCAGCGCTGAAGAGGCTCTGAAAGTATTCCGACCAGCGGTTCAAGATGGAGGTATTATCTGTGAGGAGTGCCTGGCCATTCGCGCTTCGCAGGGGACTTTGTACCAGGTGCCTTGGGCCATACACTGCTTTCAGTGCTTCGTAGAAGCCCCTGTAGTCACCATTGTCAGCACAAAGCTGGGTCCTCTGTGCAAGTCTGGTCCACCACTCATTCTGGAGATCTCTGAGCTTGCGCTGGAGACTGCTGCAGACGAGGCGGAAGGCAGACTTCTTCACAGGGCAGGAAGGCTGGGCTAGGTGAGCCTGATGGGCGGCTCTTTTTTTTTGCTAGGTGTTCCTGGATCTCTACATCGTTTTCGTCAAACCAGTCTTTGTTCTTCTTTCTGGCGAAACCCAAGACTTCTGCAGAGGATTTTGCAATAGCAGTTTTCAGTTGTTCCCAAAGTGTTTCAGGGGAGGAGTCTACTGGGTCCGCTGTGTCTTTGAGCCTGCGCTGTAAATCTGTCTGAAAGGCAGCTTTCACCTCGTCACGCTGAAGGCTGGCAACATCAAGCTTTTTCTTGGGGGGCCCCCATTTCTTGGGTTTTGGCTTGAAGTGGAGCCTGAGTTTGCAGCGGACAAGGCGGTGGTCAGTGTGGCACTCTGCGCTGGGCATCACTCTGGTGAGGAGGACGTCACTGCGGTCCCTCTGACGCACTAGGACATAGTCGATAAGGTGCCAGTGTTTGGAGCGAGGATGCATCCAGGTGGTCTTTCGACTGTCCTTTTGCTGAAAAGTAGTGTTGGTGATGACCAGTTGCTGCTCCGCACAGAACTCCAACAGTAGGCGGCCATTGTCATTGCAGTTCCCCACGCCATGCTTGCCGAGGACTCCTTTCCAGGCTTCAGAGTCGTGGCCCACTCTGGCGTTGAAGTCGCCAAGGATGATGACTTTGTCGTCTGCAGGGGTACTCTGTAGGAGGCTGCACATGTCAGTGTAAAACTTGTCCTTTTCAGCAGGCTCTGCCAGGAGGGTTGGGGAGTACACACTGAGAAGGGTGACGTGCTGCTTGTGTCTCAGTGGGAGGCGCATGGACATGATGCGGTCTGAGTGGCCCGTTGGAAGGTTTTCCAGCTTAGTCGCAATGGATGTCTTGACCATGAAACCCACGCCTGAAAGCCGTCTTTCTGATGCAGGCCTGCCTGACCAGTAGAGGGTGTACCCAGCACCAAGTTCTTGGAGGCTGCCTTCGTCCGGAAGGCGTACTTCGCTGAGCGCGGCGATGTCGATGTTTAACCTCCGCAATTCATGGGCAATGAGGGCAGAGCGACGTTCAGGGCGTCCGCTGTCTGCTTTGTCGAGCATGGTTCGGACGTTCCAACATGCTACGTTGAGTCCGGTCGTGGTCGTCATGAGAGTGGATCCGTTATTCTTTCTTGTTTTTTGACCGCAGGAGAAGATGCCCGTTGACCGCGGCTAGCCAACCCCAGTTGGCATATGTGTATGCGTATATATATATATATATATATATATATATATATATATATATATATATATATATATATATATATATATATATAAATATATGTATATATATATATATATATATATATATATATATATATATATATATATATAAAAATATATGTATATATATATATATATATATATAATATATATATATATATATATATATATATATATATATGTATATATATATATATATATATATATATATATATATATATATATATATATATATATATATATATATATACATATATACATACAAACATGTGTGTGTGTGTGTGTGTTGTTGTTGTTGTTGTTGTTGCACATGAAAAGTGTACTAAACTCTTTATCACTTAGAGAATCATACCTGTTAAGTACCGCAGAATTAAGTCCTCGTTTAATATGTGTAATCATTTTATTGTCTTCCATTGAAATGCAGAAAAAGCTTCTTAAAGCTTGCTGAGTCTGTTTGAAGTTGTAAAGTTTTTATACAGGCTACGTCATGTGTTAAATGCATTGTGTTTGCACGTTTAGTCTTAACTGTCCTCTCAACTTCACTTTTGTCTGCAAACTGTTTCTTACTAATCAGTAGCGACCATTTGAGAAAAAAATGTCTGTGTTATCGTGTATCAGTGAATTTGAAACAAAGTGTAATTCACGTCTTTGCTTTCCTACCGGAGGCTTAACTCATTGTGTCCCAGCTACGAAATATCCACATTCTGGAGTTATCCTCTGAGTACTGCATTAAAATTCAGGAGACAGATGTTGCACTATGGACACGTAAAACAACTGAAGTCCAGTGATGATTTTCTCTCGTGTTTATTTCAATCTAAAGAGCATTGTCTGGGGTTGGGCAAGACCAACCACAGACTACAATTCGGTCGTTCTCTCACTATTTGCTCTCTCTTCTACTTTCGTCCATCTCTCTCACTCTCCTCTCACTCTCCTCTCGTTGTGTTCCCTCTCTCGTTGTGTCTCTAGTTGTGTCCCTCCCGTTGTGTGTGTCCCCCAGTATTGCCCTTATCAATCATCTTCACACTTAGGACCCGCCCCTCGTTTAGGGCCGGTCCCGTTACGTGATTATGGCGTCCCCGCGTGCGGACGTCCTGTTAATTAGATGCCATCCATTTCCCATATAGTAACAGTTTCCGGAGGGCCGGTCCGTTACCTTGATTAGAGCTGCCCCGCACGTCCGGTAGTTACATACAGATGCTGACCATATGTTATGTGACCGGAAACTACATCCAGATGCCGGATGTGGAGGCACGCGTCAGTAGTGCAACATTCCTCCCTAACCCGAGAAAAATACATCCCGTTCAGGATTATTTTTCTTTCTTGCTCAGGGGGGTTTACTTCGGGGCATAATAACAATATAATTACACATCATTACACAATCAAAATACATTTCAAATCGGTGCGGGATATCTTGTCTAACTATAACAACACTTATTCCATCCAAATACACATAATATAAAATAAAAGAGAAAGAGTTCATTGTCAACACTGAAATTGTTCGTCTCTCATGGGCACCGTTGCGCTCACAGTCCCAACATAATTCATCCACCTCGTAGGTCGCCTCATTCCAAGGCCGGGTAGAATTTCACGACTGGCGATGTCGCCTTCAGTTCCACCCTGTCTTCCATCATCAGTGCGGAGGCACTTGCTCCGTAGACGTCATTGTCGTCCGCCACAGTTGTAGCCACCGATCCCGGGTCCAGTGTAGGTCGAGTGACCTCACTATGCCATCGCCTAAGTCTCGATAAAGGGCCAGCTTTTAACGCACAAAATATCTGTTACACTACCGCAGCCACACGCAAGGTGTTGTAGATGGAAGACGCAGCCAGACAAGAGTGTTTCCAGAAGAGTCTTTTATTTCTTGGTCATCGTGGGTCTAATAGGTTGGGCACAACCAACCTACCAGCATGACATACACAATGGCGAAAATCTGGAGCTCGGTCTCTCGCTTCTCAGCTCCCTCTATCTATCTCTCTCTCTCTCTTCGTTGTGTGCTCTCTATCTATCTCGTTCTCTTCATTGTGCGAGCTCTCTCTCTATCTCGTTCCCTTCGTTGTGAGCTCTCTCTCTCTATCTCGTTCCCTTCGTTGTGAGCTCTCTTTCTATCTCGTTCCCTTCGTTGTGAGCTCCCCTGTGCTGGTGTTTCCTCCCACTATATATACCCGTTCTGGCCGAGGGCATCGCCCCTTTGTCTCAATCAGCCAAAGGGGCTATTACTGTCACCCATATTATTCCCCATCTATCATGGTGATCAGCGTCCCCTGACCCTATCTGTCAAAGGAGCTATTACTGTCGCCCATAATCTATCCCCCATCTGCTCTGGTGGATAGCGCCCTCTGATCCTAGCTGACCAGGGACCCATTACTGTCTCTCATAATTATTCCACATCTATTATGGTGGTCAGCGTCCTCTGATCCTAGCTATCAAAGGAACCCATTACTGTCTCTCATAATTATTTCACATCTATTATGGTGGTCAGCGTCCTCTGATCTTAGCTATCAAAGGAACCCATTACTGTCTCTCCTAATTATTCCACATCTATTATGGTGGCCAGCGTCCTCTGATCTTAGCTGACCAGGGACCCATTACTGTCTCTCCTAATTATCCCACATCTATTATGGTGGTCAGCGTCCTCTGATCCTAGCTACCAAAGGAACCCATTACTGTCTCTCATAATTATTCCACATCTATTATGGTGGCCAGCGTCCTCTGATCTTAGCTGACCAGTAACCTATTACTGACTCTCATAATTATTCCTTGTCAGCAGGAGTCTGTGTTCCTCACTACTAACGAGGGCTCATTATTTATTCATTAGGCCCAGCTTAGTAGGGCCGGCCACTTGTCAACTCCACGTGAGCCCGTGGTAGCCAAAGTGGACCGTGTCATAACCCTCTCCGTGCTCTGCCCGTGGTACTAATTATATTCTCGTTATTTTCATATTAAAGGAAATTATAAAATTACCCGACCGTGATATTGGTCGCATACACTTATAGTGTAACATATCGGGCTACTCCCACTATTTCGCCTACAATTGACATGATTACTGCCATTACTAATAAATTATAAACGCTATCTGCTAAACCCAATATCCTGAGACAGAGGACGAACCTCATCTTGCACGTCTGCAAAATGTAATTTACACCCGTAGTCGTATATTCATACTCCCAAAACTGAATTTTCTGCACGATTTCCTGATTGATCCTCTCCCAATACCACTTGAGAGTTGCATTTTAAAAGAAGCCTAAAGTAGATCTCCTATAGCCTTTAATAACCGCCTTACTCCTTTACTCCTAGACTTAGGCAGGATTGCGTCCACATGCTTTATCCTATCATCATCAGAGTTATCTGATGTGCCTTCGCCCGAGCTAACATCAGCCGATTCTGCTTCGACTGTTTGTCTCCTCTTCTGGCGTCTAACCCTTTTTGCTAACTCCATGAGAGGTATGTCGTCTTCTGAAGACGAGTTCTCACGTTCCCTACGCTGTCTTTTGATCCAACTTTCTCTTGAAGGTAAGTCGCCTACATCTTCACTGTCACTGGAAGAGCTGTCTTCCGGAGCGATCGCATAATTAGTCTTTCTGAGGGGCCTAATTGTTTCCGCTGAGGGTTTAGGCCACTCATCTAACTTAGCGAGTCTTATGTGCTCTGCATGCACTTTAACTACTTCACCAGTCAATTGGTTCCTGATCCTGTACGTTACTGGGGTTGTTTGCTCGATCACTCTATAGTAAGGTTTCCATTTGCTGTCTAGCTTGTTTTTCCTTTGATTATTTTTATAGTACACTGGATCCCCGACTTTGATTTCGTCACTTTTGACATGTCTGTTTGCATACTTTGTCCCCCGCTTCTGTGATTTCTTTATCGTTTGGTGCACCTGGGTGAACAGTTTGTGCTGTTGTTCTAAGGCTACCTTATGAAGGTCCTCTCCGACATATTTCCGTCTAGGCCTCAGTATGTTATCTAATGGTAACACTGGATCTCTGTTATACAGTAGAAAGAATGGAGAGCACTGAGTCGTTTCTGAAACACTAACCCTGTATGCCGACAACGCATGATTGATGTGCAAATCCCACGTTTGGATATCTTCCTGTATTTTCTTCTACCTTAGCGTTAGACTGTGGGTGATAATAGCTCGTCAAGACATGATCTATGTTTAGTTCACTGAGAACCTCCCTCATGATCCGATTGACATTTTCTGTGTCATTATCTGTAACCACCTGCAAAGGACAGCCGTGTCGAGGAATTATCTCATCCATCAAGATTTGAGCAACAGTTTCTGCCGACTTATCTGGTGCTGGAAAGCACTCTGGATATCCACTGTAATGGCAAACAAACCCCAAAAATGTACTTGTTCCCGGACAGACTTGTAGGGAATGGACCCTGTATGTCTACACTAACCTTCGCAAAAGGCTATGGAGGAACGTCCATTTCCTGCACTGGGGCTTTCTGTTTCTGCAAAACCCTTTGCTGACGGGTAATGCAACCGCCTATGTACTCGTTCAACCCCCTGTACATGTTTGGCCAAAAATACTTCTGTTTGATGGTGTCGTAAGTCTTGTCAAGGCCCATGTGCCCATTTCCGTCATGATACTGATTTACGACATGCTCCACCAAATGGGGTGGCACCACTAATCTCGCTACTGGATCGTCATCAATATTCGACAAGAAATACAAGACATCTTCTATGAACAAATACCTCCTTTTTACACTGGCCGGTGCTTCCTCGTTCAGTAGCTGATCTTTCAACTTAACAATGTCTGGATCCTTGTCTTGCTCCGTGATCATATCGAACCCTGTCACCTCTACCTTTTCTAAAGTTTCTCTCGGATCATCCGTCTGACAACTTGCATACTGCTTTGGTCTAAACTGACTAGAATTAATCACCCCTATCTGGAACGCATTGTCGCTCACTTCTGTAACTATTTCTTCCGTCTCTTCTGATACTAACTCCTTTCCGTCTGTTTGCGGCACTCTAGACAACAAATCAGCCAACACATTCTGTGGCCCTGGAATGTACTCTATAGTGCAGTTGTACCCTGCGATCCCTAGCGCCCACATCTGAATCTTCTTATTCTGCATGGGTGACTCTAAGAGATACTTCAACGGTTTGTGATCTGTGCGAACAACGAATTGCGCATTGTGCAAATAGTGGTCTAACTTCTGTAATGCATAATGGATTGCAAATGCTTCCTTTTCTATGGTAGACCACTTCTTCTGGCTCTGGCTCAACCTATGGGACAGAAAGTAAATAGGTTTTTCTGTCTTGAGTCCTGTGCTGTCCTCACTTTCTTGCGTCAGACACGCCCCGATACATGAGTCACTAGCATCCGTGTACAATACATATGGACGTCTCGTGTCCGGATATACCAACAAAGGAACTACTGACAAACTTTGTTTGAGAAAATCAAACGCCTGCTGACACTGATCAGACCATTTGGCAAATTTCTTTGTCAAATTGATGATGGGTTCGGCTATCTCAGAAAAGTTGGGTATGAACCTGCGATAGTATGACATCATTCCAATGACACTGCGACACTCCCTTATACATGTTGGATTCGGCAATGTCCGAATTGCTGATACCTTTTCTGGGTCTGGTTTGACTCCATCCTTCACTATCACAAACCCTAAGTATTGTGTTTCCTCGGCGAAGAACTCACATTTCTTCAGTTTCAACTTGAGTTTATGTTGTCTGAGTCTACCGAACACATCCTCTATGTGCTGATAATGCTGTTCCTTGGTTTCGGAAAAGATGAGAATATCATCCCTATATGCCGAACAAAATGTCTCTAACCCCATCAACACTGTGTTCATCAACAGCGTGAACACACTAAGTCCCTGGCAAAGTCCAAACGGCATGACTGCAAACTCAAAAAGTCCCTTGTGACAAGCGAAAGCCGTTTTCTCCCTACTCTCTTGATCCGCCATCTCTACCTGCCAGTATCCCGATTTCATATCTAACCTTGTGAAATATTTTGCCTTCCCCAGCAAGGACAAAATATCGTCTATGAGCGGTAGTGGATACGACGACTTCTTGGTAATCTCGTTTAGTTTTCGGAAGTCAACGCACAACCTCTTTGAACCATCTTTTTTTGGTCACTACTACTAAACTGAAAGACCATGGCGACATTGATCTTCTGATGATCCCTGCCTCTAACATCTCATCTACAGCCTTGTCTACTATCTCTCTATCCTGTAAAGGAACGCGGTAAGGTTTCACCCTTATTGGAGCGTGGTCTCCAGTGTCTATGCTCATTTTGACAGTGTTGGTGCGCCCTAAGTCCAGATCGCTACTCGCGAACAAATCGGAATGCTCCGATACCAGTTTAGTGACTGTGGACCTGATTGCGTCAGGCGCATCGATTTCTGTCAGATCAATGGAAGCGACTTCTCGTTCTTCCGTTCTGTTAGACACTGACTCTACCTGACTTACGCTGTTTGCCCTGCCTACCACACATCCCCTTTTTAGCCTGAAAGTTTTCTTGGTGTGATTCACTACTAAAAGGAAATGTCCTACCTTTGTTTCTCACTACCCCGCTCATCACAGATAGTCCTGGCTCTTCTGCAACAAACTCCCTATCTGTTGCTGAGACTTCTAAACATTCTTCCTTACTGAAGTACTGTGTACTCTTTATTCTAACCTGACAAATCTCCGCTGTATGTGGTTTCAATACTTTCGTCTTGTGTACTCTGACTAACGAAGATATGTGCATGTCTTGTTCGTAAGGTACATACGCATTCCCGACCCTAACCTTTCTCAAATCAAAATAGATGCGTGCTCCGTTCTTATCAAGCCAATCGTTTCCCAAAATGAAATTTATATTCATCTCTTTCACTACATAAAAACGATGTTTGAACGACTGCTTTACAATTTTGAAGTCCAGTTCTATACTGCCCACAACTCCTATCGCTTCCCCACTGACTGACTGTAGCGATACACTTCTTTTCTCTAGCCTTGGCTTGTTCTGCAATTTTTCATACGACTTTTTGCTAATCAACGATACTTCCGCCCCCGTATCTATGAGACTTCTAAACTTTTGACTTCCTACCTTAAAGACTATGCATTTTGGACTCCCCGCTAAGTTGATGCTAAAGGATCTACTGTTTCCCCCGTGCTGCTCACCGGCTTCTCTTGGTGCAGAACGTTCTAGTTTCCCTGTCGCTCCTGTCCTAGCCTAGCCCTACATTCTCTTTGTCGGTGGCCATAACCCCCGCATCGCCAACACCGCGCGTGTTGATACCTTTGCTGTGACAAAGACGACTTTTGCTGACCGACTGCGTTTATCCGCCTAGCCTTGCAATCACGTGCCTTGTGGCGTGGTCGTGAACTGCATCGAAAACACGCCCTATCTCTAGAGTGATCCACTTCCTTTGCAGACTGTTGCTGATCTCCATTGAAGGTGGGGATCAGCTGTGAATGAGTTGCACATTAACTAAGGATGACAACCTCTCTATCTGACTACCTAATGCGGCCAACACCGGGTTCAGTGGGTGTGGTCCTCCTACATAATTATTCTTCTGCCATTGTCACTACACTGGAATACAAAATATTGCTGGCCCTTACTCAAAACTGTAGCGATGACACAAAAAGGTCACTCACCTGTTTGTCCAGCGTTGGTGACGGTGGTTGTGGCCCGAGGTCGTTTCGTCTGCGGCCGGCTCCTTCTCGGTCTCGTTTCACGATCTTCTGTCTGCCTCTCGTTGCGTCTTCAGTTCTCGGCGTCGTCCGTTTGACGTAGCGTCGTTCTGCCATCCTCTGCGATAGTTCTGTCTTCCATCTCGTTCTGGAATCTGCGATTGTTCTGTCTTTGATCTCGTTCTGACATCCTGCGATGGTTCTGCTAAACCCGTTCTGACATCCTGGTCACGGCACCAAAATTGGTTGTTACGTGTTGCACTATGGACACGTAAAACAACTGAAGTCCAGTTATGGTTTTCTCTCGTGTTTATTTCAATCTAAAGAGCATTGTCTGGGGTTGGGCAAGACCAACCACAGACTACAATTCGGTCGTTCTCTCACTATTTGCTCTCTCTTCTACTTTCGTCCATCTCTCTCATTCTCCTCTCACTCTCCTCTCGTTGTGTTCCCTCTCTCGTTGTGTCTCTAGTTGTGTCCCTCCCGTTGTGTGTGTCCCCCAGTATGTATATACCCTTGCCCTTATCAATCATCTTCCCACTTAGGACCCGCCCCTCGTTTAGGGCCGGTCCCGTTACGTGATTATGGCGTCCCCGCGTGCGGACGTCCCGTTAATTAGATGCCATCCATTTCCCATATAGTAACAGTTTCCGGAGGGCCGGCCCGTTATCTTGATTAGAGCTGCCCGGCACGTCCGGTAGTTACATACAGACGCTGACCATATGTTATGTGACCGGAAACTACATCCAGATGCCGGATGTGGAGGCACGCGTCAGTAGTGCAACATAGATCGACCATGATAGTTCAAGGGTGGTGGCAGAATAGCTTGGCGCCGAAAGGCGCCACGCTATTCTGCCACCACCCTTGAACTATATTGGTCGAGCCGCATCTTGCTGTGGTGTGTCGCGGGCAGAAGGAGTAAAAGGAAACACAATTTTTAAATCTTTAGCAAGAATGAAGATTGTTTATCATGCAGACCCAAAGCCGGGCAGACCCTCCAGTGGCGGAAGCGGCACAGACGGTGGATATGGAGGGGCCGACATTGGCGATACGGAAATACTGGTCAGACGTAAGTGCTGTTGTTTGTTCTCTTAACCCCTTCACTGCCAGTGGACGCGAACTGTGTTTCTGAAGTCTTCGTTCATTCAACGCCAACGAGCTGGGCCAGCCTTTTTATAAATGGATACACAGTGGTGTCAGCAAGAGGCATAGATCCTCATCAGCCCCCGGCAACTGCGGTAAGTTAGTGCAACTGCGGGGGCTCATGCGGATCCGCGCCTCTTTGCATTAGGATCCTGTCCGAGAGAAAAGATGTTAAACTGTTTTGTTGTTGCATGAAGAACATGCATGCGCCGCGGTCTGGTTTTTTGTTGTTGTTCAAAGTACTTTGTCTTTGTGATAAAAAAAAAAGAGCAGGGGGAGGGGGGAGGGGGGATGGCGGGGTGGTGTGAAAGGGAAGGGGGTGGGGGAGGGGGAGGGGACACATTCGTCTGTGCGTATAGCTTTTCGTGAACATACGGTTGCTAGCAGGTAACGTGAAATGCACTTAGAAAGTTTATGTCCCGAGCCCTTTATGCCGTACTTCTGGAATGAATTCACCACTTGGCTGTCAAGAAAACATGCACACTATCCAACTGCAAGAGACATAGATCCTCATGAGCGGGGGCTCATGAGGCTCTATGTCTCTTGCAGAAATCACTTTGAGTTCACGTTTCTGTAGCGATTGACTGAAAACATTTCAGAAACGCAGTCTGTGTCTGCTGGCGGCTAAAGGGTCAAGGTTTGCTTGCTGAAGGGTCAAGGTTTGCTTGCTGAAGGGTCAAGGTTTGCTTGCTGAAGCGCGTCACTTCACAGCCGTAACACGCTGACCTATTTGTGTGGGTGTCTCGCTTTCGGTACGCACGTGTTGCAGGCTTGGAGGAGGACCTGAAGGAACTGCAGGCTAACGTGGGCTCGGCCACCACCCTGTGCGCTGTGGGCGCCCAGAGACTGAGCTTCATCCGCGGGAAGAAAATCACCGCACTCGAGCTGAAGGACCTGCAACAGGACGCTCTGATCGACCTCTTCAAGGGCGAGGTGGAGTCTCTTATTATAGCACGCTGTATACAGTGTAATAGGCAATTATAGCGTTTCCTTCGGAAACGCTATAATCTCCTATTACACGGTATAAATATAATCTATAAACACTATGATCGCCTTTAAGAGGGGAAAAGAGTCACCGCACTCGATCTGAAGGACTTGCAGCACCAGGCTCTTGATAAACTCTCTTTCCCGTAGGTGGTGGAGAATACATTTATTAAGATTTTAAGACGATACAAAACGAGAAGGGACTGAACGGGAAGGGTCAAGACGAGACGGGACGTATCGGGAAGCAAACCAAACGAGGCGAGACGGGGCAAATTGGTGATAATGAAACCTTTCATGCAACGGGATGGGACGAGACGGGAAGGGAATGGACGAAACGAGACGAGTCGAGTCGAGACGAGTTGTTGAGTTGAGACGACGTGAGACGAGACGAGTTGCGTCGAGTGGATTTGAGACGAGTTGAGCTGAGTTAAGTAGAGACAACACGAAACGAGACAGGTCGAGACGAGACGAGGCGAAATGAGTCCAGTTGAGTTCAGCTGAGCTGAGCTGAGCTGAGATGAGATGAGACGAGAAGTGACGAGACGAGACGGGTCGAGACAGGACGTGACGAGATCGAAACGAGACAAAACGAGACAAAACGAGACAAAACAAGACAAAACGAGACAAGACGAGACGAGATGGGAAAGAAAGGGTGATATGAAACATTTCTTGTAACTGGAAGGGACGAGTCGAGTTGAGCTGAGTTGAGACGAGACGACATGAGACGAGACGTGACGGGAAGGGTGATGACGAAATCTTTCATGAACCTTTCGAGGGCCGACGTCGGCTGCAGTGGGCGGGATCGGCCCGAAGACATTTACTTGTTGACGTCGGTGCCACAGGCGTGCTGAATTTGAAGATGAAATATGTGTGCAATCAGATCAAGGATCAGCAGCACCGTGCTGACGCGGCTCAGGAAGAAGTGGACGGCTTCGCAAAGCGCGTCATAGACACGGGCGTGGTGATCGACAACCAGGCGTACATCCTGAACCTCACCAAGCGCATCGATGACGCCCAGAACACCAAGACCCGCACGCTCTTGAACACGATCACCGAGCACAAGGAGACAGTTATCACCAACATCAACGGCAGCATCGCCTATCTGGAGAAAGACCTCTACGATGTCCAGGACAATGTGGCGGCTGTCCACGAGTTTGTGGAGAGCAGGAAGTGTAAGTCATGTGTAATATGTTCATGTACTAGCTTTAGTCAAGTGGGAAAATAACAAACGAGCATAACTGTGTGTTCAGGAAACTTAGAGCTGTCTGAGCATTCTGTTTTTGTCAGGGAGGTTCAGGTCTGGGTGAGGGCATTGGCGCCGGACACAGATGCCTTGGCGACGGGCTTCACCCATCCCGAGTCATTGTCCATTTGTGTTGTGATGTTATTGTACGTCGTGGAATGAGCGAGTGAGTGAATGTGAGCAGCTCCTGCGGTGGCAAGACAGTTTTGGATATGTAGGATTAATTTCTACCACAGAAGCAATAAAGTCATCTTGAATCTTGAATTTGTTGGTATAGTCTTTACTTTGGTAATTCAGAAGTAATGCAACTGTGGTTGATTTTATTCCACTTATGCCCATAACATTTTTTTCATAAATTTTAAAGTACCTTCCATTACTGATAACACTGCATTGTAGCTTTCTTCGACAGTTGTGGAACAATTTATTTGGTCGTCCGAAAATAGTAAATCACGTAGTTGTAAACTGCATCCCTTGTCCTTGTGGGCTTGAGTTACTCAGGTGGTAGCGCATTCGCCTCTCGTCCGGAAGGTTTCGGGCTTAAATCCAGCTGTTGTCAAACTTTGTCCACATTTGTTTAGATTGTACGGACGCTTTTCCGAAGCCCCGTCATTGAAATCACTCCCTGATGGACAAAAGACATTAAGCCCTGAACGTTTGAACGTTTATGACGTCGAGTCCTGGGCCGGCGATGTAGGGCTAAATGTAAGGGGTCAAGGGATGTAACTGTGTATGCATTTGGCCAGCATTGAGTGATTCCCCTTAGCACGTGCGGTGTTTGTCCGTATTTGTTAGCTTACTGTTTGTAGTAAATGTCTGTCTCTGGGTTTCATGCCGTCTGTCTGCTAGCCTAACCGTGTTGACCCCTGCTGGCGATACCGTTCGACGAAAAAGACTCGTATTTACAAGTCTGTTCCGCAGAACGATTTCCAGGGGAGGATCAGTTACCTCGAGGAGGAGGGGGGGGGGGAGGTCCAACGTTTTGTTTGGGACCTTCAACCGGATACAAAAGGCCTCCCCGATGCTACACCTTGCTTCCAGGGGCCAAAAAAATCGAACAGCAGGGGGGGGGGGGGAAGGGGGGGAGGGGGGATAGAAGAAGAAGGCGCGTGCGTGTTAAGACTCTCACCATTTGCCAAAATATCAAAAACGGGGGTGGGGGGGGGGTAGTGGGGGGGAGGGGGGGGGGGTGGGGTGGGGGGGTCCAAACGCCCCCTAAAGCGACTTTGTTATAGCATTGGGGGGGGGGGGGGGGGGGGTCCGGAACCCCTGTGACCCCCCCCACCCCCCCCCGAGCCGCCCCTGGTTTCATCATAGCAGGTAATAGGTTAAACTAAAACGCCTTCAGTTTGAAGAAGACAGCCTAAATGTACCCCTTCACGGCCGATACCGATAAAGGGAACACAACCCAACTGCAAGAAGCATAGATCCTCATGAGCCCCAGCGACTGCGGGGGCTCATGAGGATCTATGCCTCTTGCTGAGACCAATGTGTGTCCATGTTTCTAGGACGGTGTTGGCTTCTGGTCGTTGAATGAACCAGGATTTCAGGATCAGAAGCGTACGTACAGTGGCATGGAAGGGGTTAATATCCCAAACACGCTAGGGCTCATTAAAAAAAAAAAAACCAACAGAAGTGCCATTTGCAGACAGAAGTGGCTACCCACTGGAATGATTTCAAACTCCTGTGTGTTTTAGGCGAGTACGGCTTCTTCTCTCTCAACCTGGACGTCGACAGCCCCGGCAAACGCATCGACTTTCGGACCAAGTTTGACGACACACCGGACATCGCTGTCAGCCATGTCGGTTTCTCCGCCCATCTGAACGTTGAGCACTACGGCGACAAGGAGCCTATCGATGTCCTGGCCTTCGACAAATTCGTCGGCGTCCACGCGGATGCTTATGGCTTCGAGGCGAAGGCTGTGGACAGCAGCAAGGGCCGCGTGAACGTGAAGATGGTCTACTGCAGCTTCATGGCCTGTCAGAACGTCAACGACGCGTTCACGCTGCCGCACAGCCATCATTAAGACCGTCAAGAGTCCGTGTAATGGACCATTGTGGCGTCTCCTTGGGAAACGCTGTAGTCGCGTGTAATGCGGTATTCGGTCAAATCATTCGAGACGTGCTGCATTCGGATACGCGGCGTCAAGCCTCGTATCATGTCGCACGTCTCGGATGAGTTAACGCTGGTTCGCCATACTAATGCCACCAACACCTACATCCAGCTACGTACAGTGTTAACGTTTATATTTATTTTATTTTATTTTTAAAGGCACGTCTTTCAGTCAACTTCACAGTGGGAAAAGACGCTAAGACCAAAACTTGTAACGTTTAACCCATTAAGTGTCAAAACAAATGTGAACGCCACCCAACTGCAAGAGGCATAGATCCTCATGAGCCCCCGCAGTTGCGGGGGCTCATGAGGATCTATGCCTCTTGCTGACGCCACTTTGAATCGACGTTCATGGGACAGCTAGGTGTTTTTGGTTTTAAATTAACGAAGATTGCAGAAACACTGTCTTTTGTCAGCCGGCACCGAATAGGGTTAATTTTGTACAATCAAAATTGTGAAAACTAAAGGACTTTGCGAGCCCATTGCGAGAGCCCTGAATGAGTACCTCAATCTGAGGCTGACTGGAGCTTGGAGCCAATCCGTACCTCGTTACTTTGAGAATGCGAGCTAGCCTTTTGTTAGCGCCAGTAAACTTGTCCCAACACATGCTGGGACTGCTCTGATGAACTGAATTCGGCACTCGGTTACATGCAGACAATTTATCCTGACTTTATTCAACACCAGAAGACCCTAGCTAACCCAAAGTGGTCTCAGCATGAGGTATCGGATCCTCATGAGCCCCCGCATCTGCGGGGGCTCATGAGGATCTACACCTCTTGCAATGGGATCTACTTCACGTTTTCTCGGAACTGAGCGGGCTCAAAGCAAACAGATGGCCGGATGTTTGGATGTCGGTGTGGGTCAAGTGAAACAGTTTGGACGCACGCCTTTGAAATGAGATACATAACTTGTTTTTCGACAATTTTTACTCTCCGTATTTTCCATCCAATTGTTGTATATATATATAGATATCATGACCCGTACTTACACTATTATTATTATTATTATTATTATTATTATTATTATTATTATTATTATTATTATTATTATTATTATTATTATTATTATTATTATTATTACGCTTCTCTCGCTGTACATGAAACAGAAATATTCTGACACCAGGAGACAGTTTGACAATAATGATATTGACATCAACCCGCAAGTGTTATTTGATCGTGAAGTCTAATTTTTATAAACCAATGACAGTATTGCTAGATTGTCGTATAAAACGAGATTTTATAAATGATAATAATTATATGAAGAATCATTTTATTAATCTGTTAGTCCTTAACTCCTTGTACCCCAAGACCGAAATCCCCAAATGTTGCCGTTGTCCTCTGAAGACTGCGTTGCAGTGCAGGACACAGATCGACCATGATAGTTCAAGGGTGATGCCAGAATAGCTTGGCGCCTTTGGGCGCCAAGCTATTCTGGCATCACCTTTGAACTATCATGGTCGATCCTTATCTTGTTGTGGCGTGTCTGGGGTAGAATGAGATTTAAGGCGGCAACCCATAAACACCAACCCGATCCGAATCCGAACTGAGCGAGTCCAAAACTGAAAGAAAAATTCGTGCGAGTTCTTTTCATGCTTGTGTGTTTGCGTATGCCCGATGCGGACACGAATTCGTATCCTGCTTCGAACGAAAATGACGTAATTTTCAATGGAAAATTGCATCACCACATCGGGTTCGGATCGTATTCGTATCGGATTCGTGCTTATGGAAGCTTAGCTTTAAGCATCGGTTCCATAAGTACGAATCCGATACGAGTACGATCCGAACCCGATGCGAATTGGTTTCCGCATCGGCCATATGGAAACACACAAACATGAAAAGAACGTGCAAGAACATTTCTGTTTCGAACCCGCTTCGGATTCGGATCGAGTTCGTATCGGATTCGTGTTTATGGGTCGCTCACCTTAAGCTGTCGGTAGCTGTTTTTGTCGCGATGATTCCTGTAGGACGTGAGGAATGTTGTTATTCCTGTAGGTCATGAAAAATGTTGTTATTCCTGTAGGACGTGAGGAGTGTTGTTTTTACTGTAGGACGTGAGGGATGTTGTTATTCCTGCAGGACGTGAGAAATGTTGTTATTCCTGTAGGACGTGAGAAATGGTGTTAATGTTGTTATTCCTGTAGGACGTGAGGAATGTTGTAATTCCTGTAGGACGTGAGAAATGTTGCTATTCCTGTAGGACGTGAGAAATGTTGTTAATGTTGTTATTCCTGTAGGACGTGAGGAATGTTGTTATTCCTGTAGGACGTGAGAAATGTTGTTATTCCTGTAGGACGTGAGAAATGTTGTTATTCCTGTAGGACGTGAGGGATGTTGTTATTCCTGTAGGACGTGAGAAATGTTATTCCCGTAGGACGTGAGAAATGTTGTTATTGTTGTTATTATTGTAGAACGTGAGGAATGTTGTTACTCCTGTAGGACGTGAGAAATGTTGTTATTCCTGTAGGACGTGAGAAATGTTGTTATTCCTGTAGGACGAAAGGGATGTTGTTATTCCCGTAGGACGTGAGGGATGTTGTTATTCCTGTAGGACGTGAGAAATGTTGTTATTCCTGTAGGACGTGAGAAATGTTGTTAATGTTGTTATTCTTGTAGGACGTGAGAAATGTTGTTATTCCTGTAGGACGTGAGGAATGTTGTTATTCCTGTAGGACGTGAAAAAATGTTATTCCTGTAGGACGTGAGGAATGTTTTTATTCCTGTAGAATGTGAGGGATGTTGTTATTCCCGCAGGACGTGAGAAATGTTATTCCTGTACGATGTGAGGAATGTTGTTATTCCTGTAGGACGTGAGGAATGTTGCTATTCCTGTAGGACGTGAGGAATGTTGTTACTCCTGTAGGACGTGAGGAATGTTGTTATTCCTGTAGGACGTGAGGAATGTTGTTATTCCTGTAGGAATCATCGCGACAAAAACCGCTACCGACTGCCAGAGCGTTAACCATCGTGTGCATCCAGCCAGCTGTACTGCAAATACTACCTTTGGTTGCACGAATACAAGGGTGAATACTGTACGTGCAGTGTATGTTTGACCACATGTGTTCAGTCCGAGATTTCGCGTGATGATAAAAGTCTGAGCAGCTTTGTGTGTGTGTGTCTCTATTTGCTTTGTGCATTTCTGTTGCGAATTCATATGTTTAACGCCCTTGTGCATGCAGATACCGGTACTGTAAACAGTGTGTGTGTGACGTACTGTAAACAGTGTGTGTGATGTACTGTAAACAGTACCGGTGGCTGCCGCATGCATAAGGGGGATAAACAATATTGGAGAGAGCTGAACGATGCTTGCGAATGAACTGGTGGGTAGGTGGGCCAGTTAGTGAGCGGGTGGGTGCTTCAGCGAGTGGGTGAGTTGGTGGCTGAGTGAGTGTATTGCAAATAATTATGACTGCGTCTCACACACGCACGCATTCACATATAATACTATCTCACCCAAAACACGTGGACACACGCAAGCACGCATACACACACACACACACGCAAAAGTACGCACACACAAACACACATTCACACGCACGCACAAACACACACACACACACACACACACACACACACAAACACATACACACACGCGCACACATACAAAGAAACGCACCCCACACGGGCACGCACACGCGCGCACAAACGCACACTGACACGCACGCGCGCGCGCGGACACACACACACACGCACGCACACACGTGCACACACACACACAAACACACACACGCACACAAACACGCATACGCACGCATGCGGGCATGCACACACACACACACACACACACACACACACACACACACACACACACACACACACACACGTATGCACGCACACACACGCTCGGTGAGGTAGAGTGTGACAATGAGCGAAGTGTACCCTTTACTGTCGGTAAATGCAACATTGTAATCATAACCCTACATGGCAAGAGAAACGCTTAGCCGGACACAGTTCATGACGCACTCGAGGATGTCACAAAGTAACCTACACAGAAATGACGCACGCGAGGATTTGTTACAAAGTATCCTACACAGAAACAAAAATGTTTATAATAAAATTTACTACACGATACAAAGTGACACTATTCTTATTCATCCATATTCTTAAATAAACTTCAGTCACTGAAATTCTCACAAGACAGTAAAGTCAACTGCCCTCTGAAGGCAAGAAGAGATGATCAAGTCCATGTTTGTGAAAAGTGCGATTGACACTGTATTACAACGAACATCTCGCTTTCCACAGAAACGGACTTACAGTCTTTCTCCTCTACACGACCCGCCGTGAGATAGCATTAGTTGCCTGCTCGGCGTTAAGCCCAAATATCTAACTAACCTCTACACGTCAGTACTTGCACAAACGAGGGAACATGCGCCGTCCCATCACCGCGCCTTGGTAATGCTAGGGGTTTCCTGCTTGTTGCTTAAAATGTGTGCTGCTCTGTGATTTTGGACCTTACGAAGGTCAAAAATCACAGACCAGCACACAATGAACCCCACGAGCGAATTGTACATTAAGCTTAACGGAAAATTGTGTTCTGTCGATAAAAAAAAGTCCCTGGCAGAAAAATACAAATAAAGCCGCGTTAACCGTGCAGAAGACACTGAACCCCTCGCTTAACCCCTTCGCTGTCGAGAGAAAATGTCGCAACAATCCAAGCGCAAGAGGTATAGGTCCTCATGAGCCCACGCAGTTGCGGAGGCTTATGAGGATCTATGCCTCTTGTTGAAACGACCTTGTATCCAAGTTCGTTTGACGTCTTGGGATCTTTGAAGTTGAACTGAGCGTGATTTCAGAAATCACTTGGCAGGGAAGGGGTTAATTATTTCCTTCCACAATGATTAAAAAAAAAAAATAATCAGAACAATTATTCGGCAGAAACATTTCTGACAAAACGCGGCTTCGAAATTGTAAAAATTCAACGCTATGCTTTTGTGCATTTACATCAAATAAATGTAAAAATAGTCACCGTATTAAAAATACGTATAGTATCCTATGTGTTTTGTTAACACTTTGTAGGTAAGGTCATTGAGCGCTTTGGTTGTCGGTAGCGGGTTTAGTCGCGATGATTCCTGCAGGAATAACACCAGCCTTACGTCCTGAAGGGATCATTGCGACTGAAACCGCTACCAACTCGCAAAGGGCTTGATTATGAATGTGTGACACAACCTCACAGCCAAACACAAAGAAATCCTGACTCATGCATATTAAAATCGTCAACACGAGTACCATAACAGATAGGATACAAATTAACATGTCCAGTAATGCCGGCAAACCCAATGCAGGTACGAGACAAAGGAGCTAACCAACGTGTGTATAGTATTTGCAACAAGACTCGTGTGCGGCTGAATGGGAATTTACTACAGAGAAGTGAATTACCGATGCCATATTTTGACAAATACATTACGAATAAAAATTTGTGACAAAATCGGTGATTGGGTAAGTGTGTGTGTATGTGTGGGTCTATGATTCTGGACCTTACTGCTTCCAGCCGTAAGGTCCAAAATCACAGACCCGCACACGCACCGGTAATGATGATGACAAACATGACAAAATGGACATGGGTAACACCAATGGCATGGTTCGGTCTTTGGCAAGAAACAGCTGAAATACAAACACACACAAAGCATTATCAAGACAAACGTGACCTTATGCACAATCCTCTTTAACACTTTCGAGACGTGCCGCATCCGAATACGCGGCATGAAGCTGCGTATCCGAATGCGGCGCGTCTCAAACGAGTTAACAACACATAAATCAACAATATTCTGTCGTTTATTGGCTAACGCCAGCATGTCAATTTTTGAGAAAAGCGCGATTGTCATTGTTATACAATGAAAATCTCGCTTTTACTAAAACATGGACTTGCTTTTGCCTAGTTATAACGGCAATATTGTGTCAGAATCATATTTGGGATCAACGTTACCATACATCGAACCCCATGGCGCCCAAGGTCATCGGGCTGATGTCGGCCCTATGACCTTTTGCGCATTGGGACAGTTCCACGGGTAGTCTTTTTCGGGCATTCTGGAAGAAAGCATATTTTTCTAAATATTTGAAATTTACTATGTTTTCCCCCCTTAAAATGTGTCCAACGTTGTATTGTGCTACGTGCTTTCAAAGTTCACCTCGCCGTGTCCAAAGCTGCCGATATCTGCATGTATAGTTAGTTACATGTTGTTACGTGGGGTTGGTCGCTCTGACACATTATTTCCCTTTGTCTCTCACACGTTTACAGTTCGCGTATTCATGGTAAAAACATTGGAATTTGTCTTTATACAAACAAACATCCCTTGAAATTGTAAACACACAGATTCTGTCCAGTAATCGGTAAGAGGCATCTTACTTAGCGAACTACCAGTTTAATGTCCCAACATGTTTTGTTGTTTTGCTTGCGGACAGACGTGTGTCTTTTCAGTCATAAATGGTACAGATAAGTCGTAAATTTCAAGAACGCAACAATCTGTTTTATTTACGCGTTTCTGCGTTACCTCTGCATCTTCCAGCAGAGGTCCAGGGAAGGATAAGAAAATGCGATGGGCTGAATACACATTTCGGAAGGATAAATCGTCAGTGTGTGAGAAGGTAAGAGTTTGAATACAATTCTCCAGGAGAAAGCCAGACATAGGACTTCCGAGGCAACGCGGAGACACAGCATTCTGAATGAAGTGCACGCAGCTAGCCAGTCATTGACGTGAGAAGCAGCGAGAAAGAAAACCGCCATTGATAGGAAAAGATGGAGGACGTAGGACAGCAAAGACCCCGTATGTAGAACCAGTAGCAACTGAGGAGGCCTTCAGCGAACACAACTTGGGGCATTGCATTAACAGAGCTTCAGAGGCACAGTTTGCGTTCACTGATAGTGCAGGGAAAACGGCCTAAGTAAGTAAGTAAGTAAGTAAGTAAGTAAGTAAGTAAGTAAGTAAGTAAGTAAGTAAGTAAGTAAGTAAGTAGGTAAGTAAGTAAGTACTGAAGTAAGTAAGTAAGTAAGTAAGGGAAGCGTGAAGGAAGGAAGGAAGCACTGAGGGGGAGGTCAATCAGTAAGTCAGTTAAATGCGTGAGACTCACACACGCAGTATCGCCACTGAGTGTAGCAGACAGGTTTAGAGCACAGCACAAGCTTAGGACTCCCACACAGTTCTGTCTGTGCCAAGAAGCCTATGCGCATTAACCCATTACAATCTAAGGCTGATTTTTTTTTTTAAAGTGCTTATTGTCCTATTAAGGCTGCATTACAGATTACAAGACAGATCAACCATTTTAGTTCAAGGGTGGTGCCAGAATAGCTTGGCGCCTCAGGCGCCAAGCTATTCTTGCACCACCCTTGAACTATCATAGTTAAATTTATTTCAAGCAACGGGGTATCAGGTTGAAAAGTATTAAGTCCATTTGCAGCTGCTCTTATGACAGGCGCTGCAAAGGGACATAACCCGTGTCGGCTTCCTGGTCATGTGGACATATTTTGGGATTGTCTTTCTCTTTTAACTTTGAAACAAAGAAAACAGCTTTGTATCCAAAGTACAGGATTCGCACCAAGATAAATAATGTAGACACTTGTAATATTTATAGTGTATACTGGAGATCACAAAAAAAGAAGAGGAAGAAGAAGTAGACAGAAAAAAAGCGACATCATTAAAATCATTGGAAACATTGCAGTGTGTCCAATGATTTGAATGATTTCGCGTTTCTTTTTGTCATCCGTACACTTTATTATTGCCCAATGAAACTGTTCGTGCGTGAAACTTTACCACACAAGATAAAACGCAAAACTGAACTGTGATCTTAATTCATGAAATACTTACTGACCTTGACAACATAATATTCAAATAAATTTAAAATATCCCAATTATGTACGTGCAGAACAACAAGACAATCATTATGGAAATAATTTGTAATTTCTCAAAAACCTTTAATTGTTTGCGTCATTAGTGCTCCGAACAAACGCTACATTATGTACAGTTTTGAAAAAAAAAAAAAAAAAAAAAGGCAGACAGACAATTCAATTGGCAATGCATCTCGTTTCTTCGGGATTGAAGACACATACACACAAAATTACCCTTTACAACACAATATCTGAGTGGGGAGGGCCTCAGCTTTTCTCGTTTACAGTCACCCCTTCACCATCAATGATCTCCATGGAATCCCGAAAACGCCACACGCAGAAAACGCAGTAACCGCCCTGCGTGAGAATTGCAGATTTGAAGCGAGCCAGCAAGAGACGTAGATCCTCACCAGCCCCCGCAGTCGCACTAACTAACCGCAGTCGCACTAACTAACCGCAGTCGCACTAACTAACCGCAGTCGCACTAACTAACCGCAGTCGCACTAACTAACCGCAGTCGCACTAACTAACCGCAGTCGCACTAACTAACCGCAGTCGCACTAACTAACCGCAGTCGCACTAACTAACCGCAGTCGCACTAACTAACCGCAGTCGCACTAACTAACCGCAGTCGCACTAACTAACCGCAGTCGCACTAACTAACCGCAGTCGCACTAACTAACCGCAGTCGCACTAACTAACCGCAGTCGCACTAACTAACCGCAGTCGCACTAACTAACCGCAGTCGCACTAACTAACCGCAGTCGCACTAACTAACCGCAGTCGCACTAACTAACCGCAGTCGCACTAACTAACCGCAGTCGCACTAACTAACCGCAGTCGCACTAACTAACCGCAGTCGCGGGGCCTCGTGAGTATTTATGTCGCATGCAGGTGGGTGGCGTGTGTCTGTTTTCGGCAGGTGAAGGGGTTAAGAAGATATTGTCCACTGGGTGCCTGGTCCCTTACCCATTCCAAGTGAGGTTTTTCGGACTGTTTATTTTACACACGAGCAGTCCAGTCCCACCGCAAGGGACGGGAAATCCGAGAGTTGTGTGTCCTTGACAAGCCCCCGGGTCGTCAAGCGAGCGACAAAGGGACATAACTCGTCTTCCGAATCCTGTGGTTCCGCTAAGTTACAGTACGAGACATAGCAGATATTATCTGACACCTCACGCCGGGTCAGAGTAAGCAAGAAAAAAACAAATATTTAAACCACACAAAACTAGTATTACCTGGAGACGCAAATTCCACCGAAAAAAAGATTTTTTAAAAATATAGATATATATATGAACAGTAAAACTAGAGAATAGGTGTCTGTGATTATCAGCCCTTGTCACCGTATTGATTACACATAATATGTATTTAAGGGCGCCGAAGAGTCTATACACACTGGGTTCTAATAATTCTGTATTCTTGCTACCATAATGCCATCCAGTGGCTTCCGATTCAAATACGTGTACTCTCAAGCATGAGCCGACGGTGTGGGTCACAGCAAATATCGAAACGGGAACGGTTGAAATAGTTTGTGTGCAGGTCTGTGATTTGGGACCTTACGGCCGTAGGCCGGAAGGTCCCAAATCATAGACCTGCACACGCATAGTATATGCCACTCGTCTATACAAAAAGAAAAAACAACAACAATTTTTTATTTGTCTCCGGCAGAAAAAAAAAACAGATGTAGATTTGTCACCCAAGAGGTATAGGTCCTCATGAATCCTTGCAGCCTGCGTGGGGTTTATGAGAGTCTATGCCGACTTGAAGGCTGGTGGAACTGGATGCTTAACACTAATACAGTGCGACCTGCGTGGAGCAGCCGCCTTTTCTTGCAAGAAAAAGAGGTCTGAAAAAACAGGTGCTCTCTCTAGTGTCACCGGATGATTTGCTTAGTTCGGGTTTAACGTCCACGGCACCGAAGTGATAATGGACGGCCCTGACGGGCGGGTTATGGGGGGGGGGGGTGGGGGGGGGGAGAGAAATCTATTTCCTATGGAGTACGACCTGAACACTGATCAAATCAGGCGCACTGCAACTATGGCACTTCAAGTTGATTTACCAGAACCTTTCAACGGACATGCTATGGAACAGGCCCGTCCTTTTTCCCTGGATTGGTGTCGCCTGTCATTAAAGACCATCATTTAGGTGGCTGCAGCCACAGCCACAGCCACAGCTACAGCCACAGCCACAGCTACAGCCACCAAAATGACGGTCTTTAGTGACAGATGGTTTATCATAAGCGTGGTCTATCAAAACAGGCTCTGCCGTAAATTAACATGTAGCTGTGACTGGGAACTGGTGACCATTCAGCCCTGACGCACTACAGCAGGAAATGGGGCGACCATGATAATTCAAGGATAGTGCCAGATTTATTTAATCTGGCACTACCCTTGAATTATCATGGTCGGTCCATCTCCTGCAACAGGTGCATAGTCGTTTGATGACGCCCCCCAAATTTGGGAAAGCCGTGCGTCGGGCTGAATGAGGTAACAACACAGGGTTAGCAAGGAAAACCACAGGCGACAGCTGACACAAGAAGACACATTCAAAATTTGCTGGGAACCCTTTCAGCGTCAACACCACTACTCGTGAGAGGGCGCAATCTAGGGTCCGACAACAACCGGAGCAGTAAGTGCTTTCCTCCCCTTGTTTGGCCACAGAATTGTAAATGTCTGCTGTCAAGCCTTTCAGTAGGGATGACATTTTTTGTACGGATCTTTTTACTGAGAAATTCAAAAGAAAACGGACATTTTCAAGGCGCGAAAAGATACTGAAAGCGTCATTTGCGCTCGTGCCAAACCCTAGTCCTTGCAATTCTTTGACAACTTTCTAAAAACTAGTAGCACGTGTTAAATATGATGCATGTGTTACTGCCTAGTATCCGCCCCAGCAAGCAACGGAAGGGACACAAGGGGAAACTTGAGCTTAAGTCTGGATATCAGCATCTTCCTTAGAGTATATATATAGAGCTAATTATGTACACGCTTGGCAGCTGCCACTGTCTCGCTCGTTACATTGGCGAGATAGCAGCGCTTGAACTGCAAGATATTGGCAAAGTCTGTGCGGCATGGTACTGTCAGCAACACTGCTGCGCTCCTCACAGGCAGACGCGAGCTGCACGAAGTTCAGCACACGTTTAAAATCGTCCGAGGAATGAACGTCTGTGCAACGCAGCCCCAGTCACAGTGTCCATGGAATGAATGCTTGTGCAACGCAGCCGCAGTCTTCTACAGGAGGCATATTCTCATAAGCCAACGCCGCAGTTGCAGGGGCTTATGAAAATGTATGCCTCTTGTTGACATGCTCGGTCACATTTACATCAAGTATACTTCCTCAGACCGAGGCAGGTATCTGGATTAATGCCGTTTACGACTGAATTACGCTAGATGTCATCCGTTTTCTTTTCATTCACTATGGAGCAGTCTCCGTCTCGCCAGGTTCGTCACGTTTGCGAGACAGAGGCTGGTTTGAGCTGCAAGATGTCGGCATTGTCACGGTCTATGGACTGCACCGCGGCCTCTGTCTCGCTGGCCATTTCATGAGCCACGGGGATAGCTTTGGGCGGCGACGGCGAGAACGGGGACTCCGTCACGTGCTTCATTAGCATACTGTCCAATGAAACAGGGCCGTTGCTAGAGGCGATGTGATTGGCTGATGAGATAGACAGGACCTGTCTGCCGAGTGACGTCAGACTGGAGATCGGAAGGAGCGTGGGCTGATTGGCTGAGCAGACAGGGGCGTTAAGCGCGGCCAGCACGGCGGAGTTGTGTCCCTGATACAGGGTGGAGTAGCTGGGCAGAGGTTTCATGTTCTCGCTGCTGGCTGCAAAAAGAAACGTTCATAAATTAACCCCCTTCTGGTTACATACTCAAAGGGGTTAATGTGTATTCAGTCAGGGATGTGCGCCGGCCTTTCTCTCCAAAATCAGGCGCAGAGACCAACACCAGGGATTGTATATAGAATCCCTGCCAATTATAGAAACCCTGCCAACACTAATATTATATTGACGAGCAGCAGAAATGCGACATTTTGGAATCATCGGAAACACGTTGATTCCAAAAAGGTCGCATTTCTTTTCCTTGTCAGTATATTACAAAATTGGTTTGAGACACGAATGGCTACAACTATAATATTGTTCAGTGTGTCCATTTTTAAGAAAAGCAAGATTTTTCTTGTGGAACAATGACTATCACGCTTTTCACAAAAATAGACTTACTGGAGTTTAACTCACTCGAGACGTGCCGCGTCTGGATACGCATAAGCCGCGTATCCGGAGGCGGCACGTCTCGAATGAGAATGTTCATTTTTGCGAGAGTTACACAATACATTTTCGCTTTTCTCAAAAAGTACATAACGAGTTTCGCCAAAAAGTACATAACGAGTTTCGCCAAAGAACTGCAGCACTGCAGATACATGCGATAACACAGTAAATATCAGCAGCAACTGCTGCTCACAGCTGGTGTGAAAGAAACTAACAAAAGCAATAGTTCTAATAAACGCAACAGTTCTTAATATCATCCATATCCAAAAAGGTCTCAAAGTCCACTGAAATCACCAACAAAGAAAAGAACGAAAAAAAAAAAGCGCTTAGAAAGGACAGATAAACAAACTTCCTCGAACACATGTTTTCATTTTCCTCAAACACAGCTAAACAAACTATGTTGTACTTTTCAAGCGTGTATCTTTGTTTGTTTGGTATTTCTTTAATTATACCCGTATGCCGTGCTCGTGCAACCTTCGGACCTCTTGGCCTCTCTCGTGGGGAGCAGGCTTCCATACAACCTTCCTGATTATGCAACCCAACCTCTGTTATATTCTATTCCTATTCTATTCCTATTCTTTATATTCTGTTCTATTCTATTCCTATTGTATTGTGTTCTATTATATTCCTATTTTGTTATAATCTATTCTGTTCTATTCCTATTCTATTCTTGTTCTATTCTTGTTCGATTCATATTCTATTCTATTTTGTTCTTATTTATTCCTTTCTATTGCCATTCTCTTCTATTCTATTCCTGTTCTATTCCTATTCTATTCCTATTATATTCCTATTCTATTCCTATTTTATTCCTATTCTATTCCTATTCTATTCCTATTCCATTCTATTCCTATTATATTCTAGTCTATTCTTTTGAGTTGTTTTGAGCAACTACCTTAACTCATTCGAGACGTGCCGCCTCCGGATACGCGACATAAGCCGGGTATCTGGAAGCGGCACGTCTCGAATGAGTTAACGTGGTCTCATCAGACAGCAGCTGTCTCTTCCGACAAAAAAGTACCCAACGGAGAAAGAAACACGCTTAGAAAAGACGGGTACAACACAATTTATTAATATTTCGGGTAAATACCCTTTGTCAAAATAAACAAACAAACAGAGAGATTAGCCGCTACTTATCTTCATTGGCAGAAGGAAGTTGCCACATTCCTTCTGCCAATGAAGATAAGTAGCGGCTGATCTCTCTGTTTGTTTGTCTATTTTGACAAAGGGTATTTACCCAAAATATTAATAAATTGTGTTGTACCCGTCTTTTCTAAGCGTGTTTCTTTCTCCGTTGGGTACTTCTTTGCATATTACACGCTTGGCAGTCACCTTTTTGGTCTGGATTGATTGTCTCTTCAGACGTTTTAAAGGGCAGGGGGCAAGTCGTCACCAGTCATAAAGCAAAATCATGTAGTGGGCTACAACCACCTAAAAGACGGTCCTTAGTTTGTGCAGTGCCCAGATAATCTGAACACGAACCCAAAGACTGCAAGAGGCACAGATCCTCATGAGCCCCTGCAGTTCAGCGGGGGCTCATGAGGATCTATGCCTCTTGCTGACACCGCTTTGAATCCGCGTTGCTGGGTTATCTAGGGCGTATTAGACTTGAACTAACGAAGAGTGCAGAAACACGGCCGTCTGCATTACTGAGCTTGCACTGAACTGGTGGTCGCTTTTACTCATTCAGCCCGGCGGCCGTATTTCCCAAATTTTGGAGGCGTCATCTAAGGACTATGCACCAGTCGAAGGAGATGGGTCGACCATGATAATTCAAGGGTAGTGCCAGGTTAGCTTGGCGCCTGTCGGCACCAAGCTAATCTGGCACTACCCTTGAATTATCATGGTCGACCATTCTCCTGCTGTAGGGCGTCAGGGCTATATGGGTAAAAAAAAAATAAAATGCTGCAGCAAATCTGTTTTTTTCAGTTTTCCATGGAAGTACGATAATCGAAGGCCTAGCCGTAAAACTGATTACTGAAGTCAGCCGCAGCGGGCCATCGCACAGTCGTGTTGGTGTAATCCACTGTCGTGCGCGGGCCCGCCGGGACCGACCTCGGTCCGATGGCTTTCACGGACTGGGCTGAAAGGTAAAACAAGTGAGGGTTTGTACCTGCCATGGAGGCGCTGGTGGTGTCCGCCACGCGCGACAGCGTGAGATCTAGCAGCCCCTGGGACGATCCGGATCCACCTAACGATCCACTGGATCTAGACAACATATCGGATACGTGCGAACCGGCTCCAGACATGACCATACCGGCTTCCGAGACGTGGAGCGCAGAACCGGATGAAAGCAAAGAGCCGGGGAAACTGGGCAAAGACAGCCCACCAGAGCCGGATAGCCCGCCACCGCTTAGCCCAGATCCTGTGCCATTCATCCCAGAACCGGGTAAACCAGAGCCGGATAGCCCAGAACCGGATAACCCAGAGCCGGATAGCCCAGAGCCGGATAGCCCGGAGCCGGATAAGGCGGACCCAATACTCGGCAAACGGGTGCCGCCTCCGCCATAAGCAGCGGGCCCTAGGGCAGAGGAGAGGGTGAGAGAGTGGGTGTGTGCAATGGACCCGTGATTGTCGTGCTGCATGTGGTGTGACTGTTGTTGTTGCTGCTGTTGTTGCTGACCGTGGTGCTGGTTGGACTGGTGGTGGGGGAGGGGGTTGTGCAAGGAGGGGGGCTGGGAGGAGTGCTGTAGGAGGGAGGGGTCGTAGGGAGGGACAGAGGAGGAGTCCTTGTTGCCCTTGGACTTGGAGGAGGAGCTCTTGGGTTTTCTCTTGCGTGTCTGGATGCCGTCCTTCTTCATGGACAGTGGGCGCGCCACCTGCAACACGGGGGATGAGTGAGTGAATAAATGAATGAACGTGTGGACGGATGGACCCGTTCGTGTGTTCGTCCTTTCGTCCGTTCATCCCGACGGACGAAAGGACGAACACACAAACGGGTGGGTAGGTGGTTTGTGGATGGATGGATGGATGGATGGATGGATGGACGTATGGATGGACGGACGGATGAGTAGAGGGATGAATGCATGGAAGCACTTATGCATAAATGAATAAATGAATGAATGAATGAATGAATAAATGAATGAAAGAATGAACGAATGAGCGAAATAATGAATGAGTATATGAATGAATGAATGAATGAATGAATGTTTCTAAAATCGAATAACACACACACACACACACACACACACACACACACACACACACACACACACACACACACACACACACACACACACACACACACACACACAACACAACACACACACACAAACAGCCTGAGGAACTCTTGCCTGCAATATGAGTTATTTTCTTCACAGGCCTAGACGTAAACACATACACGCAATAACGCGGTCGCAAGAAAAAAGCTGTCTTAATCTACGGGTCCCGCGTATGGCTGTACTTCATATCTAAGTTGCATGTATTCCGTGGACGTACCTGATGCAGCTTGAAGTACAGTCCACATGCGTTGCAGACCGGTTCTCCCTCACTGTTGCGGCGCCAGAGCGTGGTGGTGGACGTGCCGCAGTTGGCACAGGCCAGGCCCATCCGGCGGTTTACCGACTGAAAAAATCAACGATACAGGCATGAACAGCAGACAAAGACTCACGCTTCGGACAGACGACTAGGCCGTTAACCATTTGGCTGTCGGTAGCGGTTTTGGTCGCGATGAATCCTGCAGGACGTTAGGATGTTGCTATTCCTGCAGGACGTCAGGATGTTGCTATTCTTGCAGGACGTCAGAATGTTGCTATCCTGCAGGACGTAAGGATGTTGCTATTCTTGCATGACGTCAGGATGTTGCTATTCCTGCAGGACGTCAGGATGTTGCTATTCCTGCAGGACGTCAGGATGTTGCTATTCTTGCATGACGTCAGGATGTTGCTATTCCTGCAGGACGTCAGGATGTTGCTATTCCTGCAGGACGTCAGGATGTTGCTATTCCTGCAGGACGTCTGGGTGTTGCTATTCCTGCAGGACGTCAGGATGTTGCTATTCCTGCAGGACGTCAGGATGTTGCTATTCCTGCAGGACGTCAGGATGTTGCTATTCCTGCAAGACGTCAGGATGTTGCTATTTCTGCAGGACGTCAGGATGTTGCTAATCCTGCAGGACGTCAGGATGTTGCTATTCCTGCAGGACGTCAGGATGTTGCTAATCCTGCAGGACGTCAGGATGTTGCTTTTCCTGCAGGACGTCAGGATGTTGCTATTTTTGCAGGACGTCAGGATGTTGCTATTCCTGCAGGACGTCAGGATGTTGCTATTCCTGCTGGACGTCAGGATGTTGTTAATCCTGCAGGACGTCAGATGTTGCTATTCCTGCAGGACGTCAGGATGTTGCTAACCTGCAGGACGTCAGAATGTTGCTAATCCTGCAGGACGTCAGGATGTTGCTGTTCCTGCAGGACGTCAGGATGTTGCTGTTCCTGCAGGACGTCAGGATGTTGCTCTTCCTGCAGGACGTCAGGATGTTGCTATTCCTGAAGGACGTCAGGATGTTGCTATTCCTGCAGGACGTCAGGATATTGCTACTCCTGCAGAACGTCAGGATGTTGCTATTCCTGCAGGTCGTCAGGATGTTGCTATTCCTGCAGGACGTCAGGATGTTGATATTCCTGCAGGACGTCAGGATGTTGCTAATCCTGCAGGACGTCATAATGTTGCTATTCCTGCAGGACGTCAGGATGTTGCTGTTCCTGCAGGACGTCATAATGTTGCTATTCCTGCAGGACGTCAGGATGTTGCTATTTCTGCAGGACGTCAGGATGTTGCTATTCCTGCAGGACGTCATAATGTTGCTATTCCTGCAGGATGTCAGGATGTTGCTATTTCTGCAGGACGTCAGGATGTTGCTATTCCTGCTTGACGTCAGGATGTTGCTGTTCCTGCTTGACGTCAGGATGTTGCTATTCCTGCTTGACGTCAGGATGTTGCTATTTCTGCAGGAATCATCTCGACAGAAACCGCTGGCAACAGCCATAAGGTTAACAAACTGTTTTGCCCTTGTTTTTCCGAGGCCTGTTTGTTTCTTTTCCCAGTAAGCAAAAGACCTTGGGCCGATGTCCACTACAGTGGGCCGACGTCGGCCCAATCACCATTGCCGACTGTTGGCTTTTTTCTTGCCTGTTACGCGCGAGGCAGTCACCACAAAGTATGTTGATAAAAGATGATGAGGACAATACTAACACGGAAGGTTCACCATATAAGCAAAATTAACCCCTTTACTGTTGTAAAAACCCCACACCAACACGATCCAGCTGCAAGAGACATAGACCCTCATGAGCCCCCGCTGTTGCGGGGGCTCATTAGGATCTATGCCTCTTGCTGACACCACTTGGAATCCATTTGCCTCGGACGGCTTGAGTCCTATGGTGCTTGGCGAAATAACGAAACTTTCAGTAACACAATTTGCGTCAATGGTAACGCAGGGGTTAATCGGATGAACAAGACGAGGACAAAAACAATTTTTGGTGTGAGTTGGGGGTGGGGTTGGATGCTCTTCTGAAAGCGAGAAGATGTGTGTGTGTGTGTGTGTGTGTGTGTGTGTGTGTGTGTGTGTGTGTGTGTGTGTGTGCGTGTTAGTGCGTGCATGCTCGCGCGCTCCAAACATCTCAAAGAGACATAGATCATCATGCACTCTCCGGGCACATGAGGATCTATGCCTCTTGGAGATGAGCCCATGTCTAAGAGAGAGAGAGAGAGAGAGAGAGAGAGAGAGAGAGAGAGAGAGAGAGAGAGAGAGAGAGAGAGAGAGAGAGAGACTTCGGCGCGCGCTAGAGAGAATTACGTCATATTTACAGTATTATGTCAGTGTCTGCGTGGTGACGGAGTTGCATCTTTTAAGTCACCGCCACTTGTCTGACTTTCTCTAGAGGTCAATTTTTTTTTTACAGTTTTAATTTTTTTTTCTGAAAAGAATTAATTTTTAGTAAAGAAATTGAAAGGATACAAAGCTGGCTAAAGAACTCATCCAATGACTTTATCCAAACTAGCTATATCCAAAGTTTCAAGTAAATATAACAAAAATTACGGACTCTAATCTGGCTCAACCGACTTCCTATAAACGGTTGTTTATGTCTTCAATGAGACATTCAATTACAACATGCTCAGAGGCTCTCTTAGACACCCCTTTAAGAAAGTATTTCGACAAGTTTCAAGCTAGTGTGTACAGAAATATCGTAGATTCTCTTGTTTACATACATACACACATACATACATACACACACACACACACACACACACACACACACACACACACACGCACGCACGCACGCACGCACATACATACATACATACATACGCACATACGGCGCCAAATGTACGTTCAGCAGCGAGGTTAGCATAAATAGACATGACGTAATTATAATCTTGTTGCTTGAATTGTGAGAAGTTTAGGCCTGCCCGCCTTTGACACCATGGACATGCTATTAAATTCACCCCACCGCGACCCGCCCTAAAATGTCCCTTCCATAAATAGAAGGGACTTAACAACAGAAAGTAATTAGCTAAACATTAATGGTGAAATCATTTTATAGCACACGCAGTCATTACGGGAGTCAGCACAGGCGGTGGTTGACAAAAGGGCAGCCGAAATTCAGTCTAACGATTAAGAATAGTTGTATCACGAATATGAACGCAAGACTTACTGAATAGTTTGTTTGTTCTAACGTATTTTCATCCATCCATCCATCCATCCATCCATCCATCCATCCATCCATCCATCCATCCATCCATCCATCCATCCATCCATCCATCCATCCATCAATACACCCACCCCGACCGCCCATCTATCCATCAATCCTTCCACCCACCTACCCACCCATCCATCCATCCATCCATCCATACATACATCCACCCCGACCAACCCATCTATCCATCAATCCTTCCACCCACCTACCCACCAATCCAGTTTATTCATTCAGTCGTCCATTGTTTCAAGTGTTAATTCATTCCCGCGTCTACCCAATCACTTATTGTGTCGTCTTTAACGGCTTTAACTCCTTAAGTGCCGGGGCAAGGCGAACGCTTTGATCCAACTAGAAGAGACGTAAACCCTCATGAGCCTCCGCGACTGCGGTAAGGTAGTGCGACAGCGGTAAGGTAGTGCGACAGCGGTAAGGTAGTGCGACAGCGGTAAGGTAGTGCGACAGCGGTAAGGTAGTGCGACAGCGGGGGCTCATGAGGGCTTACGTCTCTTGTAGGTAATAGGTTAGGTAGGTATGTCTCTCGTAGGTAATAAGATAGGTAGATATAAACGATAGTCTCTTGCGAGTTCCATTTATCTGTATGTCTATATTTGGTGCCATTTACTTCTGTGCTGTTCACGCGATTCAGGATCAGCGTGACGTGGATTTAGAAGAGAACTTCGTGGCCACTGGCAGAGAAGGGGTTAATTCATTCTACCCCAAACTTTGAACTGAAGTCGTCCTCTGAAGACTGCGTTGCAGTGCAGGACACAGATCGACCATGACAGTTCAAGGGTGATGCCAGAATGGCTTGGCGCCCATAGGCGCCCAGCTATTCTGGCATCACCCTTGAACTATCATGGTCGATCTTTATCTTGCTGTGGTGTGTCTGGGGTAGAATGAGTTAAGGTCGCTTTGCATGTTGTCGTAGCAGTTTTAAACACACGAAGTCATTACACCGCTCGACATGCATGCAAAATTAACGAGGAGAGTACTTGTACGTGTTATAAACAATAGACTTCACCCACGTCAAGGCAAAACAATTAAGTTCTTTTATGTGGAAAGCGGGGTTTCATTGTATTATAACACAAATCTGGCTTTTCACGAAAATGGACTTACAGTCGTTTGCTTTCGAAGCCGCGTCGGTCGTGCGCTGAACCCTAATAACACACTCTATGAGAGGAACAACTGAAGTAAATATTGGTCAGTAAGAGGCGTGGATTCTCATGGCCCCTGCGAATGCAGGGGCCCATGAGAATCTACGCCTCTTGCATGTGGAAGGGTATAGCTGATGTACCGGTATTGCCCTTACAAAATGCACAGTCGCGTTCTCTGATTTCACGGTGACTCACTCGTGCCGTCGAGTCCTGCATTGGCACACTCAAGGCAAGGTTACGAACACTCCCTTCAAATGGAATATCCCAGGGATGTTATGAGCGTGGATCGTCCTAAGAGGCTGTGCGCACGCTACCAGAATTTGCTTCTGGCAATGTGTGGTAAGCAAAAATTTGCCACCTGCCACATCGGCTTCGTGGCACATGTTTCAATGTGCACGCAATGTGTTTGTACTGACTGACCTGCCATTACCATATACCATATAATTATTACCGCGCACGGTTGAAATATTCGAAGCTGCTAGGCCGCGCGGAACTTCCCGAGCCCTATTCTGGCACCACCCTTGAACTAAAATGATTAATCTATCTCCTTATCGGTAATGTGGTATTCATAAGACAATAAGCTGATTTTACAAATCATCCTCAGAGTGTAGTGGGTTAAGATAATACAATACAATACAATACAATACAATAATACTTTATTAATCCCTCACGGGGAAATTCACTGTCTGCCCATACAACACAATCATGGCCTCATCAATCACTCATTAAAAAAATCACACTCAATTAAAGAAATGAACTTAACAGACATATTGTTACCTTTGAATAACAATAGAGTTAATAGAGTTGTCTAGTGAAAACTTGCTAGATGCGTTTTAACCAAACCCCAAGAGCATTAAAGCTACAGTACGCATACCAAGGGACATTACTCAGCTTTGGACAAACGAGCAGTTAGATCCCCTAGATGTTTTAATAATAATAATAAATAGTTCTTGTATAGCGCTGTTCTCCAGGAAAACACTGGACTCACTGCGCAAGCACAACGTGACAGCACACCCTCTCTCTCAGACACACGCACAATAATACACTACTTTAAACCACCCCATCCCTTCCCAAAACCTTACATCCACTTCCCGGGCTCCAGAATCAAGTACAGAAGCGGCTAAAGGTGAGCTAAACGTTGAATGCCCGACAGAAAAGAAAGTCTTTAAGTGAACTTTGGACTGTAACAATGTGGGCAGATTCCGCGTTATAATTGGCTCCTAACAAAACCAGCAAGACTGCAAGTGTTTAACGCAAGTCAAGGATCAGTCTTCTGCCTTAACTCTTTCTACCCCAACACCGAATTCCTTAAATTTTGCCATTGTCCTCTGAAGACTGCCTTGCAGTGCAGGACACAGAGCGACCATGATAGTTCAAGGGTGATGCCAGAATAGCTTGGCGCCCATGGGCGCCAAGCTATTCTGGCATCACCCTTGAACTATCATGGTCGATCCTTATCTTGCTGTGGTGTGTCTGGGGTAGAATGAGTTAACGTGCTCTGTCTTCTTGTCGCTATACCCCCCCCCCTCCCTGCCACCCACCCCCCCCCCCCCCACTGCCCCCCCCCCCCCTCCCCCCAAACCTCAAATTGGTTCTTTTTTTTCTGCACAAAACCTCTCCGCACCGAAACACCATGAGCATCCTACCACAGTATGGATAGAGGCTCTATAAAATGAACATCATCATCATCATCATCATCATCATCATCATCATCATTATCATAGCCAAATTAGGTTCCTGCGGCAACATGATCTGGAGCCCCTAATCACGTCATTCCACGGCAAAAAACAATCTACCCTTGACCATTAAAGTCGGGTCAAACCCGGCACTGTTTTAAAGAGAAAAAAAAAAAAACCCAAAAAAACCTTGCAATATGCTCAGTGAAGCGTATAATCTCTGTAGGCCCTACCAAACAAAATCCTCATGAGTATGTGAATTTTTCAATTTATTTTGAGCATGCGCTGATACTGACCCCGACGTGCAGTGCACGATACAAAAACCAGTTACCCGTTTACCTTGACACATCTCGAAGAGGTAACTGTGACCCTTGGTTCGTCTTTGTCCAAAGTCATTGTTGGAATTATGGCCGTCTGAACATAACAATGTCAAGGATTATGAGTTGATCACTTATCTAAAACAGGCTAGCCCACTGACACCGCCACAAGATGTAGAAACAGCACAAGAAAAAACAAAGATAATATGTATTCTGTCCCCTGGTTTAACTGCAGCAGTCTAGGAGCAGTCTAGGCACACTGCATCAATAGCTGCGAAAGTGTCGTATAGCGTTGCCCCAGGCAACGCTACTTATACGACACTTCCGCAGCTATAGGGCTCGGGAAGCTGACGTCATCACGCCAGTCGTGGCGGCCATCTTGTGAGGATACGGGACTAAAGCGCTCATAGGAAAATCGCTGTTTTTGTAATGTCAGAAAAGTCCTGACGTACTATAAGCAATAACAGCAAGACTTGCCATCACTGTAGAAAACCGGTCGCTCACCAGAATCTATTTCTGTTTTCTTTCCAAAGAGGAAGAAAAATGAAAGAAAAACGTGTTGAAACACTATTTCGCTAATATCGCATAACTATGGTATCCTCTTAAGATGGCGACTGACGCGCCGCCGCTGCCGCCGCTAGGCAACGCGGGGAACTCAATCCCGAGCCCAGTATTGATGCGGAGTCCATTGAATGAGTTAACACCAGAGGCCTGAGACCACACGCACTCAGAAACAAGGCCGTTGAGTCCTAAATCTTAAATCAGGACGCAGCAATACCGTAACGTTTGACGATAAATTTTCCTTCACTTTGGTGCTATTACTACTACAAAAAGCCTCAGCACACCGCACAGGCGCCCACATCACAGACTGTCCCGTTGGCTAGAAACACTTGAGCAACCAAGGACCGCTACTGTCCACCCAGGGCAGACAGGAGTCGGCAACTGAGCTGCCTTGAAGTAGTGTCGTCTGAGACACCGCACTAAATTGTTTGCGCACGTAGGTGGCAAGCTGCACCATTGAGAAAACGACACTTTTCGTAAAGTTGAGATTTATTCAAGAGAACTTTACGTAATCCCTTGACTGCTACTGACGACTATGATACCGCTCGACGGAAAAGACGCGTAGCGATATCGTCAGCAGCACTCAAGGGGTCAAGTCATCCCTAATATCCACCCCGGCAGTTGAAGAGAAACACTTGCTTGCACCACTCAGCCGTACACCACTGCGAATGTTTTGCAGCTGAGCAGCAAATGTTGTAGTCAGTCAAGACATTGCTAGATTCATGATGAAGCTATTCCCTGGACACTTAAATTACACTTGCGCGCCGGTATGATGAAGCTATTCCCTGGACACTTAAATTACACTTGCACGCCGGTATGATGAAGCTATTCCCTGGACACTTAAATTACACTTGCACGCCGGTATGGCTTTGAAATTCTTCAACACTGCCTTGAGTAAATCAGTAGCGAGACTGGCGTCTATATGGTACAGGCCAGTGTGAAACTGCTATACCAGCCGTGGACTGTACGGTATTTAAACTGAAGTCCCGAGACAGCACATCCCAAGATGTGTGTCAGTGAGTGGTGGGTGAGTAGGCTGAGGTGGGGGTGGGGGTCGGGGTGGTGTGAAGTAGGTGAAGGGAGGGAGGAGGAAGGGAAGGTAGTGCTGTAAAGTTTGCCCCAAATTTAAATCTTGAAAAATGTGCCACCACGTTCAGTTGATGACAGAAACAAGGCAGACAACCCATCTTGGCTGTGCGTGCATCGTATATTGAGTCCCAGTGATCTCCTCGGCGTAAGAAATGCAACTTGCCAGACAAGAGCCCTGGAACCACACAGTGGCACGGGAGCCAGCCTAGCTTGAAAGCCACGGACACCACAGTCTAAAAAATACATTTTGCACTCGCCAGAAAGCAGAAGATGGGCGTGCAGCCTCCGACTAGAGAAGAAGGAGTCCCTTGTTGGCCATCTAGTCAGATCTGGAATCTGGTTTACTGTAACACACTCGTAAGTGAAGGCTGCCCAGGAAAAGGTTATACGCCTCCTCCAGGGCAACCTACATTTACCGGTATTTTCAGCCTCTCCCAGGGCAGTCTGAACTTAACAGGGCTATCCGCCTTTTCCAGAACAGTCTGCGCTGATTAGAGTGCAGAATAACGTGACGTGGATGTGTAGGAGGCGACGGCGGGAGGGGGGGGGTGTCTCTGGGTAAGCCATCACAAACCTATCATCGGCTATCGCAGGTGAAACTCCGTCTCCCTGACTCAGTGCCGGCCCTGAAGGCTTCTCAGCAGTGTTTGTTTTGGCACGACCAGATGATACTCTTCACCCATAAATCCGCAGTGAGATGGCTTTAGTCGCCGGCTCGTCGTTCAACCCCACTAACTAACTAACTCAGTAACTAACAGTACTAACTCCTCACCCTTGGGGAAAGCTCTACCATTCTACGACAGGATGTGGAGCGACCATGACTATGATAGTTCAAGGGTGATGTCAGAATAGCATCACCCTTGAACTACCATGGTCACCCTGTCTTCAGAACTGTGACACAGACCTACAAAATTACCTAAGTAATACTTAGAATAATGTCGTCCTCAGTGCAGCGTGTAGTGGGTTAATAAGAGAGAGAGAGAGAGAGAGAGAGAGAGAGAGAGAGAGAGAGAGAGAGAGAGAGAGAGAGAGAGAGAGAGAGAGAGACAGAACTGTCCCGCGTTCCAAACTGGCAACAAGTTGTGCAGTCCCGCTGAAAGCTAAGGTGCCAGAAATGGCAAACATAACTAAAATCGGGCGGCACAGCTAGTCATCACTGTTCCCCCCCCCCCCCCCCCCCCCCCTTCCGACTCATTCAAGCACCCCGCATCAATAGCTGCGGAAGAGTCGTACAGCGTTCAGTGCCCGGGTGGCAACGCTATACGACATTTTCGAAGCTATTGATGCGGCAGTGCGCCCTGAATGACTAAATATGCAAGAGGCAGGCATAGATTCTCATGAGCCCATGAACCCGCTGCAGAAGAGCGTGAGCATCCGTATGCCTTTTGCAAAATGAAGCCAGAATTGGCTCCAGCTGTGCCTCTGTGGAAGAAACACGTCTAAGTTTGTCATTAAGCGCGCTGCGTCTGCAAGAGGCAAGCATCATCATGAGCCCCGCAGCCTTAGGGCCGGGACTATGAAAGTCTACGCCACCGCTGACACACTCAAGTTCAGGCCTCAAGTGACCTCCCCAAAACTGGGATGAGATCATGCGGGGTTGACTGTAAGCCTGCACCAGCAATGATTAAAGCGCCCTGTGTTGATGTGTGAAATTCAGTGCGTGGAATGTTGAACTCATCATTCTACCCCAGACACACCACAGCAAGACATGGATCGACCATGATAGTTCAAGGTTGATGCCAGAATAGCTTGGCGCCTATGGGCGCCAAGCTATTCTGGCATCACCCTTGAACTATCACGGTCGATCTGTGTCCTGCACTGGCAATGCAGTCTTCAGAGGACAACAGCAAAATTTGGGGATTTCGGTCTTGGGGTACAATGAGTTAATTAATGCAGAGGCACGGCGCATGAAAACCTACAAGTGTTAGGTCCTGTGCCACATATGCTCTCATGCGTATCACCTCCCAGAGGCTAGACTGAACCCGCGGTGAAGGGGCCTAACTCGTTTAGGTTTCCTTTTCCTGTGATATATATGCGGCATGTGCAATGAATCATAATTCTTTCAAAACGCCGAGAAAATTGGTTATACTCAAATGCAAGAGACATAGATACTCATGAGCCCCCGCAGTTGCGGGGGCTCATGAGGATCTATGTCTCTTGCCGAGACCAATGTGTATCCATGTTTCTTGGAAAGTCGAGACTGTTGGTCGTTGCAATGAACAAATATTTCAGAGTCAAAATAAGCGCCCAGTGGTACGGGACGATAGCGGGGGGGGGGGGGGGGGGGGGGGGGGGGGGGGGGCTGTCGGACAGTGACGTTTCGATGGAAAATGTCCACTTACTTTTTCAAGTTTGGAGTCGGACAGAAACTTTTTATTTGATTCCTCTTCCTCCTGAAACAGAAAACAGGACGCATGTATAATATACACCAAGGCCAAGGAGTACTAAAGACAGGAGATGGCTTTGCCACTTCCAGGAGTAACTAGCGAAGGCCAGTGCCTCTCACAGAGCCAAGACTGCACGCTGGCTCAGTGAGCTATTTTTAGCTCTGCGTCAGCAATGCCCCGGCAAAGCTCCTGCGCATTAATACGTCCCTAATACTAAGTGAAAATAAATAGATGATAAAATAATTTATCTAAGAATAGTATTATTTAAGCATTTTCCTACTTGTAAATACTGAAATTTAACATACCTAATGAGCTAGAAATCCTTTAAATCCTTTATTAATCAGTGTATACAATGTGGCACTCTTTTGCACCTCGCAAGGGCCAAACAGGAAATGAGTGCAGTTTCAACTCACATGGCGGACGTTTGTTATTTGCATTTTCTCTTCTCTTGTGTTTTGTGAAATTGCTCATGTTCTAGGCTTCATCATGCCTAACAAATGTGGTGTTGCAAAGTGTACTGGAAATTACAATGAATCAAACAAGTGTAGGGTGTTTAAATTGCCCAAAGACGAAGTAGACAGACAGAAATGGATAGCTGTTCTACCCCCACGAGAACACTTTGTTGTTGACGCAGCCAAGTTTTACATATGTGAAAGACATTGGCCTTCCGACACACCAATGGTGAAAATACCAGGTGGATCTACAAGACCAACACAGCCTCCGAGTATTTTTGATGTGCCTATTTCATGTTTGCCAACCCCAAAACCTCCTCCTCGTCCATCAAAACAAGAAGATAAGCAATTGCAGCACTTCCTAAAAAAGGACAAAATAACATCATTTTCTGACTTTGTGCCTGAAAAAGAACTGAAGAAGTATGACAACATTGTTATTTCAAGAACTGATGACAGGTTTGTTTGCCTCTTCATGTCAAAGGATTTCACAGAATGTGAGTCGACGATCATAGTTGAGAATAAGGCAACACTTTGCTCACCTCTCATTCTCACTGCATACAAGAAAGAAATCAGAGTACCTCTTGGAAAAATTTTGCATCCAAACAATGGATTATCTTCTTACGCCCAGTTCCACGAAGCAGTTCACACGGTCAGGAATTACGTCATTCCTACTGTTGACAAGATTCTTGAAATGGCAGCAGTTCTCGAACAACTGGAATTCCAAGACAGCAAGCAGCAAAAAAAAATTGGAGTTCATCACGCATCAGCTGAAACTTCTGTGTGAAAAACGTTATTCCACCCAAGATTACTGCTTTGCTGTAGAATCTTTTCCTAATTGCTCGTTTGAATTTCTGAGAGAATACCTGATGATGCCCAACAAAAGGAAGGTGCAAGCAGTGATTTCTTCTGTGAACCTAGATGGAGTGCTACTGAAGACATTCCAGAAGATCAACAAACCGCAGCAAAAGAATGCACTCTTGCTTGTTGATGAAGTCAAGATTCGCCCTACACTTGCCTTCTCTGGCGGTGTTCTGAGTGGAATGGCTGCAAACGAACCTGATTCAAAGGCAACATCTATCCTCTGCATAATGATGAAGGGGAATTTGGCGTGTACAGACAGTCAACAGGAGGCAACGCGTTCATGACCGTTGGAGATGTGTCAGGTGCTGCAAAGAAACGCCTAGCTAGACATGCAGCCACCTTCCTCAAATCTGTCGAGATGGATGACCAGCCGAAAGTTCATGATTGCATCGGGCCACTAATTGTTGATGATGCAGCTTCAATTGAAAACAGCATCTCCGATGTCACGCTCACCAACAACGAGAAAAGCTGCTGTGCCTATGTTGCTGGATGGCTGGAGGGAAAGTGTTCAGAAGACCTCAGTTTCAGTGATGAGGAACCCCTGGTGAATAGTGATGTAAAGAATTTCATCCAGGAGGTGTCACGAGGCTCTCTCACAGTTCCTCATGAGTGGACATACCAGCTGGTTGAGGTTGGGCTGTGTTTTGTGAAAAACGCCCACCATCGTGCATGCTGTTGCCGGAGGCTATGTATGATACTGTCAACCATGGGATCATACTACAACTTGGACAGTGTGTCACAGTGTCAGAAACTGCTCAGATCTCTGTCAAATGTTCTCTTGCATGGACTGCACAACCTGGAGAAGGACCAGCAAAGGAATGGAGTGCTCCTGCAGACATCAGTCAAGAAGGCGCGTATGTCATAGTAGGTGGTGAGTCAATAATTTTTTCTATGGATTAATTACTATAATGTCAATTCAGAGGATTTATAAGAAAACAGAATGCTCATTTTAACTTCAAATATTAGCATGGCAGGTTTACTTGCAACAAAGTCTCTTCTAATTAACAGTATCAAATATGCCTTATCATGACCCATTACAGAAGGTTTTGGTCCCAAAAAAATCTTGTATGACATAGTTTAGTACTTTTAAATCTTAAATAAACCTTGCCACTAAAGAGTTAGCGGCTTAATAGTCTGTAAATAACACTTAAGGCAGAGGCATGCAATGGCCTTCGCTAGCACAGGCTGAGCATCAAAAGCCCATCTCCTGTCTTTAGTACTCCTTGACCAAGGCCTTTTGATTTCTTACACAGGCACATGCTACAGTCAAAGGATTGGCTATTCGTGTGTTCTCCTTGATTGTCCACTGACCGGCCTGTTTGTCTTTATTTCGATCTGCCTGACTGGTTATCTTCCTTCGAACTGTCTGTACCCAGTAAGCAAAGGTCCTCGGCCCCACGACGGCCGCAGTTGGCCCGCGCACGGCGTCTGCACGGTGCCGGCACGACCCCACTGCGGCAATCATGAGGCCGAACACGTTTTGTTACAGAGGTACTTCAGTTGAATGTAGTCAGTTTGATCTTGTTTCATGTTGGGGCTGACTGACTAAGTGAGCAACTGACTGAGTGAGTAACTGACTGAGTGAGTAACTGACTGACTGACTGAGTAACTGACTGAGTAGCTGACTGACTGCGTAAGTAACTGAGTGAGTAACTGACTGACTGAGTGAGTAACTGACAGAGTGAGTAACTGACTGACTGAGCGCGTAACTGACTGAATGAGTAACTGACTGACTGAGTGAGTAACTGACTGACTGAGTAACTGACTGACTGCGTGAGTAACTGACTTACTGAGTAACTGACTGACTGACTGTGTAACTGACTGACTGACTGACTGACTGACTGAGTAACTGAGTGAGTAACTGACTGACTGAGTGAGTAACTGACTGACTGAGTAACTGACTGACTGACTGAGTAACTGACTGACTGACTGAGTAACTGACTGACTTAGTGAGTAACTGACTGACTGAGTGATTATCTGCTTGTTTGTCAGTTTGTCAGTCATGCGTGCCGTGTCTGCCTGAGACCTCTAGACTCCCTGCCTTGCAGGTCTGACTGTATGCCTTTAGTTCTATTTGGTCAGTATAATATTTTTTCGTTTTCGTTGATTGATTGATTGATTGATTGATTGATTGATTGATTGATTGATTGATCGACTGACTGATTGATTGACTGATTGATTGATTGATCGACTAACTGTATGTCTGTCTGTCTGTCCGCCTGCCTGTCTGTTCTTTAAGTGTTTATTTGTTTGTTTCTTTCTTTCTTTTTATGCTCACCTTGAAGGCGGACATAAGGCGGCGGTTGGCGGAGGGGGAGAGTCCAGACTGGGGGAGCTGTACGGGGGTCAGCACTGAGGGCTGGGGGAGGGCGGTTTGGGGCAGTGTGGGGGGCTGCCCCCCGAGTCCCCCGCTCTGCACACTAGGGGGCGTGGGGGTTGTCCCCTGGGAGGGGGTGGAGGGCGGCGACGGCTGACCGGAAGACTTGATCATGGCGCGGCCCATGCCGTTCATCTTGCACAGTCCGCATGCGTTACACAGGTAGTTTCCGGTTCCGTCGCGCCGCCATAGTGGGGTGGACACGGCGCCACAGTTGACACACTCCCGGCCCTCAAAGTACGTGTAGTCACCCTGCCCATCTGCACAGCATTGAAGCAATGAATTGAAAATAATAATAATTTTAAAAAATAAAATAATATATATATATATATATATATATATATATAATATATATATATATATATATATATATATATATATATATATATATATATATATATATATATATATATATATATATATATATATATATATATATATATATATATATATGTATATATATATAATTTTGACGGGTGGATGGATAGATGGCTTGATGGATGCATGGGTGGGTGGGATTTTATTTCTTTCTTGCTCGTTCGGTCTTTATTTCTTTATTTGTGTCTGCCTGTTTGTTCGTTTGTGCATATGGTTGATTTCTGTTTACTTGTTTGTTGTTGTTTTTGTTTGTTTGCCTCTGTTCTTCTGTCTGTCTTTCGCTTTGTCTGTCTGTTAGTTTTGTTGTTATGTGGTGTGGTGCGTTATCGTGTGTTACTGTATGTTGTTGTATGTTGTGGTGCGTTATAGTGTGTTACTGTATGTTGTTGTGTGGAGTGGTGCGTTATCGTGTGTTACTGTATGTTGTTGTGTGGTGTGGTGCGTTATCGTATGTTACTGAATGTTGTTGTGTGGTGTGGTGCGTTATCGTGTGTTACTGTATGTTGTTGTGTGGTGTGGTGCGTTATCGTGTGTTACTGAATGTTGTTGTGTGGTGTGGTGCGTTATAGTGTCTTACTGAATGTTGTTGTGTGGTGTGGTGCGTTATAGTGTCTTACTGTATGTTGTTGTGCGGTGTGGTGCGTTGTCGCGTGTTACTGTATGTTGTTGTGTGGTGTTGTGCGTTGTCGTGTGTTACTGTATGTTGTTGTGTGGTGTTGTGCGTTGTCGTGTGTTACTGTATGTTGTTGTGTGGTGTTGTGCGTTGTCGTGTGTTACTGTTTGTTGTTGTGTGGTGTTGTGCGTTATCGTGTGTTACTGTATGTTGTTGTGTGGTGTGGTGCGTTATCGTGTGTTACTGTATGTTGTTGTGTGGTGTGGTGCGTTATCGTGTGTTACTGTATGTTGTTGTGTGGTGTGTGCGTTGTCGTGTGTTACTGTATGTTGTTGTGTGGTGTTGTGCGTTATCGTGTGTTACTGTATGTTGTTGTGTGGTGTGGTGCGTTATCGTGTGTTACTGTATGTTGTTCTGTGGTGTGGTGCGTTATCGTGTGTTACTGTATGTTGTTGTGTGGTGTGGTGCGTTATCGTGTGTTACTGTATGTTGTGTGGTGCGTTATCGTGTGTTACTGTATGTTGTGTGGTGTGGTGCGTTATCGTGTGTTACTGTATGTTGTGTGGTGTGGTGTGTTATCGTGTGTTACTGTATGTTGTGTGGTGTGGTGCGTTATCGTGTGTTACTGTATGTTGTTGTGTGGTGTGGTGCGTTATCGTGTGTTACTGTATGTTGTTCTGTGGTGTGGTGCGTTATCGTGTGTTACTGTATGTTGTTGTGTGGTGTGGTGCGTTATCGTGTGTTACTGTATGTTGTGTGGTGTGGTGCGTTATCGTGTGTTACTGTATGTTGTGTGGTGTGGTGCGTTATCGTGTTTACTGTATGTTGTTGTGTGGTGTGGTGCGTTATCGTGTGTTACTGTATGTTGTTGTGTGGTGTTGTGCGTTATCGTGTGTTACTGTATGTTGTTGTGTGGTGTTGTGCGTTATCGTGTGTCACTGTATGTTGTTGTGTGGTGTGGTGCGTTGTCGTCTGTTCTGTGTGTTTTCTTTCTCAAAGTATATTTAACCCCTTCGTTGTCGAGAAAAAAAGCGAACACGATCCAACTGCAAGAGACATAGATTCTCATGAACCCCCGCAATCGCGGGGGCTCATGAGGATCTATGCCTCTTGCTGAGACCAATGCGTGTTTATGTTTCTGGGACAATAGTGGCATTTGGTCACTGAATAAATACACATTTTAGAAACAAAAATGTATGTTTTGTCTGCGACTTTGTTCGTTCGTCGATTTGCGGCACCCCCCCCCCCCTTCTTCCCCCCCCCCCGCCCCCCGGGTGGGGAGGGGGGGGGGGAGGAGCAGCAAATCACGAAAAGGGTACATTCTCATAAAACCATGTCTAATTGTGAGACTTCATGGGTACAATTGCCTCATTATGCTCGGCGTTGTTTATTTCGTAAAATGTTCCTTGAAAAGACAAGACCACTGCCCTATCAGCTTACGGATTAACACAATCGAGACGTGCTGCACCAGAATACGCGGCTTTATAGCCGCGGATCCGGATGGGGCACGTCTCGATTGAGTTCAAACGGCCGGATCGGACTAGAAATAACCTGGTTGAATATCAGAAATATCAGAAAACATTACAAATAGCTGCATCACTCAGGACGGGACAGAGAGCGTGCACACACCCACAGGCTAAAACCCAGGTGACCTCCTAACTCTGATGACGTCAATGTGACCCTTCTTGGAGTGCAAGGGGTAAAGATTCTCGTGAGACCCTTGCTATACAGGAGCTTATGAGCATCTATGCCATTCGCAGATGGCGGACGGACCGCACCTGGACTCTCGACAAACCTGGCCTGCTCCGTTGTCATAGCAACGCGGGGCGCCGTTCCCGTTTTCGCCATTAGAGAGCGAGTGTGTGAGAGTTCTCTCTCTTCGAGAGCGTTGAAGAGGAGACGACAGTGATATCGCAGCGATCTCCTCCATCAGGACAACGCACATGCACAACGGAGTTCTCCTTGCCAGAAAGCGACGCGACTGAGTACTCAGGAAGCCACGCCATTTGCAGAAACTCACGAGAATCGGCGCCATTTAACCCTGTTCCATCCTGAGACACTACCGCCTGAAATTAATTTGACTATGATAGTTCAAGGGTGGTGCCAGAATAGCTTGGCGCCTGAGGCGCCAAGCTATTCTGGAACCACCCTTGAACTAAAATGGTTGATCTGTCTCCTGATCTGTATTTAAGCCTCCATAGGACAATAACTGAAGAAATTAAAAAAGAAATGAGCCGCAGGATACAATGGGTTAACGATGGAAGTTCGTGCCAATTCATGAGAGCCATCGATGATGTTCTTTAAACGGATGGACTGACGCTGTTTTTGGAAACGAGCCTATGACCGGCCGGCTGGATGGACTTCAGTGATTGGCTGTCTACAAATGCACGTGCTAGCCTGTGATTCTGATCCTAATGGCTTGAATCCAGACCAACAGACAAATGAAGTTATTGATATTTTCTGTCTCTGATGTTCAGCAACTCACATCACATCATGTCCTTTAGCTGCAGACGTCCCTTCCATAATGAATGTTCTCTTCTGTGATGTGGTGTGATGTGGTGTGGTGTTGCGTTGTGTTGTGTTGTGTTGAGTTGTGTTGTGTTGTGTTGTGTTGTGTTGTGTTGTGTTGTGTTGTGTTGTGTTGTGTTGGGTTGGGTTGTGTTGGGTTGGGTTGGGTTGGGTTGTGTTGTGTTGTGTTGTGTTGTGCTGGGTTGTGTTGGTTTTTTAGGGTTTTGTTTTGTTGGGTTGTTTTGGGTTACGTTATTTCGGTACTGTTCGTTAATGTTAGGTTAGGTAAAGTTAAGGTTAGGTTAGGTTAGGCTTAGGTTACGGTTAGGCTTAGGGTCAGGTTTAGGTTAGGTTAGGTTAGATTAGGTGTTGTCATGTTATGTTATGTTATGTTATGTTATGTTATGTTATGTTATGTTATGTTATGTTATGTTATGTGAGGTCAGGTCAGGTCAGGTTCGGTTCAATTCAATTTGCTTCTGTTAGGTTCTTTTATGTTATGTTAATGTTATGTTATGTTATGTTATGTTATGTTATGTTATGTTATGTTATGTTATGTTATGTTATGTTATGCTATGTTAAGTTATGTTATGTGAGGTCAGGTTCGGTTCAATTCAATTTGGTTCTGTTAGGTTCTCTTATGTTATGTTAATGTTATGTTATGTTATTGTTATGTTATGTTATATTATGTTAGCTTATGTTAGCTTATGTTATGTAAGGTTATGTTATGTTATGTTACGTTATTTTATGTTATGATATGTAAGGCTCTGTTATGATATGTTATGTTATGTTGTTCTGTTATGTTATGTGAAGTTATGTTATGTTATGTTATTATGTTGTTCTGATCTGTTATAATAATAATAATAATAATAATAATAATAATAATAATAATAATAATAATAATAATAATAATAATAATAATAATAATAATAATAATATAATAATAATAATAATAATAATAATAATAATAATAATAATAATAATAAAGGAAATTTCTTAAGCGCTTATTCTAAAAGTAGCTCTAAGCGCTGATACAATGAAAAGGCTAACAGCCAACACGCACACACACAACATAACATACGCACACACACACACACACACAAAACACACACACACACACACACACACACACACACACACACACACACGTTACAGTGGTGATGAATTGTGCATGGCTTGGGAAATGAACTAGTAAAAGGCAGCGTTGTAGAGGTTGAATTTCAAAAGTGATTTGAATGAGGAAAGCGTTTGACAGTTGCGGCCGGACGGGGGCGGGGAGGCTGTTCCAAGTGGCGTGGCCAAGATGGGAGAAGGCACGACTGCCACGTGTTATATTATGTTATGCCATGTCATGTCATGTCATGTTATGTTATGTTATGTTATATTATGTTATGTTATGTTATGTTATGTTATGTTATGTTATGTTACGTTACGTTATGTTATGTTCTGCTGTGTTCTACTCTGCTACGTTACGTTGTTCTTCTGTGGTCTGTTCGCCTGACGGTAAAGCGAAGATATGTCATCAAGAATGCATCGTTAAAGTGTAGCTCTTTGGTGCCCTGCTGCATTTCATCAAATCATGAAATACAGTCATTTCGTGATATAAAATATATTTATCCAACTGAAAAAAGCACGAGGAATGGAAATATGTGCACGGTTTATTTTGCCTTTGCGTAGATACTTTGATATTAGCAAAAATAAAACCTGGTCTCCGAACAAAAAAAAAAAATCTTCGGCAATCTTCGGAAAAGTCACGTGACATAACGTCACAAGCATGACGCGCTGGGTCCCATCCGCTCCCGTTTGTCGAAGTATCAACACGTGGACTGTACGCAGTGTGATAATTGTATCGTTTTCAGTTTTGCGCGAATTCTTTGTGTGGTGATCTAGAAATATGCCGGGGCAAGTTTGTGTTGTTGGTGGATGCAGCAACAGAGCAACCGAAGAAAGATCTCTCCACACGCACACGTACCCAGGCAGATCAAACTTTGTGGCCGCCGTGGGACCGCTTCGTCCGTTCCACTCGCAGAGACTTCCAGAAGGGAAATAAAAAGACGATAATGTGCTCCGCACATTTCAAGGAGGACGATTTTTCCAACCTAATGAAATTCAGGATAAAATTTGCGAAAATGTTGTTATTAAAACCCGGAGCCATTCCAAGCATCTGGCCGATCGGCACTTCATCGACCGTCCATCGCAGCGGAGAATAAGCACAGAAATGTCCTCGCAATCAAGCTGCAACTGGCGAGAGAGGTAAGCCACAGTATCATATTCTGAATATTTTAGGTAGATGAAGATAAAAGTTTAGTGTGTGTGTTTGTTGGGAGAGTGTGGGGGAGGGGGCGTTTGTGAGGCAGGCTTGGCTCTCATCGACCAGCTGGTAGTGTTGACACTACTGCCGATTGGAATTCAATCTATAAATTGCAGTTTGTATACGTGCATGCATAATGTTTGCATGGTGACATACTACACAGGAAAGACTTCCAGCTTTTGCCTGCTTATCCTTGAGAAATCTTGTGTGCAGATACTCAATACATTTGTATTCCACGTTTTCTTCTGAGTGAATAGCACATTTGTATAATAATTGAATAAGACTCTCAGTATAAAACAGTTACATTTTAATTAATTTACACAGTAGGTGTGTAAGCTTTATCATCTGTGGATGAGTTAAAATTCTTTTAATTTCTTTAATTGCAGGCTACAGAAAACAGACACGTGTCTGTGCAGGGAGACATACAAGCAAAGTCACCCCCAGCGTGTACATCAGTAGTACCCGATCAGGCCAGCATGTCTGATGATGACTTTGAAGACGATTACGAGCACAATGTCAGCGAAAAAATCCCCATGCAGGAGCAGAGGGTGGGTGTGGTGTATGTAAATTACACCTTTGTTTACATTTCTATACAGATGTGTGTTGACAGTTACATACTGATACATACAGGAATGTAATGTTTATTTCTGCCAATTTCTACTTTTTAGATGCATCTGGGCAACAGACGGTATGTAACAAAAATTGTAGTATTCATTGTTATTGCTATTCATAGTGTGGTCATACTACAGTGGTGGATGCAGCATAGTTTATTTGTAACATCAAACTAATCTGGCCCAGCTGGCACTTTGTTGTATCCAAAGTTTGCTGTACCTATTTAGAATGGGATTTCATGCTTTACTATGTCATAACTTAGTTTGTGAACAGGAGATCATCAGACAACTGAAAGATGATGGTCAACCGTTGGTGCTTGTTGGAAACGGGCGATCCGACAGCCCTGGGCACTGCGCGAAATATGGATCCTACACGGTTATAGATCAGCGCATCAACAAAGTCATTGATGTACAGGTGGTGCAGGTCAGTGTGTCAGCTGTTGCATTCAGGTTTAATCTCCTTTTTCCTACATGTATTTGCTTTTTTTACATGTGGTAATCAATTTCTGTGTAGCCTGAAACAACTTTTTTAACATGACTTGGTTCACTTCTGTCAGACTCTGTTATGAAAAATGGACATGTCTTTTTGTAAATTAGTGAATACATTTTACTGACAGCAGGGTGTCGCATTCTCCTCAATAGGCCCCTTCAACCAGAATACACTACAGCAGGAAACAGATAGCACCATCCTTGCACTGGTGTCCCTGCTGAATGTGAACTTGTCTGTAGTCTACAGAGGCCAAAATTGACTTTTGGGACTGATTCAGTATATGTTACGTTGTTAGGATGAAAATTTATTGTTTTTGGTGCGTTTTAGAGCAATGATGTAAACAATTCCACGTGGTACGAACTAGAGGGCTTACAGCGGACTCTGGCAGTGTTGACCGACAGCGGACTCTGGCAGTGTTGACCGACAGAGGACTCAGGGTGAACATTGTCACCGATCGACATCCACGGATTACGAAGTATCTGCGGGACAGTCATGATGGCGTGCAGCACCCGTCATTGACATTGGCATGTGGCAAAAGGTACCATATAATTATAATTTATATGCTTTGGAACATTTGTTGATATGTGTACACAGTGTTTTGTGTTATAGTCTCTCATACTAAATCTGTTTATATTGCTGCTTTCAATTCTGCATAATAAACTGCTTGACTTACATGATTCTCAACCGCCAACCTGCCATCTTTATTGACTCATACGTTAAGTTATAGAAACTTATTCTTCTGTTTTAATTCCAGGGGTGTGGAAAAAACTTGACAAGCTGAGTCTGGCGACCAGACCTCGAACCTGGAGGCCTTTCATAGCTTGCTGCTGCACTTCGCTCCCAAGCACACTGCCTTCAGTTGGCTGGGAATGCGAACAAGGTCAGTCTCCTGTGTATTCTCAGGGTTGGGCATTGGATGCAGTGCAGGGCATCTTCCTGCTAGATAGAATTAGTTTTCTGCAAGGCATTCTGCTGCGAACTGCGAAAAGGGCTGCTCATTGCAACAGAGGATATGGTCACATTTTATGCACTGCCTTGTTTAATGTAAGGAGTTCAGTTCAGAAGAATGCCGCAATGTCATACAGAGATTGTATGTCGCTATAGATGGTATCACGGGTAACTGATGCATGTATTTATTTTGGAAAGGTGTCCTGCATATCTGTATAATTCATACTGCTACCATCATACTGAAGAGACCACTGGACTCATGTTGTGTGTTTTTGCTTACATGCAAAGCATCAAACTTGTTTGTCTATTATTAGTATTAACTGCCATTCCACCATGGATCTCTATTATACCTACTATATGTGTTACAGGCACAAACTGGCGGCCATGCATTATAATGAAAACAACAACAGGGACCAGGCGACCACCAAGGAAGGAGAACCAAGATTTCAGGTCTACTATGGCAAGGCCAAAAACTGAAGCGCATGTAAGGCCAGTCACAACAGAACACACATACAGTAAAAAAAAAAAAAAGCTGTTATGTTACCATACGTTATTTGAATTACAATGGCAAACACTGCTGTCATTTAAGATGTTATGGACGTGGCGCCTGCAGGGTGATGTCAACTTGTAATGCGCATCCACTCCATGCCAGCAGCAGGGCGCAACAACATAAAAAATGGAATCTAAAATGTGAGACTTCTCCTCAGAAAGACTATAGTTGCAATGTCATCACTTTCCTTGCATTCTTCCCCCACCCAGGTCTGCCCTTGGGGACTTGGGTGGGGTTAACTACTTTTTAGTTCCCAGGGTCAACCTGGTCAGTCGCACAGGGTGGGTCCCCCACCCGGGTCTGCCCTGGGGGACTTAGGTGGGGTTAACTACTTTTTAGTTCCCGGGGTCACCCTGGTCAGCCCCACAGGGTGAGTTTCCCCCTCTTTTCTGGGGCATGTGTTTCTGTCTAACCTTGGTCCATTCACCTGACCTGTAATTTCCTTTTTTTAAACTCTCCCTACTGTCTGCGCTGCCTGTAACTCTTGATGTTGGATGTGTGTTGCTAAAATTAGCATATTACACTGGCTGGCGACATACATTCAATATTCTGTTTCGTTTTTTTTTTCACAAGCAGTGAGAAAGTCTTGTTGCTGTCCTGACGTTAAGCTATGTACAACCATCCTTGCACTCTGGGTGCTGTTTACTACCTACCGAAATTACAGCTGTGTGTTTATTGTAATGTTGCACTGAGATGTCCGAATTGTTGTTCATGTAATTGTAGCCCTAGTTGTTAAGTGAAAACAAAAGCTGATATTAAGTTATTTTTCTAGGATATGCTGTTCAACTGCAAGGGGCCCTCCTCCAGAGGCACAGTGAAGGTCCTGGGGCCAACCGCAAAAGCATTGACCACATCCGAGAGGAAGGGTCTGGCTACCTGAGGAGAAGGCAGACCGTGTGCCAAGAGATGAGGCGGTAGCCAACCATTTACATAGGTTTCGCCCCAGACAGACCATGTGTGATGGCAGTGATTTCCCCGACGCTGATTTTGATGGCCCTGCAGATGATAGTTATCTGTCGGAGTTACTTTTGTTGTTGCAGGTTTTGCTGGATGCAGGCCAGCTCAGCGGTTTTGTCTTTTGCTGTAATAATTGCACAAAGAAATTTCCATCTCATGGTCAATAAAGTGATTTGTTATTGTAACTGTCAGCGTGCAAAGAGCACACTGTCAGCACTTTTTTTTTAATAGCGGATTTCACAGATACCTGATGCATGTATTTATTCTTTTGCAACATAAAAAGGTGTTCTACATGTCTGTACGATTCATACTTCTACTGTCATACTGAAGCACTAGACTCGTGTGATTTTGCTAACACGCAAAGCATCAAACTTGTTTAACTATTATTAGTATTAGCTTGGACATGCTAGGACAGGTTGTGGATTGAATGCGATAGTTCAAGGCTGGCATCAGAATAGTTTGGCGTCTGCAGGCACCAAGCAATTCTGACTATCTGTGAATTATAATGGTCAATTTGTCCTGATCTTGACATGTATCTCGAAGGAAAATAATTTATAATTTCATCCTCAGCATGTGGAAAACTCTAAACAGAAAATTGAATGCATGTTGTTGGATGCACTATAGTAAATAGTGCAATGTTTCTTAAATAATGAAACATGAAAAATATATTTTATTTATTCAATGAACCAGATTGGTGGCTTTTTTTCCTTTCTGTTCATCCGAGTGCATAAACCTGTTGATTAAAATGATAACCTATATATATATATATATATGCTCATGGGTGAAGTTGGCAAATGTGAAATACAGATTCAGGAAGAGGACTACTTTGCACTTTCCAAGCATCTTTGTTGCTTTGTCTTCAACATAGGTGTGACATTCCTATTTTTCTTTTTAGCGCATAGGGTTTACTTTGTAAACATGTAAGCTTCCATACACAAGAGTAATAATGTACTGTTTTCTGTCTTTCCATCTGCCAACTTGTACACATGAATACTTGAGCATAAGAAATGTGACCCAATAGATGCACAAATTTAAATCCAGTTTTTGTACATGCATACTTTTGACACATAATAACATGCACACCCCTTGCTGCATTTCTTTTGCTCACAAATAGTCACCAATGTCACCTCTCTGGTAGAATGGGTAAATAGAACTGGTCTAAGTAATGAACCAGCCAAAATAGTTAGCTTTACAAATTTTTTATTTCATCTACATGCACTCTCAGCATAATTCACCCATTTGTGCATGGTAGTTATCTGTCGGAGTTACTTTTGTTGTAGTAGGTTGTGCTGTATGCAGGCCAGCATGTTTTTTTTTTTCTTTTGCTGTAATAATTGCGCAATGAAATTCCCATCTCGTGGACAATAAAGTGATGTGTAATTGTAACTGTCAGCGTGCAAAGAGCACACTGTCAGCACTGGGTTTTTTTTTTTTACTAGCCGATTTCACAGATACCTGATGCATGTATTTATTATTTTGCCACATGGAAAGGTGTTCTACATGTCTGTACGATTCATACTGTAGAGACCACTGGACTCGTGTTGCGTGATTTTGCCAACACACAAAGCATCAAACTTATTTATCTATTATTAGTATTAACTTGGACATGCTTGGGCAGGTTGTGGATTGACTGTGATAGTTCAAGGCTGGCAGCAGAATAGTTTGACGTCTGTAGGCGCCAAGCTATTCTGACGACTATCTGTCAATTATATTAAAAATAATGGTCAATTTGTCCAGACCTTGACAAGGATCTCGAAGGAAAATAATTTGTAATTTCATCCTCAGCATGTGATGAGTTAACAGTTTGCTCATGAGTATGCATGTGGGAAACTCTAAACAGAAAAATGAATGCTTGTTGTTGGATGCGCTGTAGTAAATACTGCACTGTTTCTTAAATAATGAAACATGAAAAATATATTTTCTTTATTCAATGAACATGACTGATGGCTTTTTTTCTCTTCCTGTTCATCTGAGTGTGTGACCTGTTGATTAAAATGATAACATATAATATATATATATATATATATATATATATATATATATATATATATATATATATATATATATATATATATATATATATATATATATATATATATATATATATATATATATATATATATATATATATATATATACATATATATATATGCTCGTGAGTGAAGTTGGCAAATGTGAAATAGAGAATCAGAAAGAGGACTACTTTGCACTTTCCAAGCATTTTTGTTGCTTTGTCTTTAACGTGGTGTGACATTTCTATTTTTCTTTTTAGCGCATAATATGTGTTAATTTTTGTAAATATGTAAGCTTCCATACACAAGAGTAATAATGTACTGATTTCTGTCTTTCCATCTGCTAACTTGTACACATCAATACTTGAGCATAAGAATTGATGATGCACAAATTTAAATCGAGTTTTTGTACATGCATACTTTTGACACATAACAACATGCACACCCCTTGCTGCATTTCTTTTGCTCACAAATAGTCACCAATGTTACCTTCCTGACAGAATGGGCACAGAGCACTGGTCTAAGTAATGAACAAGCCAACATAGGTAGCCCTAGAAATGTTTATTTCATCTACATGCACACACAGCACAATTCAACCCTTCCTGCATGCCGACATTGGTACGATCTACAAGACCTGTACCTGCATGCAGACATTGGTACGATTTACAAGACCTGTGCCTGCATGCCGACATTGGTACGATCTACAAGACCTGTGCCTGCATGCAGACATTGGTACGATTTACAAGACCTGTGCCTGCATGCCGACATTGGTACGATCTACAAGACCTGTGTCTGCACGCACATGGGGATTAATGAGCTAAAGGTAGTCGTCGTATGCAAGTTCTTGTGGAAAGCGGGTTTGTCAGCTTCTGTCCACAAATTTAAAGCCCTTGTAGCCTTTTTTCCCTGCTGGAAATCTCTCACAAATCTTGTGCATGGCACACGATGGCAAAGGCTTTCGGTTGTGTTTTCCAAGCCATCCGTAACACCAGCGAATGACTTGCCTGTATGCTGTGTATCTCATGGTCCTGTAACACATAATGACGGATTCAAAGTAAGCGTTTCATGCAGTAACAGCAAAATATCACTACCAATTACATGCTATTTTCACAAACATACATATTCTCAATGTCACAGGTGTGGTCATTGAAAACCTGAAAAACAAACCATAGGTGATGGTGTACCTAGGGTGTAGTTTCGTCCTGTATCCCACTTAATTTTCACTGCTGAGGTGGGGAACAGGCTCCACTGGAACAGTCTCATTTGACAGGGGAGTATTGCATGGTAAAGTGAAAAGTATAGTGACAACACTAATAAGTTATGTACTAACGTAGTACTAGCAGTGGACTAGTAGTAGTACTAATACTGAAACGATGACCAGTGCAACTTTATATAACTTTCTCATAATAGTACAAATAAAAATCTTTTTCACAGAGCAGTTCCACCCCACCTCCCCACACAGACTTGACCGCACTATTTTAAGTACTCACTGTCATCATGATTTTTAGTGCATGTATTAATCCAGTAGAAAAGTACCATAAACTATTCATCAGACTGCTCCCACCTCCCTTTCATTTTTCTTGCCCTTAATCACTTCACATAGATCTTAAATTTATTTAAAATGTTGCAGATATTTGTTCCTGTCGATATTGTCCCACACACAAACGCCAGAAGTAACTCACTCATCCCCAGTATGTTGCCTTTCTGCTTCATTGTTCTGTCGCATTTGATAGTAAGCCATGCGCAGCACATCCATGTTTAGGCATACTGCTTCGAAAGAGGGGTGCCTAGTGATGCAGGAAAATTCAGTGTTGGTTTCCACCTTGCCATCTTCAATCCGTTCGTGAAAACAGTCATCCTAAAGGCAACAGAATCTGTTGACCGGAGCACCTAAAGACATGGAAAAAGATAGTTTTGAGGTCAAAATTGCATTTTAAATATTCAGATACCAGCTATTAGTATTAGTTTACAGCTTGTGAACCAATCCATTCGTGCACCTGGATATATATCTCATAAGTGTGTGTACACACATTCCAGCACCCTATAAACACAGCAGATCAAACTTTTCAAGTGTATTACTTGAAGTACACATTCTTGAACAACAAATAAACTTGTGGATCAAATCATCAATTGGTGCGTTTAGTGGCAATTCAGAAATGATACCTTTATTTACAAAACAACAACAAAAAGCAAACAAACAAACAAAAAACAGTAATAAGATTGAGATAACCATTCAATTTTAGTTTACATTAGGTCAATTTTAGGTCACTACACTAGGTGCAGTGAACATGCTGTGAGAAACGAGGCAGTCTTCGGCCAGTCTCTGAGCACACGGTAAACTTAAGCAATGTCGCATCATTAACTTGGACATTAATAACGACGATAGTAAAGCACAAGTGCACATGAAAACGTAATATAATACGATGAATGTATTGTTCTATGTATGCTTACCGGCCCGTGGGGTTTTCGCTGCGCACTGGATTTTCCGGCGTGGTTGGTCTTTCCGTACGCTCTTTTCCATTTGTCTGTGCAAGAGGCTCAAACATATAAGGTTTGAGGCCTCGCGGTGCACCTGCTTCAAAACACTCATTTTCCGACGAATCCACGTAAGAGTCCGAATCAGAACTTTCAGCTGATGAGCTCATTTTCTCTGTCACAAGTTAGCACGCTGTCCGGCTAGGCGTAAACAAACCGAGATCAGGCCTGTGATGTCACTTCCGCCGAGCGGCAAATCTGAAAATTTGTTCGGCAGTCTCCGGAACCGGGTACCGTGAATTAGAGACGGTTTGTGACTTCTTATGTGTTTTTCTGCTTGAACTGTACACAAGTAAGTATACTTTGTGGACTGAAAGTGACTTTGATATGTTTATTTTGTGGCTGATTGATCGTAAGTTCGATTCATTGCATCAACACGAAGCCCCATGCCGAAATGGTAAGCGACCCATCGCCGGGACCACCATTTTACTAGAGAGCTGCCCTTTAACTCACTGTGTCCCAAGATCTAAATCCCCACATGTTGGAGTTGTCTTATTAAGACTATATTACTATAAAGGAGACAGATCGACAAGGATAGTTCAAGGGTTGTGCCAAAACAGCTTGGCGTCTATAGGCGCCAAGCTATTCTGGCATGACCCTTGAACTCTCGTGGTCGATCCACATCTTCCTGCGGTGTGTCGGGGCTAAATGCGTTAACGTGCCTATTCCCCAGCTCTGACACAGGCAACACATACTGACCACGATAGTTCAAGGGTGGTGCCATAACAGCTCAGTGCCGAGAGGATCCAAAATGTTTCGTCACCGCGCTTGAAATATCAAGGTCGAGCCATCTGCAGAACCAGTGTGTTGTATTTGCGAACTTCCACTACAGGCTTGCGTGAGTTCAAACGGAAGTGCGTCTGAGTACATGACTTAACCCCATCCGCGACAACGGACGTACATTTTGTTTCTGAAATCTGTGTTCATTGATTGATTGTACATTGCTTAACGTCCCGACAGCAACAAGACTTTCTCATGACGTGCCTGCACTGCTTGTGAAAAAAACCCAACTGAACAGAATATTGAATGCATGTCGCCAGCCGGTCTAATACACTAAATAAAGCCAAGACCATTAGCAACACACATCCAATATCAAGAGCTACAGGCAGCGCAGACAGTAGGGAGAGTTAAAAAAAGGAAAATACAAGTGAATGGACCAAGGGTAGACAGAAACACATGCCCCAGAATAGAGAGGAAAACCCACCCTGTGGGGCTGACCAGGGTGACACTGGGAACTAAAAAGTAGTTAACCCCACCCAAGTCCCCCAGGGCAGACCCGGGTGGGGGAGTGTTCATTGAACGACCAAAAGCCACCAGTGTCCAAAGAATTCGGACATAATGCGGTCTCAGCAAGAGGCATAGATCCTCATGAGCCCCCGCAGTCGCGGGGGCTCATGAGGATCTATGCTCTTGCAGTTGGATGGCGTTCACGTTTTCTCGGCAGTGAAGGGGTTAATGAACGGTAATAGAGTCAAGTCAGTTACGGGATTCAACTGAAGTCGGAAATGAAGTGGCGTGAATTTCGTTAACATTTCGCAAAAGAGCAAAAAAATATTTCCCGTCGAACAAAATCATTCTGAATACAAAATAAAACAGGAGTGCATTGTTCAGTCACTCAATGAACCCCCGCACTTAATGAGGAAACGAATAAACGAATGGATTAAAGAAAGAAAGAAAGAATGAATGAATGAATGAATGAATGAATGAATGAATGAATGAATGAATGAATGAATGAATGAATGAAGGAAGAAATGAAAGAATCAACGAATGAATAATGAATAAATGAATTAAGAAATGAATGAATGAACAAATGAACAAATGAATGAATTAATGAACAAGTGAATCAATCAATCAATCAATCAATCAGTCAGTCAGTCAATCAATCAATCAAGCTCTAAGTTTAAATACATATGGTAATTTTTTTGTGTTTTGGGGCAGGCATAAAATAATCACGGAGACATCTAGACCCATGCTCATGCATGTTTCATGACTACCGTTGACACCAGCGTCGACACTACAACTGAATTAAATCAAGTATGCACATGTTACTATTATCCCAGCCCTCAAAGGCCATCAGGCCTACGTAGGTCGCCGTTGGCCCGCGCAAAGGCGACCGACGTCAGCCACATGTCCCTTTGCGCACTGGGATTTTTCACCCCAGTAAAGTACTAGTCACCACAGACGACAAAAAACAGCACGTTTGACCTAGATTCTAATCCCACTCCAGGACCAGGATAACTCTAATCAGCCTCGTGGCCCTGCTTATCTCCCCATTGTTCGCTCTACAAAGAGGGCGAAACGCGCCAGTCGCCGCGTGAGGGGAGGTAACTCGTTATCTAGCGGGACGCCGACTGATATCGACGGGCCGTTATCTCCCATAGGTGAGATAAGGGGTCGATATCTCGCGGGCTGCTGTCCGATTCTGTCGCGTTGTCACACGTCGTGTGGGGAGGAAACATGTTGTGTACTTCCAACAAGTCACAGGACTGTTACAGTGAAGTGAGTGTAACCCATTTAACCCCCGAGCACTGTAGCAGACTAACTAAAACTAAAACATTTGGTCAGCGCACTTTTGTTTATCAAGCCTCAGCAGTGTTAGGGAATACACTTCCTCTTGAGGTCAGAAACAGTGAGTCTGTCTCTGACTTCAAGAGGTCTCTTCAAGCTTTACTTTGAATAACTGCCAGTGTGTGATACCTTAGTTGTAGTTCTGTAATCCTCCTTGTTTAGATTGAATGTTAACTAGAACATACATTATTTTGTCTTTTAGTTCATTGTAAAATGGTGTGTCCGGGTATTGTGAGTTGTTTGTTACGTGCACATGTCATTGTATTTTTATATTTGTGTACAGAGTGTAATGCGCTTAGAGCTTTTGATTAAGATTAAGCGCTAGATAAATACTCATTATTATTATTATTATTAGCAGGAGATGGATCGACCATGACAATACAAGGGAAGTGTCATGGCGCCAAGCTAATCTGACACTACCCTTGACTAAACATCTCGTGCAACTGGTACATTATTTGAGAAATGCGTCCCTGTGGTTCAATGGGTCAAAGTGTGGTGTGTATTATTTAATTCTATTTTATTCAATGTTCTCATTATCTGGCAGGAAAATTGTACTTAATTTAATGATTTGATTTTTTTTCTTTAAAAAAACTAAAGAAAAAAGAAACAAACTCTTCTATTACCTAACAGTTCATCACCATCATCAACATTATCATCATTACCGTCATATCCTTATTAATCAACTTTGCTGTTAGCAGCGTTGGATACGACCCGGGAAGTGGGATACAATAACAGCGCTGTTTTATTTGTCTTGACTGGCAACACATTTTGTCTACCGTATTGAAAATACCGTAGACTTTGAAACAGGGTTGGTCGGAACGCATTCCGGAGAATGCACAAGTGGTGCTGGGCGTGCGGGCCCCGAATACTGGCAAAGTAGTAACAAGATAAAAATGACGTCAGGTCTAACTAAGCAAACATTGCTAGAGAACGTCTTTTTGGCGCCAAAGCGCCGTATGTGTGTGTGTCTGTGTGTATGTGACAGCGACTACAGCCCGCGTTTGAGGACGAGAAGTTTAAAAGTGCATGGTATTCTCCCTAAAAGAAACATCTCGAGGCTGTTTTTTTTTTTTTATTATTAAGATGCTCATTAGCAAACAACAAAAAAAAATGGCCTTTTCACAAAAAAACCCCCAAAAAACGGTTGATCCACACTGGAGTCCGTAATTTTTCTTATTTTTACTAGATATTTTGCATATAGCTAGATAATCGGGAGATATTGAATGAGTTCGTTAACCAGCATTGTACCTCTAGAACTTTTTAAGTGATAATTATATAATTTTTCAATTTTTTCTTTTACGTTTTTGGGATTAATTTCACGAATTATTTGGGATTAATGTTAAAACAATTGAATCTTTTTTTTACGAAAAAACGAACTCATTAATAATCGCATGATTTTTCATATACTGTATTTACATAAGCCTGTAGTTTGTCTCAGCTGTCGGGTACGATTAGGTCAATTGTGACCTGTATGCCCTAGTTGTAAAAATCAGACAATTTTCTGCACCACTCTTTCGGAGTCATTTGTAAAACAGCTTAAAAAAAATTTAATTTTTCTTTTATGAAAAAAAAATTCTCATTTATACCCGCATGATTTTTCATAAACAGTGTTTGTATGAGCCTGCTGTTTGGCCAGGCTCTTGGGTAGGTTTAGGCCAAATTGTGACCTGTAAGCCCTAGGTGTGAAAATTAGCAAGAAAATTGCCAAGTTTGATCCTCTAATACGTCAAATGTTAGTACTGCGATGAGTGACGTATAACATCGAGTGGTCACTATGAACACCGCGTCGTGGGACTAATGATGCCATGAAGTGGCATAGCTATGCTGCGCCAGACCACAGAGCTTACGAATGGCTGGAATCGCCGTGTGTCCGTCTTTGTTTGTGTGTGCCAGTGTGTGTAGATCAAAGGGTGGGTTAGACTAGAAGGAGATGGATTCCTGTCGCTACACGAGCCCACAGAGCGTACTAATGGCGGGAAGCGCCATGTGTCCGTCTTTATTTGATCAGAGGTTGGCTTAGAGAGGAGGGAAATGGATCAGCATAATAAGAACAATATGAACAACTCTGAATGTTCCTAAACGATAAACGCATGTGAGCTCCAAACAATACGGTAGATGTTAGGGTGAAATCCTCGTTTTTAAGTCTCTTCTATTTACAGAAGCGACTATTTAGTATGGGTCGCGGTGGGGCGAATTTAATAGCATGTCCATGATGTCAAAGGCGGGCAGGCTAAACCTCAAACAGTTGAAGTAACAAGATAAAAATTACGTCATGTCTAGCTACGTTAACCTCGCTGCTGAACGTACATTTGGCGCGAAGCACCGCATGTGCGTATGTATGTATGTATGTGTGTGCGCATGTATGTAAACAATAGAATCTCCGGTATTTCTGTACACACAAGCTTGAAACTTGGCGAAATACTTTTTTAAGTGAGTGGCTAAGAGAGCCTCCGAGCACATTGTAATTGAATGTCTCATTAATTAAGACATAAACAACCGTTTATAGGAAGTCGGTTGACGGCCCAGATTAGAGTCCGTAATTTTTGTCATATTTACTTGAACTTTTGCATATAGCTAGTTTGGAGAAAGACATTGGATGCGTTCGTTAGCCAGCTTTGTATCCTTTCAACTTCTTTAGTAAAAAATTAATTCTTTTCAGAAAAGAATTAAAACACTAAAAAAAAAACTTGACTTCTAGATAAAGTCAGACAGTGGCGGTGACGTAAAAGAGGCAACTCCGTCACCACGCAGACACTGATACTCGAAATATGACGTAACTCTCTCTCTCTCTCTCTCTCTCTCTCTCTCTCTCTCTCTCTCTCTCTCTCTCTCTCTCTCTCTCTCTCTCTCACACACACACACACACACACACACGCACACATGCGCGCATCTCCAAGAGGCATGGATCCTCATGTGCCCGTAGGGCGCATGAACATCTATGCCTCTTGAAGATGTTTGAAGCGCGCGCATGCACTCACGCACACCCACACGTACACGCAAACACACAAATCGACGCGCTGTCAGAAGAGCATGCAGGTGTACTTAGTATAGCATGTAGCTGGATAAAGTCAACCTGATTTCACACAAATTATAGAAAGACTGAAATTGTACAGTGAAATGCTCGTTTTGTCACAATTTTTGCAAGTCTAGAAGTGAATATAAAATTACGTAAAAACAAAAAAAATACGTCATGACAAATGACGTTTGACAAACCAATGACACATATGCGCGCATCTCGAAGAGGCATAGATCCTCAAGTGCCAGGAGGGCGCATGAACATCTATGCCTCTTCAGGATGTTTGCAGCGCGCATGCAAACACGCACACGCATACACACACGAGGACGCGCTTTCAGAAGAGCATCAGGTGTACTTAGTATACCATGTAGACTGGTAAAGTCAACCTGATTTCACCCAAATTATAGCAAGACTGATATTGTACCGTGAAATTCTAGTTTTGTCACCATTTTCCCAAGTCTTGAAGCGAAAGCGAATCTCATATCACATTAAATATAAAATTACGTAAAAAAACCCAAAACAAAACAAACAAACAAAAAAAAAAACAAGAAAAAAAAACAAACAAACACGTCATGATAAATGACGTTGGACAAACCAATGACGCGTGTGCACTGTGCGCGCACCTTATAGAGTTCACTATGACGCATTGGCACATCTGCGAGGCTTTTACAGAAGGAGATATTTCAACAACAGAATCAACTCAAAGACAATAGGTAGAAACCCTTGACAGAGAAGGCATCTCTCATATAGAAGGGACATTGTGGGTTATGATTCATCCCATCTTATGTTCTAGTTTAGTTACTTCGCTAATATCAAACATAGGAGATAACAACACAAAAATGTGTCCACTGGCGTTTGTTACACCAGATAATAATAATAATATAACAACAACAATAACAATAACAATAATAATAATAATTATTATTATTATTAATGAAGTTGATGTTGATGATGATGATGATGATGATGATGATGATGATGATGATGATGAAAATAATAATGGCAATAACACAAACAATAATGATGATGATAATAATTATGATGATGATGATGATGATAATAATAATAATAATAATAATAATAATAATAATAATAATAATAATAATAATATAATAGAAAGTGTAATGGTATAGATGGAGAATATCTAATGACCGTGTGTATATGTATTTAGTTTGACTGCCCTGCAGGGTGACGAAATGTACATATTAATGACTCTGAGTGTACTGCACTTTATACTCGTGTCTTACACAGTATCATACAGGAAAATGGTGGTGCATACTCGCATCAATGGCTGCGAAATTGTCGTATAGCGTTGCTATTAAATCGTGGCGCCTTGATTGAGTTCATCAAAGCTGTTTAACTCATTCTACCCCAACACCGAAATCCCCAGATTTTGCCGTTGTTCTCTGAAGACTATTGCAGTGCAGGACACAGATCGACCATGATAGTTCAAGGGTGATGCCAGAATAGCTTGGCGCCCATAGGCGCCAAGCTATTCTGGCATCACTCTTGAACTACCATGGTCGATCCTTATCTTGCTGTGGTGTGTCTGGGGTAGAATGAGTTAACAGGCCATTACACGCAGCTCTCTGTTATCTGAATGATCGTATCGCCACCTATCCTAAATGATAGATAAATACTCACAACAAGCCTGCAGACGTCGTGGGCAACTCCTATAAAATCTTCGTTCGCGAAGTCAAGCCAAGATAACTCACAACAATCACGCGGACAGGAGCTACTCTCAATGTTCAGCCGGGCATCGGGAGCAGCTCTTGTCGACGCGATTCCTGAAAGCTTGTGATATCAGACAGTGCACTTGTACAGGAGTCATCCGGCACGTCTGTAGACAAACATACGTAACGTCGGTACCCACCGACCTGCCCCGCCTGAGGAGAACAGTGTGGATAGTGTGCATGTACATTGAGGCCCCTCCTACCGACATACACCAACATCTGCCTCTGATGAATGGATGGATGGTGGGTGGATGGATCGACTCACGGATGGATGGATGGATGGATTGACGGACGGTTGAATGGATGGACGGATGGATGAATTGGGTGGGAGGCTGGGGGAATTCATTGATGGATGGATGGTCGAACGGACGGACGGCTGGGTGAATGGATGGATGAATTGCTAGATAGATGGTTGGCTGACTGGCTGGTTGGCTGGCTGGCTGGCTGGCTGGCTGGATGGATGGATGGATGGGAGGGTGGGTGGGTATGTGGATGGATGGATGGATGGATGGGTGGATGGGTGGGTGGGTGCGTGCGTGGGTGGGTGGGTTGATGGATGGATGGATGGGTTGATGGATGAATGGGTCTATTTGTGGGTTTGGTTGGATGGATGGATGGATGGATGGATGGATGGATGGATGGATGGATGGATGGATGGATGGATGGATGGACGGACCGACGTTTTATACTTTCAAAAAGAGGCGCAGTAATCTAATGGAACTGCTTTGTCATACTCCATTCAATAGAGTGCTTCGCTCTTCGCTGGCCGATTTGTCGCAAGGTATCCAATTTGTTCATAAATCACTGTATCGTCATTTTCAGGGAATGGAGCCAACTAGCAAGTTGCGTAGATCTTCATGAGCCCCCGCAACTGCGGGGGCTCATGAAGATCTATGCAACTTCAAGATTTGTTCGCTTTTTCTGAGCACGCAGACGCACAACCGATTGAAACATGACTGACTTTATTATCAGTTAGTGGGATATTCATAAGTATACATCAGAACCTTTCAGCACTTGAGCGAGATAAGGGGACAGCAATTGTCAGTTTTATTGTTCATATTCACCTCGCTGACGTTGACTCAGATAATAGCGGGGGCAAGTGGGGTGACGAGAGCACTACTGAACAAAAACACACCATCCAAATCAGCACTAAGTGGCTTTGACACGTAAGAAAGCAACAACAACGACGACGACAGCGAACATCAACAACAGCGAGGACAAAAGAAGCATTGTGAAATGACAAGAAGAAACAGCTTAGTAGAGGAGTTTTGTAAGTACCCCTTTTGGCTGTGGGTAGAGGTTTTTATCGCGGGATAACAACATCCTGACGTCCTGTCGGAAACACCGCAACAAAAACCGCTACTCACAGCCGAAGTGTTAAATTTCTGTTTGACAAACACGCAAACGTGTCTAAACGTGATAGTTGTTTTAAGAAATAAGCGTGTTAAAACGTGTTAAACCTTATTTCTCATTTTATTTTGTTTTTACATGAACGTGTATTCACGTTTTTGTATTTTTTTCTGCAAGACTCTAATTTTCGATTTTCCAGTAGTCTGTTGTTGGATTGTATGTGCATCGATTCTCGCGGTAAACAGAAATATGGATTCAGTGGTATTCCAGAGTCTTCTTATTATATTATTTTCAATATTAATATTAATATTGTTGTCTTTGTTGTTGTTTTGGTTGTTGTCGTTGTTGAAGTTGTTTTTGGTGGTGGTGATGGTGTTGGTGATTTTGTTGCTGCTGCGGTTGTTGGTTTTTTTTTTCCCGTGTGGGTACGATACCCTGACTTATTAGTAAATAAAATTTGAATAAATAAAGAGAAGGGACTTCCGGGTATTCAAAAAAAGATGAAAGAAAAACTGAGGAACAAGAGACTGCCTTTTCATGCAGTGCTGTATTTCGCCATTAAAAAGGCTCTCAATGTTTGTCCTGCCTTAACTCCTTGCACCCCAAGACCGAAATCCCCAAATGTTGCCGTTGTCCTCTGGAGACTGAATTGCAGTGCAGGACACAGATCGACCATGATAGTTCAAGGGTGATGCCGGAATAGCTTGGCGCCCATAGGCGCCAAACTATTCAGGCATCACCCTTGAACTATCATGGTCGATCCATATCTTGCTGTGGTGCGTCTGGGATAGAATGGGTTAACTAAGATTTACTATCCATTTTTTTTTTTTGACAGGCATTGTCATTGTGAGTAGGCAAAGGTGACAGTGCTTTGTTAATGCCCTTTTCCCCACCCGGGAATTGAGACTTCTTCTACTAAAGCTGAATTGGTTCCATTCACCCTCCTCTGAACATACATGAAAGGCACAGAGCTACATATGGGACATTTACCTCTTACCTACCACGGGACGCTGCATAGTTTTGTCATTTCTCTTGCGCGGCATTATCGACGGACATGTACCAAGACCGTTCATACAGGAGCAGATATTGCAGCGGACTATGAACCCTTTACTGCTTAGAGAAGATCGCTTGGCACATTGGGCCTAAGACATCTCCAGACCTGTCTTCGGTAGACTACATTATAGTCTGTCAGTCTGCCTACAGGCGCCAAGCTATTCTGGCATAAGCCTTGAACTATCATGGTGGGACTTTGTTTTGGACCTGCCGTGGTTGAATTACTTTAAATGAATAAATCAGTAAATAAGTGTATACGCGAATAGATAGATAAAGACATAAATAATGTCTTTGCCAGTAACAATAAATACATAAATAAATAAATAAATAAATAAATAAATAAATAATAATGTCGTTGACAAAAAAATTTTTAATTAATTAATGTTCTTGCTAATTAATAAATAATAAATAATAAATAGTTATAAATAAATAAACAAATAAATAAATAAATAAATAAATAAATGTCATTTCTAGTAAATAAATAAATTAATGCACAAACAAACAAACAACAAACAAAACAAAAAAACAAGCGTACGATGAATGAATGAATGAATGAATGAATGAATGAATGAATGAATGTCCTTGCCATTACAAAGCACATTCAAATTGCATTTGTTGTTGGTTGTATTTCTTCTGGTCTGAATTTTATGAAAATAACACAAAGACGCAAGCCGAAGGAACAAGATACCCGACATCTGCTATATTTACTTCCACTGAAAGATACAGCAATCTGGAAGGAAAGGTAGCAGCGACTTTGCCATTGACGGACTCAGTCTAGAACGAGACCATAGCGGGATGCCGCGAGGAAATTGATAGAAGCCAGAAGATAGCAGCTATCAGCGTCTATCAAAACCTGTTATCAAATCACATTAACCCCTTGAATGTGTGGGCGCGGATTTCGCGTCTCAAGCCACCACTCACTGACAGGCATTTCACGTGAAAAACACACATGAAATTGGACCAAAAAATGAAAACAGGATTAGCAAGAGACATAAATCCTCATGAGCCCCCGCGACAGCGGGGGTTCATGAGGATTTATGTCTCTTGCAGATGGGTAGCGTTCGCCTCGCCCCGGCAGTTAAGGAGTTAACCCACCATTTATCGTTTTGACCCGAGGACAGTCTGAACTGACCATGAGTTTTATCGGCAACGAAGCCAGTTTCCGTGTATTATCTGGACTATTATCGCTGTGTACACGGAACGAAACTTCTCTTCCTGCTCATTGAAGTTTTCCACCAACGTAATCGACAGTGTTGCAGCCGATTTGAATGGAGGCAACGCGCAATGCTTTCAGAAATCAAGGCGGCAACTTTGAGGGGTCGGCAGATCCGTTGAGGCATCGTTGTACAAAACGATCGTTTTAAATCTGAAATTTCAATGGAACCCAACTTCAGTTTGTCGCCGTATATAAAGAAAACGCCGAGACGGCTAATCACAAATAACTTGGAGACTCATGAGTTGTGTCCCCTAAAAAAACCGGAAGTTATGGGGTATATAGAGATAAGTTGTTGTTTTTTAACTTATAATTCATATTTTATTGGGCACTCTTTAAGTATTTGAAAATGAAAATCAATGTAGCGGGCCCTTTCAGATATAATGTAGATTAACATATGAATTCTTTTCTTAAGATGCACCCAATTAAACAGAAAGCACAGAGGATCTGACTGCGTTATTTGTTTTAGCGAGTAAATATTACCCGTATATACATCATATATAATATTATCGTTCGAACGTTCCCCCAGAAATGTCCCAACTGCACAGTCAATTGACTACGTGCGCGTCGCGTACTAACGCCCCCCAGTGTCCCCCTAAAACACTCCCACCCTTCCAGGCCCTCAGAACGGGACAGGTGCCAACGCACACGCAGCAAATTTCACCTACGTAAAAGATGCATAGATCTTCATGGGACCTGCGCAGGCTACGCTGAGCACATGAGGATCTATAGATCCTCATGTGCCCCGCGTAGCCTACGCAAGTTCATGAAGATCTATGTATCGTGTACACGTCTAAGGTAGCAAGGGGATCAGTGGTAAGAATTGGGGCGAACCATGCCGACACGTTACCGGCCTCTTCTGCATCCAAAGCCAATGGCTCTACTTTTGAGACCTCACTGCCAAATCAACTACTACGTATTAACGGCTGAGGATTGGACCAAACAAAATACCCTCCAACAAGCTGTACAACGCCAAAATTGTGACACGAAAAGAAACCTTTTCCTTTTCCTTGGTCGTAGATTGCGTTTGTGAAATCTTTGTTTACTCAAAGTCAAAGAAACTGATCCGTCAACGGAACATGGGGACACAGTGTCAACACGGCAAGAGGCATAGATCCTCATGAGCCCCCGAAACTGCGGGGGCTCATGAGGATCTATGCCTCTTGCATTTGGGTATTGCTAGATGTATTGGAGCAGTGATGTGTTTATATTATTTTCTACGCAGACACCATAATTGTCACATTCCCCAGCCCCTTCCCCTCCCTCTATATCCCCGAAAACACACACACACACACACGCACACACACACACACACACACACACACACACACACACACACACACACACACACACACACACAAACGCGCGCACGCACGCACGCACGCGCACACACACACACACACACGGAGTCATGAGAACCTATCCTGTCTAGAGTGTATGGCTGGTTCTCTCTCGACAACCAATCAGGCACTGCTCATGAGTTATCACGGTCGATCTCTCCCCCGCACTTGACGCTGGACAAGAGAGAGTTCTGAACGCTGCCATGGCCTCCTGGTGTCTGCCACAAGAGGAGGGGTGGGAACAGGACAGTTGGGATGGGTTCTCCTTATCTCTGCAACTGGCTTCTGCTTTCAAAATGACTGTGTAGTCCAAAAAAAGAACAGAAGAAAAAACAACAACAAAAGGAACGCGAAACAGAGATCGCTGAGGGTTATCAAATACGGAGTAGACCGCCCCCCGCCCCTCCCCCACCACCACCCCCACCACCACCCCTCTACTGAAAAGTGTTTGTGTGTCAGCAGCATACAAAAGGTCTTAAACAGTGTTGCAAAATGTTTTTTCGCACTAATCCATTAGATCTTGAGGGTGATTTTGTCAAATTTGCTCATTGTCCTATGAAGTCTACGTTACCGATTAGGAGATAGATCAACTGTTTTTGTTCAAGGGCGGTGCCAGAATAGCTTGGCGCCTAAGGCGCCAAGCTATTCTGGCACCACCCTAGAATTATCAGTCAAATTTATTTCAAGCAGTCGGTATATCAGGATGAAAATGTTGCAGTAGCATAGTAACATTCGTACACATTATCCAGACCACAAAGGTGACTGCCAAGCGTGTAAAATTCAGAGAAGAACCCAACGGAGAAAGGAACACGCGCAGACAAAACAGCTACAATACGATTTATTCATATTAAATTTGGGTTTTGAAAATAGACAAACAAACAAGTATAGAATTCTGTCGCTACTTGTCAGCGAAGAAAGAATGTGACAAGATATACATTAATAAAATGTGTTGTAACTGTCATGCTTACTCACAAAAATCTAAATTAATACGCCGATGGATGGATGGATGGATGAATGGATGAATCAACTGTGACTGTAATACGTTGATTACACATCGGCAAATTCAAAGCTTTGTAATCTATTCAAGAAGTATGCTGGACTAATTCCTTTTCCGATTCCATTCTAAGGAACCAGGATATAAATGAAGCCAGCAAGGGCCAAGGATCCTCCTGTGTCCCAGCTAATGCGAGGGCTCATTTGTTTCTTTGGCTCTTGCAGTTGTGCAGTGATCGCGTTTTCCCGGCCGTAATGTCGTCAATACTGAAATTGTCTGTCTTGTGATTGCTGCGAATGGTCGTAGTATTGAAAGGTTGCGGTGAGGTCCCCAGTAGCAGGTCGTCGGGCCCACGACGGCCGCAGTGGTCCCGCGCTGTGCGCGGGCCCACTGCGGCCGTCGTGGGCCCGAGTGCCTTTGCCGACTGGGGTGATGTGGCGTGTGTGTGTGTGTGTGGGGGGGGGGGGGGAGGTAACGATGAGTTTGGGTTCAGAATTATGCCAGGCACGAGATACTTGAGAGTAAAGCCAGCTGGTATGTAACATGGACGTTTGCTTAGTAGTGGAAATATGCCCCCCCCCCCGCCCCCACTCACCTCCTTGCCCCCACCCCCCGCCCCACCACCACCTTTCATCCCCTGACGTGCCAGCTCCTACGTACTTCAGAAACCCCCTCCATCCGACCCCTGTTCCCTTTTTCAACCCTCGCCCCCCCCCCCCCTCCCCCCCCCATACCTACAACCAGTAGCCATACGTCTGCGGGTCCTCTGTGGCCATCGTAGGCCCGAGGACTTTTCTTGCTGGGTTTACTGGGTACCCCCCCCCCCCCACCCCTGCCCTAGCGTCTCTACTGGCTTTGTTTCTCCTCAGGTGTCTCAGTCGACCTGTGAAGGCATAAGACAGCAGATTTCTGTGAAAAGCCAGATGTTCACTATAATACAATGTAAAGCTCGCTTTTCACAAAAATGCACTTATTGGATTTTGCCTGTAAAGGTCCGGAATGTCGCGATCCTACCCCCCCCCCTCCCCAACCCTCCCCACCCCTCCCCACCCCATCCCACCACCATCTCCCGGACAAATCTTCAATTTTCTGAGAGAGTCCAATTTCTTCAGTAAGATTTGAGTATGTGTTGACCTTGTGAATTTACTTTTTTGACCTTTTTAAGAGTCTGTAGACATATCCCTTAAAGATTCGAACGACATTTTAGCCTGAAATATTTTTAATATGCACATCTTGCCTTAAAAACAACAACAATAACAACACCAACAACACCAACAACACCATTTTTTTTTTAGTTTGGAGGCCAGATTTTTACCCTTCCCGCCGTGAGATGGCCTTAGTCACCTGCTCGGCGTTAAACCCAAATAACTAAGTAACTAACTAACCTCGACATGAGTTTAAGCGTTTTTTAGAGTTTCTTCGTGACTTTCAGATCAAAAATTTCAGGAAGAAGACTCTTGCTTGTTGTTTTGAATAAATTTGTAAGCGTCTAAACAAGTCCAACGGAAACTACGCAGACTGCGCCTCAAAGAAGGACCAAGCTACTGTAGCCCCTTCACGGCCCGTTGACATAAGTTATGTCTTTGAAAGCAGGCTTGCTGGATAGCTGGGTTGCTAGCCACTACACAGAGAGCCGCTCCACTGGAGCCCTGGGCAAACAGTGTCATGGCGGCCACAACGAGTAGCGTCAGCGCGGTAAACTAGCGGATTTACAATTTACAGCACGCACTAGCGTGGGGGACAGGGAGGGGGCACTGAACACACTGTACAACAGAGGGGGAGAGGGCGGAGCAGTGGGGGGGGGGGGGGGGGGGGCTATACAACGTCTCAATCACCTCTGCCGTGTGAAAGGAAAAGAAATATATTTTAGTAAAGAGCGAGATGTTCATTGTACTACAATTAAAATCTCGCTTTGGAGTGAAATTTTCATTATAACACAATGAAATGTCCATTTTTACAAACATGAACCTACCACCTTCCTTTCACAGGAGAGGCTTGCTGGCACCCCCCCCCCCCCCCTTCCCCCAAATACACATACTCCATGATATACCAATCCTAACCTCCCATTAATTTGGTCTCCTTTGCTTTTTGCGGAGAATATCCCAGTGCGCAGGCCGTCAGGCCGACGTCAGTTCGATTACCTTTGCGCCTTGAGGAACCCAGCGAAGAAGGAAACACGATTAATAAATTAGAATAAACAGTCACGACACAATGTAATATTTTTTTTTTTCAAAACAGACAAGTAAAACAACAACAAAAAAAAACATAATTATCATGTCAGTGAAGAGTTGTAACCTTGTGTGTGTCGGTAGAGGTTTTAGTCACGATGATTCCTGCAGGATGTCAGGGTGTTGTTATTCCTGCAGGATGTCAGGGTGTTGTTATTCCTGCAAGAATCATCCCGACTGAAACCGCTAGCGACACCCCAACAGGTTAACAGATACGCCACCCGGTTGTTGGTTGATAGAGAAGTCCGTGTTACAAACCAGTGTATGATAAAGTGTTGCGAAAACAAAATGAGGGTCCTCACCAGTGAAATAAAGAAAAAGGTAAGACTAGTAAAATTTGTAAGGGATTGGGGGGGGGGGGGGGAGAGAGAGAGAGAGAGAGAGAGAGAGAGAGAGAGAGAGAGAGAGAGAGAGAGAGAGAGAGAGAGAGAGAGTGAGGGGGGGGGGGGGGCGCGGTGAGTTAAGAGGGGTCATAGTGCCCGAAATTGTTTGTAATTCCGTCAGCAAATGCAGCAGCGCAATATCTTTGTTTTTTAATGACATTCCTAAACATTTTCTCTGATGATCGCCATTTTGCTGAGAGGCGGGAATCCCGGATCTGAAATTGGTATTCCCCTTCGATACAGTCACTATATTGGCAACAGGAAGTCTTGGGTACATGTGCCACTGCGGCTGTGAAACATTACTGACCTGTACTTCAATTCAGGCGACCAAAAGATACTTTTCCAAATGTAACGTGTTTAAATTTGTCGTCTATGCTGAATAAGGCGCATAGGGGAGAATTATCTAGGCGAGGAAGACGGAAAGAATAATAATAATAATAATAATAATAATAATAATAATAATAATAATAATAATAATAATAATAATAATAATAATAATAATAATGTATATTTTAAGGCGTCTATACTTCCGATAGAAAAGCTCTAGGCGCCGTACAAATGACATACTAACAAACACACACCTTGCATCCTACATAGTCCCTAACATACACACTCACCCAACAAGATATACAAGGAAAATAAGAATAACAGAAAGAACACACCAACAACAACAAAATGCTCACACACAAAGAGACACACGTGTACCATAAAACCAACAACGGACACACCAGATATCCCGACAACGAAATGTTGAAAAAAAAGAAGAATTATAACGGTGAATGCACTTTTAAAGGAATAAATGCGTCTTTAAAGACTGCCGGCAACTATTGGCTGATTCAACATATCTGAGGGACTGTGGGAGTTTATTCCAAAGAAATGGTCCTTGGTATGAGAAAGACCTCTCACCAAAAGACTTAGTTCTCACAGTCGGAAATCGTAATACTTTAATGTCTGCTGACGAACGGAGCTGTCTTGAGGGTGAGTACAAATGAAGAAGCTCAGAAAGATAGACAGGGCCAGTAGAAGGAGACAGACAGGTATGACAGATCGACAGAAAATTGTATTGTACTCTAGATGTGATAGGTATCCAATGGAGTGAACGAAGGATGGGTGTAATGTGGTCTGACTTCTTTGCCTTGACAACAAGCCGTGCTGCTGAGTTCTGCACCCTCTGGGGCCGATCCAGAAGGTACTGAGGACAGCCACGCAGGAGTGCATTGCCGTAATCGAGTCGGGACAAGACAAAGGAGCAGACCAGTGTTTTAGTGGCTTCTAATGTGAGAAGATGCCTGATGGAGCTAAAGAATACAGTAATACGAATTAGCCAGCAAGCAAGCGTTGTCTGATTTACATAGGGACGTATTTGTAATAACACACACACACACACACACACACACACACACACACACACATCACACACATACAAATGATCAGAAAAATAAAACCTAGATAAATGACCACCGTCTGTCGTGTATTTGGCAAAAGCCAGTCTTTTATTTTTGAGAAAACCTAGATTTTTAATTTATGGACATGTACTCATTTTTGTCTTTCATCGTTTAACCTATTTAACCATCAGACCGCTTAACTCATTCGAAACGTGCCGCCTTAAGCCGCGTATCCGGAGGAGGCATGTCTCGAATAAGTTAAGAGTCGTCATCCAGCGACTGTGTACCAGTTGCAGGACAAGGATCGACCGTGATATTTCAAGGGTTGTGCTAGATTAGCATGGCGCCAATAGGCGCCATGCTAATCTAGGACTACCCTTGAATTATCACGGTCGATCCATCTCCTGCTGTAGTGCGTCAGAGCAGAATGGATAAATGTCCGTTTTCATGATCTTATCGTATGTGGTAGAAAAATTCCTAATTCATACATAAATGGTGTGGTTACGTTTGGTCCGCAAATAAAAATAAAACAAAAGCGCTTCAAAACGTGAAACTTCATAACGGGGACAGCAAACTAAAGGTCAATAAATCAAATAAAAAGTTGACAAGATCACAGCCTCTTTAGGGCACAACTGTAGTTTTGAAAGGTGTTAGCAATGTACCTTTTTTCATAAAAACAAAATTAATGTCTTGCACAGCCAAACGCCTTTTAATTTCAAACACGTGACAACCACGTGACCAATCCCGGATTTCTGAGGCTGCCATGGCAACCAAATCCCAAGTATTGTGCGGGTGCACGCTCCCAGGACAGTACGGACACCTGTCTCACCTGGATAATTTGTTTCCTCACGCTCTCCCGCCAATATTGCGGTAAACAGACGGAACTACTGCAGGCACGACCTAGACCAAACATGGCGACTAACAAGCGTGTCAAATCCCAAAGAAAATCCCCCTAAAAGACAGGATCATAGGTCCGACGCTTTTTAAACGTGTATCTTTTTGTTGAGATTTACTGCAAGCCAAACACACACACACACACACACACACACACACACACACACACACACACACACACACACACACACAAACACACACACACACACAACAAACAAACAAACAAACAAACAAACAAACAAACTACCCATAGAATTCTCCTATTGTGTTTCTTGCTTGCTATTCTGCCACCACCCTTGAACTTTCATGGTCGATCTGTCTTATTTATTGTAATGCAGTCCTCAGAGGACAACTCCAAATTGTGGGTATTTGGTACTTGGAACACAATGAGTTAAATAAAAAGTAATTTGTTCATTTTAATGGTTGAATCGTGTGTGTGAACTAAAACTAGAGTGACCTAGAACTATCGATATGCGGGTAGATTATTAATAGATTTTTTCCGAAGACCATTGATACGTAGGGCTATGGATGCACACCGGGATATGTCCAGGCAAAACGCCGGGCTATGTCCAGGCAAAACGCTTGGCTATATTCAGGCAAAACGCCGGCTTGTTCAGGTAGCATGTCCGTTAAAAAGTGGCACAGTTACAGTGCGGCCGAATTGATCAGTCTTCGAGTCGTACTCCATACGCAATAGCTGTCCCTGTCCCCCGTAACCCGCCCGTTTATCGATCTGGTGCCGTGGACGTTAAATTAAACCCCGAACTAAACAAACGTAGGGCTTTTTGCAATATGAATACAATTCATAAGGCTATTGAAATTTTCTCAGTTTGGGATGATACACGGAGGCGGCATGTCTCGAATGAGTTAAGCTACACACATAGACCACACACACACACACACACACACACACACACACACACACACACACACACACACACACACACACACACACACACACACACACACACAAAGTGAAGGGTGAAACCATCGCCAAATCAAGGACAGTTTAGTGATGCTGCAGTGCCACCTCAATGGTGCTACAAGGAGAGCAGAGGGAAGAGTTCAAGACCTAGCCTGGATGAAAACCACCACGATGGTGCCAGCACTGTCCGTTCACACCCCACCACTAGTAACGTGCTGACCCTGAGTAGCTGTGCTTGTTCGCCCGACCGCAGCTCCTCTCCCCCCACGTCGCAAAACTTATTAGAAACGCGGGCATCATTCATCTTAGCGAGGTGACAGTTTTACAGCGTGAGGACACAATGCAGAGTTGACACAGGTACGATCTCTCCTCTAGCCGGTACCGCCGAGCCACCCGGGAAACCTCAGCGCCGTCAGTTGGGGATAGATCGACCATGATAGCTCAAGATTAGCACATGATTAGCACGTGATTATCTTTAACCCCTTGCCTCCTAGTGACGATACCGTCCGAAATCGGACGCGAAGCGGTATCGTCATTAGCAATTAAAAGGTTAATCGGTGGACCTACCGTCGATCCACCAGTAAAACGCAATCTTCTTCTAGGTGGGAGATGGATCGACAGTGGTAGTGCTTGATTAGCTTAGCGCAAACACGAGTTAACCCCTTGACTGCCAGTCGACGCAGACTTTGTTTTTGAAATCAACGTCCGAAATTCCCAGCGCCAAAGGAACACGGAGACAACGAGGTTTCAGCAAGAGGCATAGATCCTCATCAGCCCCCGCAAGTGAGGACCTAGTCGTGTATTTGAGTGTAGTGTGTTGTGTTGCGGCAGTGACGGGGTTAAATTACAACCAGATTAGGTGCTCCACGCACAAAACAATACACCACATACCACAATTGCCGGGCAGTGTATATGCAATTTAATTAATGAATTACCGTTCGACATACGTCGATATACCACGCCCCGCTTTTGGCAGCTGTGTTATGGAATGAGAACAACTTCAGTCTGAAAGCGGTTGGTTACAGAATTTGTACATGCAGCTTTTTGGTGGCACTACCAACGTGTTGTGGTAGTCCCCCTTCTTGCTTCTTAGGTTTGTCAGTTTCTGTTTGTTGTTGCTGTTATTGTTGTCGGGATATTTTGAATGAAGTTGTTATTACTTTTAAATATTTTTCTATGACTATTATTGTCAGGAAAACAATTAAAAATATTCAATAATGGTTCATCAAAATTTAATAATAATAATAACAATAATAGTAATAATAATAATAGTAGTAATAATACATTATTATTATTATTATATTAAACGCAATATTTTGACACCTGCCCCAATAACATTCTTATATCTCCAAGCACATATTCCTTATGACGCATTAGCTTGTACAAGGAGTGCAATCGTGCACACCAAGGACGGCTACAGAAAGGCAGAAAACACCAAACAGTATTTGACTTACTCAGCCCCGACACTCGTAAGACATGGATCGAGCATGATAGTTCAAGGGTGGTGCCAGAATAGCTTGGCGCCCATAGGCGCCAAGCTATTCTGGCACCACCCTTGAACTATCATGCTCGATCTGTCTCTAGAATTGTAATACAGTCCTTCAGAGGGCAACTTCAAAATTTGGGGATGTCGGTACTGGGGAGGAATGTTTTTTTAACGGCGTTCACACTCGTCAGCTGTCAATTCTCTCATCTGCAAGAGGCATAGATTCTAATGAACCCCAGCAGACGCACGTGCATGGGGCTCATGAGAATCTACACCACTTGGTGTCCTGGATCAGTCATTGCGTTTTTCAGCCGGAATGTGTTCAATAAATCCACACAGATCTCAGACTTGCAAGAAAAAGGACTACTGCTACTAGTACTGCCACTAAATATTATTGCTACTTCAACAATTATTTACTACTAACAATAATAATGATAATGATGATGATAATGATACTTCTACTACTACAACTACTACTACTACTACTACTACTACTACTACTACTACTACTACTAACTAATAATAATAATAATAATAATAATAATAATAATAATAATAATAATAATAATAATAATAATAATGATGAGAAGAAGAAGAAGAAGAAGAATAGTGACGATGATGATGATAAATAATAATAATAATAATGATGATGGTGAGACGAAGAAGAAGAAGAAGAAGAAGAAGAATAGTGACGATGATGATGATAAAAATAAATAAATAAATAAATACAAGAATTGATAAATCAACACCACTGACGTTATTTGGCATGCACCTCATAATGCGGACTTAACATTAATGCATGTGCTCATATGGATCTATGCCACAAGCTGACGAGTACCAAACTTTGACACCTGTGTGTCCCCAGCTGAGGACGCCCTGGGTCTTTTCATCTATGAATCAGCTACCATCCCTGAACTGAGGACCTCAAACTGCCTGTACTACTTTTCAAAATGTCTACGTGTTTTTGTGGGGGCCTATGTTTTTAACCTCTTATCCAGGGGGGGAAACGGATTTGTTCAATAGCATGTCCGTTGAAGGTCCGGTAATCAAGTGGCACATTTGGAGTGCGCCTGAGTATCAGTTTCAGGTCGTACCCAAGGCATAGTTCCCTGTCCCCATAACCCGCCGTCAGGGCCGTCCATGATCACCTCGGTGCTGTGGACGTTAAACCCGAACTAACCAACCAACCTAACCTCTTATCAGCCGGGCAAGGCGAGCGCTACCCATCTGCAAGAGACATAAATCCTCATGAACCCCCGCTGTCGCGGGGGCTCATGAGAATTTATATCTCTTGTTAGTCGGCCTGTGCTATTTGTGCGATACTGCATTGGCGTTCTTCACGCGAATGGCGCTCAGGGTGCAGTGGTTTCGGATACTAAGTCTTTGATTACTGGCATCGTAAGAGTTAACTGGAAGGGCCCGATCTTGTTACCCACTCGCCCAGAGGCTGTTTCATGAGTTTCATCCAGACACACCAGTTTATGCCAAAAGTCCGAGGACCTGTTGCTTAACTGGCAAACGCCGGCCGTTCGCGGTCCTAGCCAGGGCAACCGACCTACATTGCCTTTCAAATTCCGTTGGCTCCAGGAACACCGGTCGCGTTTCTAGGCACGGAGGGGATTTTTCTGTCCCAAAGTGAACCCCATTGCTGATCTTCTCCAGTTGGGCAGCACAGGGATAGAGGCGAAGCGATCATGATCCTTGTAGGTAGGAAGGCCGAAAACATAGTTGATAAAGCCGGTCCCTGCTCGCTGCGCTGGTCTTTCGCTACAAAGCTAGGTGTCTGCGGGAGTCCAGCAAGGAAGGCGTCTGGCAGGTCGTTGTATGCACCCAGGTTTATATTGCGACAAAAAAGCCTCGCACCCCTTCCAACCTCCTTCCCCTACTCCACCCCCCCCCCTCCCCCCTATTCCTGGCAGCTCCACGAACCCTTGCCGAAACCCATTTCCTCCTCTCCACCCACCAAACCCCCATCGCTTGTCCCTGCCCCCGTCATCCCTACCGCCACCCCCGCCATTCCCTTAGAAAAAGACTACACGCATTTTGGCTTTATTAAAAACGACTACAAGTTGAAACCACCAAGACAGTTCAAGGGTAGTGCAGATTAGTTTGGCGCCTGAAAAGGCGCCAAGCTAATCTGGCACACCTTTGTGCTGCCATGGTCTTTCCATTGTCAAGGAATCGTGCGCGGTGCTTTGTGGAACATTGTGAAATAAAAGGTAGCTGGCCCCGTAAGTATAACAAAGATCCATTTCCCTGGACTTGTGAATTTACGGCTTATGCTAGGTCCTGGATGCGGGAAAACTCCGTCCTGCCAGCCTCTGTTTCAGTCTAGGGAAGAAAGAAAAGTCGCATTGTTTTCGGCAAGGACTGTATGATGGTTGTGGAATAACACGGATGTTTTGCCGCTACTGTGTGTAGGACACGGTGACCTAGGCTTTGTGGTCACTGGCTGATTCAAGAAAGAAAAAATGTTCTGACCACTGAGAGTTGGCCGCTGCTCATGAACAGACTTCAACACTTTTGGGAAATAATTTCTTACAGGTTATTTTACATTGACTGCGTGCTCCACTGGTAAATATTAACAATGATATAGACCTCTATGTTTAAAAAAAAAAAGAGAAAATGTTGCCGTGAATTCGGCTGAAAATCTGACAATAGTGCCCTTAGTCTCCTCTCATCAGAGGCCTACCACTCCTGATTGGATTGTTTGCTGGAGATACCGTTACACGAAAAGCGAGTATTTTCTTCAGTGATGACATCACATGGTGTTAGAGGCCATTTATGCTAAACGTTTTGAGCAGTTAATCTAAGCGATCAACTTTTTGTTGCATCTGAGCCTCTGTCAAGAAATGGGATATCCTTATTGCAGATAGTTTTTGGAGGTCAAGGTAAATTGCGTCATTTCAGATTTATGTTGCACAATTCTCTTGCAGTCTGTGCCAGACAATACACAGGTCCCACATCAAACAACTTTCAAAATTGTTTGGATTTCTCAAAGTAAATGTCTTTTTTAAATGTAGAAATAAATGTATCATCAGGAGAGTCCACTGTTTTCAAGCACAGCTGTTTACATCGCTTTTCAATGACGTCACGCAGCGGCATGGCTGAAGATAACCAGCCCCATATTGTGCACAATGACGTCACGCAGCGGCATGGTTGAAGATAACCAGCCCCATATTGTGCACAATGACGTCACGCAGCGGCATGGTTGCAGATAACCAGCCCCATATTGTGCACAATGACGTCACGCAGCGGCATGGCTGAAGATAACCACCCCATATTGTGCACAATGACGTCACGCAGCGGCATAGCTGAAGATAACCAGCCCCATATTGTGCACAATGACGTCACGCAGCGGCATGGCTGAAGATAACCAGCCCCATATTGTGCACAATGACGTCACGCAGAGGCATGGCTGAAGATAACCAGCCCCATATTGTGCACAATGACGTCACGCAGCGACATGGCTGAAGATAACCAGCCCCATATTGTGCACAATGACGTCACGCAGCGACATGGCGAAGATAACCAGCCCCATATTGTGCACGCATAAAGAGCAAAGGCTAAAATTTGATTTGATACTAATTGTATTTACGTAACTTAAGTAGTTTGCAAATGGCGAGCCAGCTATCGTTACTTTCTGATCATACCTCGTAATAATGTGTACGAATCAAAATTCAGAGTTTTGGACCTCTCATCTGTACCATTTCCAACATCCTCCCACCATCTCCACACGATTCAATCAACCCACCCATCCCACCCCCATCCCCACCTACTTCCCACCCCTCACCCATCGCCACCCTTCCAGGCCCACGTCGGCACGATGGCCTTTTGTACATTGGGTCTTTCCTGTCTTTGCCAATTATTTTGTACATTGGGTCTTTCCTGTCTTTGCCAATTATTTTGTACATTGGGTCTTTCCTGTCTTTGCCAATTATTTTGTACATTGGGTCTTTCCTGTCTTTGCCAATTATTTTGTACATTGGGTCTTTCCTGTCTTTGCCAATTATTTTGTACATTGGGTCTTTCCTGTCTTGCCAATTATTTTGTACATTGGGTCTTTCCTGTCTTTGCCAATTATTTTGTACATTGGGTCTTTCCTGTCTTTGCCAATTATTTTGTACATTGGGTCTTTCCTGTCCTTGCCAATTATTTTGTACATTGGGTCTTTCCTGTCTTTGCCAATTATTTTGTACATTGGGTCTTTCCTGTCTTTGCCAATTATTTTGTACATTGGGTCTTTCCTGTCTTTGCCAATTATTTTGTACATTGGGTCTTTCCTGTCTTTGCCAATTATTTTGTACATTGGGTCTTTCCTGTCTTTGCCAATTATTTTGTACATTGGGTCTTTCCTGTCTTTGCCAATTATTTTGTACATTGGGTCTTTCCTGTCTTTGCCAATTATTTTTTACAAAATTGTCACCCACTTTTCCTGAGATGCGGGGGTATTAGGACCAGTCAGTAAACGATTCTCGGGCCGGAGACAGTCGTCGTGGGCCCGCGTGCATGTTGCGCGCGGGCCCACTACAACTGACTTCAGCCCAAGGATCGTATTGCTTACTAGGGCAGTCTTTCCTTATGGATGCTTGGTAACGTGTAAATTATACGTGAATAAATCTTTTGCTCTCCCAAAGGCGCGACAAAGCCGCACGACTCTCGGCATAGCATCGAGCAAACAGTTCCCAGTTTGTAAAAGGTCATCAGGCCGCTTTTGGCCCGCGCAAAGCCGGGTTTGTGTGTGTGTGTGTGTGTGTGTGAGAGAGAGAGAGAGAGAGAGAGAGAGAGAGAGAGAGAGAGAGAGAGAGAGAGAGAGAGAGAGAGAGAGAGAGAGAGAGAGAGAGAGAGAGAGAGAGAGAGAGAGAGAGACGAACGAACGAACAAAACTTTATTTTCCAAGGATTGAGATATTAGGCGCGCAGGCCTTTCTTACAATCTGTCCTTGCTAAGCTACTTAAAGAACACCAACCAAACAACAAAAACTAACTAATAATAAACGTCACACACACGCATACACACACGCACACAGACACACATATACATGTACTCGTGCACATGCGCACTTTTGTACATACACATACACACGTACGTGCGCACATAATTATCTAACATATAAGTAGGTATGATATTTTGTGTACTATCAAAAACAAGTTAGAAAACTGAACAAACAATTTGGAGGCTAGATGAAAAAAAAAACAAAAAAAAAAAACATGAAGCGTATTATGTCGAAAAACAAAGAAGAAGAAAGGATCAGCATAACGATGTCTTAGAAAGGTATTTATGTACTCTACTTTTAAACAGAGAGAGGGACGTGGTTTGTTGAATAGTGGGAGGAAGTGAATTCCATAAAAGAGCACCTGAATAAGACAGGCTAGATTTGAACAGGTCTATACGGGGCCTTTTTATAGAGAGACTGTTCCTGGAGGTGCTGTATTTTTTTTTTTCAGTTGGCGAAAAAAGCCTAGATAAGTAAGGTGGAGCTTTCCCGTTAAGAATTTTGTGCATCAGTACACATTTGTTTAGTGCGAGGTGCTTAACCAGAGGGAGAAGTCCGATGGCCTGCAGCTTGGCATCAGTGGATAAAGACGGATCAGGGAGGATAAGCTTAGCAGCGCGCTTGTATAATGAGTTTATCTTCTTGAAGTGATTTTCACTGCAGCCATCCCATATTGTTGAGGCATAATCAATGTGTGGTTTAATGTAGGCATTAAAAAATAGTTTGCGCGTCTTAAGGTCAATGATCGTTTTAAGTTTGGAAAGTAGAAACAACTTTTTGGACAAATGTTTTCTCATATAATATAGTTGGTTATGCCAGCTTAGATCATCATCTATTATTACTCCAAGCAGGCGGTGTTGACTGACCTGCTCAACTGAGATGGAGTCCAAAGAAAGGTTGAGTGATGGAGGTTTGAGCTGATGTTTCTGGCGGGTTGTGATAAGCATGCTTTTTGTTTTTGTGGGATTTACAAGCATGCGATTTTCATTACACCACCGAGAGACTTCATGGAGACTCTCTTGAAGATTATTTGCAATTTCAGGCACAGTTTTACCAGCGGAATGTAGTGTTGAGTCGTCGGCAAACATGTCACACTCAGTCTCACTACACGTTACATGTAACGGTAGATCGTTAACGAAGATACAAAACAGTAGTGTGCCTAAAATAGACCCCTGGGGCACTCCATACTCCACAAAGTGTTCAGAAGAACATTTTCCATTGACATAGACTGTTTGTGTTTTTTTGTAAGATAGGAGTTCAGAAACGAAAGAGCTGAGGGGCTCTTTTTGTTTAAGTAGGTGGCAAGCTTTTTCAGTAAGATGGTATGATCGATAAGATCAAACGCTTTTCTTAGATCCAAGAAGACAGCACCAGCCATTTTATTATCATTTATGCTGTTGACCCACGAATTCACTATTCGTGCGAGTGCATTGTGGCATGAATGCTTGGGACGAAAACCTGACTGGTAATGATATAATAAGGACCTTTTTTCAATAAATTCCTGAAGATGTTTGTGAACATGCTTTTCCAGAGGCTTCGAGAAAACTGATAGAAGGGAAATGGGACGAAAGTTATTAATTTCAGAAGAATCGTTTGCTATAGGAACAGGCACTATTTTTGATTGTTTGAAAGCTGCTGGGAAGATATTTTTTTGTATACATAGGTTATAAATGTATGTAAGAGGTTCCACTATGTATCGTTGCGACAGGTCAAGGATATATCCATTGATACCATCACTGCCAGAAGACGTTTTCTTTTTTAGGATAGAAATCTATTTGCCTACCTCGTGTACAGCAATATCAGGGATGACGAAAATATCATCTGAGGACAATCTTTGCTTACAGAACTTAGTTAGCTTTTCTGGTGTGGAATATATCGACTGATTGCGATTGTGAGAACTGAGTAAGTCTTTGGGGGCTGATAGAAAGTGGTTATTAAACTCCTCAGCGGAGAGGTTTTCTGGAATGGTTTACGCTTGTTGTTGGTAAGCGTATTAAGTGCTGTCCAGATAGAGTAAGGGTTTCTGTCTTCTTCGACTGTTTTGTTACAAACGATCTCTGCGCCTCTCTAAATAAGTACTTAACTTTATTTCGCAATCTTTTAAATTCATGAACGTTCTTTTCTTTCTTAACTTTATTTTTATCATCCATTGCTTGTTTGATTTCGTCGGTTTTCCATGAGGGAGGCTGGCGGGATCGGACTCGCTTTCTTCTTACTGGCGCATGTTTGTTTAGCACCCATAGGAACAGATCAAGTAAGAGAGAGACAGCCTTATCTGGGTTGGTACAATTGTACACATCATGAAACGGTGTAAGGCTAAGATCGTGTAAAAAAGCATCTTTGTTTAGTTTGTTAATAGACCTATAGGTAATGTACACATGCGAGAGAGAGAGAGAGAGAGAGAGAGAGAGAGAGAGAGAGAGAGAGAGAGAGAGAGAGAGAGAGAGAGAGAGAGAGAGTGATTGATTGATTGATTGATTGATTGATTGATTGATTGATTGATTGATTGATTGATTGATTGATTTTCCAAGGAAAGAGGTTTTAGGCGCTCAGGCCCATCATTACAAACCTCTCCTTGCTATAACTAATGTACACAGTCAAGACAACAACGTACGAAACAACGTATTTAACGTAAAGAAGATGTAAACACACACACACACACACACACACACACACACACACACACACACACACACACACACACACACAAACACATGTATATATATATATATATATATATATATATATATATATATATATATATATATATATATATATATATATATATATATATATATATATATATATATAATATATATATATATATATATATATATATATATATATATATATATATATATATATATGGGTTATATACACAGACATGCACGCACGCGCAAAGCTGGTTACATTGTAACATCAGAGCTGTAATCCACAACAACTTGAGGTATATATAGTAACTGACTGTTAAATGAGTAAAATGAAGTACGTCAAGGTCTGAAGAATAATTTGTAGAGAGCATTTATAAATGCCTTATGAGATTTAAGAGATTTTACTAATGTTGGTAAAGAGTTCCATAGGGATGCACCCGAAAAAGAACAGCTAGTCATAAATAGATCACTTCTAGGGTGAGTCACAGCAAGATTGTTCCTCTGGTTTATGTAAAGCGTTTGAGAATGTCGGAACATTGTAAGTAAATACTGTGGAGCTTTGCCATCGACGATTTTGTGCATCAGCATCGCTTTACTGACGACGGCGGTGGAGCGAGTTCAGTCTTTTGAAGTGATTTTCACCGCAGCGATCCCATATAGGAGAGGAATAGTCAAAATGCGGCTTGATATAGGAATTGTAAAACAGTTTTCTAGTTGAAAGATCTATAATGCGTTTTAAGCGTGACAGAAGAAATTTTTTTTTAGACACGGCTTTACAAATTTTGTCAACGTGTGATTGCCACTGAAAGTGATCGTCGATAACAACACCAAGTAGAGTATGTTCCGACACTTTGCTTAATTGGATCATTGCCAATGGCAAAGTTTAGAGGGGAAGGGTGAAGATGGTGTTTTGGGCGTGTTACGAGGAGCATTGTTTCAGTTTTGGAAGGATTCAGCACCATATGGTTTGAATCACAGCAAGCTGTTACCTCATCTAGACTGCTCTATAAAGTATTCGATATTTGTTGGACGTCTTTCGCTGGTGTATGCAAAGTGGTGTCATCCGCAAACATCTCACAAGTGGTGTTTGCGTCAGACAGCTGCAGGGATAAGTCATTTATAAATATGTTAAATAGGAGAGATTCGAGAATGGAGCCATGGGGAACCCCATATTTGACAAATCCTTCCGATGAGAATTTACAGTTAAGATATACAAGTTGAGTGCGATCCATCAGATACGATTAAAAGAAAGCAACTGATCAATGGCATCTCAAATACAATTGAAGCTTACTAAGAAGCAGCTGATGGTCAATGAGTCAAGCGCTTTCTTAAAGTTGAGGAAGACAGCACCAGACATGTGGGATTGGCTAATTTTGTTTAGCCATTTATCGGTTAAACGTATTAATGCAGTCTAACATGAATGCTGAGGCCAAAAGCCAGATTGTAATTTGTGTAAGAGTGAACGTTTAGAGAGAGAGAGAGAGAGAGAGAGAGAGAGAGAGAGAGAGAGAGAGAGAGAGAGAGAGAGAGAGAGAGAGAGAGAGAGAGAGAGAGAGAGAGAGAGAAAGTCCTGAAAGTTTTTACATACATGATTGATTGATTGATTGTACATTGCTTAACGTCCCGACAGCAACAAGGCTTTCTCAGGACGTGCCTGCACTGCTTGTGAAAGAAAAAAAAAAAAAAAAAAAAACCTAAACAGAAAATTGAATGTAGTCGCCAGCCGGTCAAATACGTTAAATAAACCTACATCATGGGGCCTAAATAAAGCTGTGACCATTTAGCAACACACATCCAATATCAAGAGCTACAGGCAGCGCAGACAGTAGGGAGAGTTTTAAAAAGACAAATACAGGTGAATGGACCAAGGGTAGACAGAAACACATGCCCCAGAATAGAAAGGAAACCCACCCTGTGGGGCTGACCAGGGTGACCCTGGGAACTAAAAAGTACCTAACCCCACCCAAGTCCCCCAGGGCAGACCCGGGTGGGGATTTTTACATACAAAATATCAGGTATACTGACTATATTTTAAACTTATGTGCTAGACTACAGCTGCATGAAAATATACATCTTTCTTTTGTCAACATTGGCTCATGCTGTTCTTAAAATCTTGATTTGATTTCAATTCTGAAAAAAAAATCAAGAGAACTGTCAAGAGAGTGTAGACATATTTAACCCGTTCAGCACCGAGAAAAAATCAACACCCACCCAACTGCAAGAGGTATAGATCTTCATGAGCCCCCGCAGTTGCAGGGTCTGATGAGGGTCTATGACTCGTGGTGGCACCACTCCGAGTTCATGTTCCTGGAACAGCCAGGACTTTTCATTGTTGAATTAAGAAATTTACAGGGACACACGGTCTGTGTATACTGGCACTAAAGCACTACAGCAGGAGATGGATCGGCCATGATAGTTCAAGGGCAGTGCCAGATTAGCTTGGCGCCTGTCGGCGCCAAGCTAATCTGGCACTGCCCTTGAATTTTCATGGTCGATCCATCTCCTGCAACTGGTGCATAGTCATTAGATGACGCCTCGAAAATTTGAGAAATACGGCCGTCGGGCTGAATGAGTTAAACGTTTAGGGCTTAAAGTCTTTTGTCCACCACGAAGGTGATTTCAAAGACGGGGCACGGAATAGGGTCTGAGCAAATTCTGGGCACTGAACAGTTGAAAGTGTGAGAATGTCGAACAGACACACTTACCTCCCCTGACTGAAGCAGCGGAGCCCGCGGATTCCGTGTCATGCTGACCTCCGGGCATTGGGGTCAAGTTGAAGGCCGTCCACTTTGACCCTCCTTCGTTTGTCACGTACTCCGGGTAGCCTTCACTGTGACCCCGGTTCAAGGACAGGCTCCCCGCACTCCCTGCGCGCTCCCCCTGTGCTGAGGCGGGATCCCCGAGGGTGAGGTAGGACGCGGCGTGCTTGGAGGTGAGGGAGGAGGCGGGGGGGAGGGTGGTGTAGGTGGGGGTGTCGGACTGGCCGTGCTGCAGCCCCCACACGTGATAGCTGGCGTGCTCGGGCTGAGCATGGTGCCCAGACCCCATACTGCCTGGAGAGCCGTATGACGTCATACCGTGCGGGGTTCTGGAGCTGGACACGAGGAGGGAGGGCATGGGGGGCAGGTAGGTGGTGGTGTCGGTGTAGCTGGGCGGGTGTAGCGTGATTAAGCTCCCCCCTCCACCCGCCCCCAGTCCTCCGTCTCCGTTGTGGTAGACGGTGTGTGCGCCAGAAGCCAGGGAAGCGTTGGTGAGTGATGTGAAGCTGACGGGTTCCGTGCTGCCCGAGTCAGACACCGAGGCCACTGTGTAGCCAGTGTTGGTCACGATGGTGGCCGTGGGCCGATTGTCCAGGTGGTGAAAAAACACTTCCACGTCCTCTGTAGGCAAGAGATGACTGGCGCCCTCAAAGTGCAGCCCGATGCCCTGCCCCGGCCTCAAGTTACTTCCGGCCGGGATGGCGTGCGCCGTTCTGACACCACTTCCGCTTCCGTCTAGGTGGTAAGTGTTTGTGCTTAGCGCATGCGCCAGAATTCTGTTGGAGCCGGCGATGGATGAGGCGGATGTGACGATGTATGGGGAGTGGTGGTGGTGTGAAGAGTAACTGGATGTAGACATGGCTAAAGACTCGCTGGATCTCGGCGGCTGTTGGTGTGCGTGAGGCGTGGGCGTGTATCCGCCTGGTGACGACACGTTGTTGTTGGCGCACTGCTGCTGGTCCCCCGGGGACTCGCGCTTCTCCTGTTTGACCGTGACAGCCGGTGAGGCCGTTCTGTTCTCCTCCCGCCGCCCAGATAAGTCTGTGGGAACGGGGCTGGAGGCGGTGGTCGGCGCGCTCCATCTGTCGTGCTTCTCAGACATGCTGCCGGATGTGACGTGCCGGATATCGTGCCGGAAGTGACGCGAGGGCAGAAGATCTCTGTTTCTCACGCCTCAATGACACACGCTGCAGAGGGCCAGTCAGTCACGTCTGGAAAGAGACAAAGACACACGCAAATGAATGAATGAATGAATGAATGAATGAATGAATGAATGAATGAATGAATGAATGAATGAATGAATGAACGATCGGCTGGCTGGCTAGCTGGCTGACTGGCTGAATGAATGAATGAATGAATGAATGAATGAATGCAAGGATGGATGGATGGGTGGATGGATAGATGGCTGGTTGTTTGACTGGCTGAATGAATGAATGAATAATGAATGAATGAATGAACGAATGAATGAATGAATGAATGAATGAATAATGAATGAATGAATGAACGAATGACACGAACGGACAGACGAATGAACCGAAGATCAAACAAAGTCAGGAACAGATACAGCAGGGTGTTGCTTAACTCATTCGAGACGTGCTTATGCCGCGTATCCGGAGGAGGCACGTCTCGAATGAGTTAACCCCTTTCTGGCCACTGTAGTCTAGTGTATTTCTTAAGTATGTGTTCATTCAGCGACAAAATGCTACAACCATCAACATGCAAACAACCTTATCTCAGCAAGAGGTATAGATCCTCATGAGCCCCCGCAACTGCGGGAGCTCATGAGGATCTATGCCTCTTGCAATTGGGTGGCAGTCAGATTTTCTCGACAAGGGAATAGGTTAATTTTTGGCAGCGAAATGAACTCAAATCCAATCAAATTAATTTAAATAAGGGGCTTTCAATACTATGTAGCATGTATTCAACATCATAATCATACAGTCTAAAAGTAACATCGTGAAGGCAAAACATGGTAAGTTCGTTTTGTGAAAAGCGACATTGTCATTGTATTAAAAGGAAAATCCCGCCGTGAGATGGCCTTAGTTGCCTGCTCTTCGTTAAACCCAAATAACTAAACTAACTATAAGGAAAATCACGCTTTTCATAAAATTGACTTATTGCTTTTTGCTGTCACAGATCAGACTTGCTGAACATTGTGTACGTTCTCCGCCGGTTTTCATGACCATAAAGGAAACACGTGACTACCGCAGAGAGAGAGAGAGAGGGAGAGAGAGAGAGAGAGAGAGAGAGAGAGAGAGAGAGAGAGAGAGAGAGAGAGAGAGAGAGAGAGAGAGAGGGGAGAAAGGGAGAGAGAGAGAGAGAGAGAGAGAGAGAGAGAGAGAGAGAGAGAGAGAGAGAGAGAGAGAGAGAGAGAGAGAGAGAGAGAGAGAGAGTATTAACAGCCTGCACGAATCCAAACTTCAATCCATTTCAGGGTGGTGCAAACTAGCCAAAAAAAAAATAAATAAATAAATAAATAAAATAAATAAAAGAAAGAAAGAAAAAAAAAAGGGTTTGTGGCGACAAACTGTATTCTAGATGTATCAGGAGCCATTTCTCTCCCTGTGTTTGCTAGCTGTCACCAACTGTGGGCTTGACACTAAGCCTAGCTGAAACCTAGTGCCAGCTGCCGGAAAAGGTCTGACCGTGACAGCTCACGGAACAGTGCCTGATTAGCAAAGGCGCCAAGCTAATCAGGCACGATCCGTGAGCTGCATTGACTTGATCCATCCACCGCGTTTGGTATGAGAAGACTGGCAGGTAATTCGACACAAACTTGTATAAACACTTTAGTTGGCACTGCGACTGAAATCGCGTAAACTTAACATCCCCCACCCCCAACCCCCGGCCAACAACAACAAAAAGTCACAATTTTCAGCTTAACCCACAGCGACACACTCAATTTAAGAATCAGATGGAGCCGATCTGGGTCCGCAAGAGGCACAGATCCACATTGATCCAGTGCGACTCGTGTGAATCTGTCTGACCGGTGGCAGGCGAGTAGGGGATGACGGGAGCGTGGGGAGAGAATCCATTTTCTGTCATCAGCGCTATTTGTGACATAATAAATTGTGTCCACGAGGAACGGTACGGCAACCTTTTTGACAAGACGCGTCGAAGTTACTGAGTGCTGGTCTGTGATTTTGGACCTCACGGCTTTTAGCCGTGAGGTCCGAAATCACAGACCAGCACTTAAACGGTTCAAATTTACCGGCGTCCACACCGAGCAAGCAAACACGCTTTTTTCCTCGCACGAATGGTGTGAGCGTACGAGAACTGTGCACCAACTGGTACCGTCATGAACTGAATCATCGTGTGCGTTTGCTGGTCTGTGATTTTGGGCGTTACGGCTTGGGGACATAAGTTCCAACGTTACAGAACAATTAAGATATAATTAACAAAGATGCGTAAAGGGCCACCCAGGTTGTTTTGATTGTATTCATGAAAATTAGGTCCACAAAAATCTCTGTGACACAGATTAGTTAGTTAGTTATTGGGGTTTAACGTCGAGCAGGCGACTAAGGCCATCTCACGGCGGGATGGGTAAAAAGCTGGCCAGCCAGACTAAAAGAAAGATCTTAAGACAAGATGTAAATATACCTTAAAAATACGTCATGCTAAAAAATCGCACGAGTTTTTTTTTTTTTTTTTTAAATCGTCTACAGACTCTCAAAAAGGTCAAAATAGTGAAATTCACATAGTCTATGAATGTTCAGATCTTGTTAAAAATATTGCATTCACTCAAGAAATTCTCTATGACACAGAAAGGAAATAAAATAATATATAAATCTGAATAGATGTGTACAACAATTTTTTAAAAGATAAACAATAAATAAATAAATAAATAAGAAATATATAGACATATAAGTTAATTAATTAATTAATTAATAATTATTTAATTATTAAATAACCAAATACGTGAAATAATTCTCCCAATATCATAATTTCGCTCCTTCCGTTTATTTATTTCATTGCTATTTGAGGAAGGTTCGTAATTTGCTAGATTGTAAGACACCTCTACGTAACAATTTTCTTTTACTGCAAATTATTTGCATAATTTATCTATTTATCAGTTTCAAGTATTCACCAAAACGAAGACATGGAGCCGGCTTTACGCCGTGTGTACACATGGAGCCGGCTTTACGCCGCGTGTACACATGGAGCCGGCTGTACGCCGCGAATCCGGATGCGGCACATCTTGAAAGAGTTAAGATTCCAAACCGAATGCAGCGTTTTGTAATGTGGATAACTTAAAGCAAATAAGGTGCTCGAAGGACATGTTTTGGATTGTTACTTAGTTTTGTTACATGTACACACGGCGTAAAGCCGGCTCCATGTGTTCACACGGCGTAAAGCCGGCTCCATGTGTACACACGGCGTAAAGCCGGCTCCATATGTACACACGGCGTGAAGCCGCGAATCCGGATGCGGCACGTTTCGAAAGAGTTAACCCGCTCAGGGCCAGCAGACTCAGGCTGTCTTTCTGGAATCTTAATTTAATCTCTCTCTCTCTCTCTCTCTCTCTCTCTCTCTCTCTCTCTCTCTCTCTCTCTCTCTCTCTCTCTCTCTCTCTCTCTCTCTCTCTCTCTCTCTCTCTCTCTCTCTCTCTCCGCAGAGATGCCTCAAGCCCACAACACACTGGACTAGCTGTAGATATACATAATTCAATACTTGGTAACGTCAAACGGCGACAAGACTTAGAGTCAGCTCAAGTGGAAAGCTTGTGGGTAGAAGTGAAGACATCTAAATCACCCCCCGTCCTCATTGGCTTTATTTATAGAAATCCCGCAGCCAGCTGGGACTGGTATGATGACTTCGTAGCAATGATGGATAGCGTAAATCAAAATAAAGCTGACGTTGTTCTTTTGGGCTATTTTAATATTGATCTTTCTAAATCTAAAGGGTCCAATGCTGCATGGGCGTCAACAACAGCACTATTCGGTTTAGAACAGTTAATTAAAACCCCCACTAGAACCACATGTACACCTTCAACCCTGATTTATCATATTTATGTGACAAATGATGATAAAATATCATTAATGTACATGTTCCCTCCTTAGCTGTCAGTGACCATAACCCAGAGTTTTGCACAGTCTCCACGAAACTAGACAAAGAGAACAAAAAGAGACATAAAACTATTAAATATCGTTCTTTCAAAACATTTAATAACGGCGACTTTCTGCGGGATCAGCGCAATACTCCTTTCAGGGACGTGTATAACCACACTTCTCCTGACAGTGCCCTGTCGTACTGGATGGATCTATTCCTTGGAGTCCTAAATAAGCATGCGCCCATACGAGAAAAGCGAGTTAAGCACTCTACCCTGCCACCCTGGTTAACAGTAGATGTCAAACAGGCCATGTCATTTAGAGACAAACTTAAGAAAGAAAAACAATTTGATGAATATAAGAAACAACGAAATCGTGTTAAATACTTAGTGAGAGCGTCAAAAAAACTCTTCTTCCAGGAAATGATTAGGGACAAAAAAAGATGCAGCATCCGTGTGGAAAGCCCTGAACGTTATAACAAAGGGTAAATCAGCCCCTGAAATACCATCCCATTTGTCAGCTGATATATTAAATAAGCACTTCCTATCGACAGCTGAAACACTTGCTCAGTCAGCTGCAAGTAGTAACGCAGAGTACCAAGTTCCTAGTGTACTGGAAAAATACTGTGAGGCCAAAAATATACTGCAGACATTCATCATTCCTGATATTACCGTCGCTGAAGTCGGCAAATTCATCTCTAGCATGCCGAACAAAAAGTCCACCGGGATGGATGGTATAGACAACAAAATTCTGAAAATGTCACTACCATATACGGTAGAGGCACTCACTTATATCTTTAACCTCTGTATAAAACACAGCACGTTTCCAACTATTTTCAAAGAGGCCAAGGTAATTTCAATCCCTAAATCAAAAGATCTTGAAGATGTCAATAACTACCGTCCTATCTCACTTTTGTCGGCCCTGTCAAAAACCCTTGAAAAACACATACAAAAACACCTCCTCGATTTTCTAGAAAAGGGCAATTTCATAAATATTCATCAGTCCGGCTTTAGACCGAAACACTCATGTCAGTCAGTACTGGCACACATTGTAGACAGCTGGCTGGAATCAATAAATAAAAACCTGATGTCTGGAGTTGTTTTCTTAGACCTACAAAAAACATTTGATCTTGTCGACCATGACATTCTCTTAAAGAAGCTAGCAGCATACCATATAAGTGAAACTGCCATAGCATTTTTTAGATCATACCTAATAGACAGAAAACAAAAGGTATATACTCATGGAAAATACTCTAAACAAGGACAAGTTAACTACGGTGTCCCCCAGGGGTCGATCTTGGGACCTCTTCTCGGCCTGCTTCAACAACTTAATTTCAACAAATGCATCCTCATGCACAAGATATTAAATAACATGACACCGCAGTATCTAACCACCAAATTTGTGCCACAGCAAGAACGCGAACGGTCCTCAAGGAACAATACTTTACCCCTACCTCTGCCTAGAATTGACCTCTTTAAAACTAGTTTATCCTTTTCTGGACCGTTTGTATGGAACACTATTCCTGCACATTTGAAGACTATAGCCTCACTTGGAATCTTTAAAACGAAACTTTTCGATTACCTGGCGAGCCAAACATAACAACACTGGGCATTTAAACAAACCCTGATGGTTAATGCTTTTATGTAGTATAATTATGCATTTATCTATATTGTTGGTATGTGTGTGTGTGTGTGTATGTGTGTGTGTGTGTGTGTGTGTGTGTGTGTGTGTGTGTGTGTGTGTGTGTGTGTGTGTGTGTGTAAGGTATAAGATGAATGTTAAGTGTTATTATTATTTTGTGTCATTTTTTTAAATTTTATTGTTGCATGAATAATATGTGTAAATATAATTCTTTATTATTATTATTATATTTTAATCTATTTTATGTTGTAGATGTTAGCAACGGCAAGTTTGTAAAATGACGATTTGTTTCTGTCAAAACTTTTTACCGTTGATAAATAAAGTTTCATCATCATCATCATCATCATCATCTCTCTCTCTCTCTCTCAGTCTCTCTCTCTCTCTCTCTCTCTCTCTCTCTCTCTCTCTCTCTCTCTCTCTCTCTCTCTCTCTCACACACACACGCACACACGCACACACACACACACACACATACATAAACACACACACACACTAGATGTCCAGGAACATAATTTCAATGTGGTGTCAGCAAGAGCTATAGATCTTCATCAGCCCCCTCAACTGCAGGGGTTCATGATGATCTATACCTCTTGCAGTTGGGCGGTGTTCGAACTTCTTAGCGGGTTATGGAATTTATCAAATGCCTTCCTCACTCTACCACTCTCACTCTCCAGCGCGTCCAGAACAATGCTGCCCGCCTCGTCTTCAGAAAGAAAACATCCGACCACATCATTCCCTTGCTCAAGCTCCTTCACTGGCTCCCCATCCCCCAACGCATCCAATACAAGATTCTGTCTCTCTGCTACAAATCCATGAACAACTACGCTCCTACTTATCTATCCAACTTACTTCACCCCTACACTCTTTCCCGCGCCCTCCGCTCCGCCTCCGACCCTCTCCGCCTCTTCATTTCCCGCACCAAACTCAGCACTTTCGGCCCCCGTTCCTTCTCCGTCTACGGTCCATCCACCTGGAACACTCTCCCTCCGTCAGAAACACTCTCTCTCCTCCTTCCAGTCCGCCCTCATAACTCACCTCTTTCAACAGTTCTAGCACTATATCACCACACTCCCCACCCCAAGCTGACCGTCGTAATGTATTTTCACTATTTGTGGTTCGTGAGTCATTGTCTAAAGCGTCCGCATGCGTGCGCGAGTTGTGTGCGCGCTTAGAGTTATAGTTATTATAAGATAAGCGCATTATAAATACCGTAATTATTATTATTATTAATTATGCTGTGAAAATTCTTTTGGATTTGAAGAAAACAGGAGTGGAGGCACGATGTACACAAATCTCCATCAGATACACTCAATACCTCGGTTATGTACTGATTATTTTACTCATCAGTATGATCACGGGAGGGAGGGGGGCAATAAACCAGAAAAAGTATCACTTTCAATTCCGAATGAGTTTATAACACTTGTACACAAACCAAGGGGAATTACTCGGCGCTGGACTGACAAACAGTTAGATCCCCTGCCCCCCCCCCCCCCCCCCTCCGATTATCAGGCACACAATCGCCAGCCCACAAAAAAATACGCAGGTATAAAATCAGACGATCGTCTACATCCCTGGGTTGGTTAGTTCGGGGTGTAACGCCCACGGCACCGAAGTGATAATGGACGGCCCTGACGGGAAGGGTTATGGGGAACATGGAAATCTTTCCTATGGAGTACGACCTGAACACTGATCAATTTAGGCTCACTGCAACTGTAGCACTTTGATTTACCAGGACCTTTCAACGGCCATGCTATGGAACAACCCTTAAAAGGATACATCAGGTCTAGCCTATAACCCATGTCCTTTTCTGGACCTTAGGAAGTAGGCAGGAGAAACGTACATACACAAACAAGAAGGTGCACTACCAAATGTGGTCGGGTAAATACCCTGATTTCCCACAGTAGATGCACAAGACAATATACAACAATGTAACGATACAAGCTTTGCCTCTAGTTATAATACTCACAAACCAGATAGGTGAGGCTAGCGCTGGTACACAAACCAAGGGGAATTACTCAGCGCTGAACAGACAAACAGTAAATTCCACCAGCGCTAGCCTCACCTATCTGGTTTATAACACTTGACAGTCTAGAGTACTAAATGCAGACCTTGAAGTGTTATAAATGCAATAAAGGAATAAATATAAAAAAATACACGTTCAGAATGAAAATGAGAAAGATTTTTTTCAGTTAACGAGCTGTTTCTGAAACTGCCTAAATGCAACCTGAATGTGCGTCATGTATTGAAACAAAGTGGCCAACTGAATAATACACCAAGTCCCACTTTAGTTTTTATTTCCCGGCCAGTAGCCATGGGTCATTTCTTTGAAATCATCGCAAACTGAACCTCTGTAACCTTCTCCGTTTGAGAAATTGACAGGTATTGGAACCAGAAAGAAGCATACATAACCCCTCCTCAAACCCCCCCCCCCCCCCCTCAACCCCCAACACACACACACACACACACACACACACACACACACACACACACACGCACGCACGCACGCACGCACGCACGCACGCACGCACGCACGCACGCACGCACACACACACACACACACACACACACACACACACATTCCCCGAACCTTCAACTCCTTTTCCAGATACGGGGACTCATGAAGCTCTGTATCTTTTCTAGATGGGTTATGTTTACTTTTTCCTGACTGAAGTGGTTAACAACCTCGTTGCCATTTATTTGCGTGTCTGAAACGACTGCGTACTGACCCAACTTCGCGTGAAGAACACAGATGTGCATGTGACCAAGATTAGGCACAAAAACATTACACTACACTACTCGCAAGAGACCGATAAATCCTGCGGGGGCTCATGAGGATTTATGTCTCTTGCAGATGTGTAGCGTTCGCCTGGACCCGGCAGTTAAGGGGTTAAGTTAAAAAAAATATTATGAGAATAAAATAAAAAATACAAAGCAAAGAAAAGACGACCCTGGCTCCCTGTATTAGAAATATGCACCACCAGGTTTTTGCACAGCGGAATCCAGATGAACGCTTTGGCTGTCGGTGGCGGCTTTTGTCGCCATAATTCCTGTTATTATTCCTGCAGGACGTGAGGGATTCTGTTATTCTTTCAGGACGTGAGGGATGCTGTTACTCCTGCAGGACGTGAGGAATAATGTTATTCCTGCAGGACGTGAGGGATGCTGTTATTCCTGCAGGACGTGAGGGATGTTGTTATTTCTGCAGGACGTGAGGGATGTTGTTATTCCTGCAGGACGTGAGGAATGTTGTTATTCCTGCAGGACGTGAGGAATGTTGTTATTCCTGCAGGATGTGAGGGATGTTGTTTTTCCTGCAGGACGTGAGGGATGTTGTTATTCCTGCAGGATGTGAGGGATGTTGTTATTCCTGCATGACGTAAGGGAAGTTGTTATTCCTGCAGGGCGTGAGGGAAGTTGTTATTCCTGCAGGACGTGAGGGAAGTTGTTATTCCTGCAGGACGTGAGGGATGTTGTTATTCCTGCAGGACGTGAGGGATGTTGTTATTCCTGCAGGACGTGAGGAATGTTGTTATTCCTGCAGGACGTGAGGAATGTTGTTATTCCTGCAGGATGTGAGGGATGCTGTTATTCCTGCAGGACGTGAAGGATGTTGTTATTCCTGCAGGATGTGAGGGATGTTGTTATTCCTGCAGGACGTGAGGGAAGTTGTTATTCCTGTAGAACGTGTGGTATGTTGTTATTGCTGTAGGATGTGAGAGATGTTGTTATTTCTGCAGGACGTGTGGGATGTTGTTATTCCTGCAGGACGTGAGGGATGTTGTTATTCCTGCAGGACGTGAGGAATGTTGTTATTCCTGCAGGACGTGAGGAATGTTGTTATTCCTGCAGGATGTGAGGGATGTTGTTATTCCTGCATGACGTGAGGAATGTTGTTATTCCTGCAGGATGTGAGGGATGTTGTTATTCCTGCAGGACGTGAGGAAGTTGTTATTCCTGCAGGACGTGTGGTATGTTGTTATTGCTGTAGGATGTGAGAGATGTTGTTATTCCTGCAGGACGTGGGGGAAGTTGTTATTCCTGTAGGACGTGTGGTATGTTGTTATTGCTGTATGACGTGAAAGATGTTGTTATTCCTGCAGGACGTGAGGGATGTTGTTATTCCTGCAGGACGTGCATGATGTTGTTATTCCTGTAGGACGTGAGAGATGTTGTTATTCCTGCAGGACGTGAGGGAAGTTGTTCTTCCAGTAGGACGTGTTGTTATTGCTGTAGGATGTGAGAGATGTTGTTATTCCTGCAGTACGTGAGGGATGTTGTTATTCCTGCAGGACGTGAGAGATGTTGTTATTCCTGCAGGACGTGAGGGATGTTGTTATTCCTGCAGGACATAAGGGATGTTGTTATTCCTGTAGGACGTGAGGGATGTTGTTATTCCTGTAGGAATCATCGCGACAAAAGCCGCTACCAACAACCAGAGCGGTGAGGAAGAGACTGCTGAATGTGCCAAATGAACAGAAATGACCAGCCGAGTCAGACAGAAACACTCTCCAGAAGAACAAGCATAGTCCGTTTGAGCAAAGCATGCCTCGTTGTTACTTTTCCACAATTAACTTTTGAACAGGACCTATCTCAGAACAACGCTAAGAACAAACTGTGATCAGAAAACATGGTCCTAATTTATTTTAAGATTTAGTTGAATTTAAGCCCAACGGTTTAGCCACTACCCTCGGGAGATCATGGAGATGACCTATATAAAAGGCTGAAATGTATACCTTGTTCAGGCGTTAGTGACCACTGACCTAAATCACTGACGCTGAAACTGAGGCGAGTTATGCACGGATTAGACGTCTTGCAAGACCAAGCTATCACATTAACCCTGATTAGCTTGAACTATATCTGAATAAATATGTCATTGTTGCTTAGTGGGCTCGATCAGGGTATATTCTAGCAGGTTTAAATAGGTCATGTTCAAACTTTCCTGAGGGCAGTGGCAAAAGCATCGCTGTCTAGACTAAAGGAAAATTTGAATAAGTTAGGACAGAGAAGGAACTAGCTCAGCTGGTGGAAAAGCTGGACAGTACAGCCATTGGGTGCGGGATGGAAATCAGTGCAGAGAAGACCAAACTGATGACCAATAACACCAGTGGCATTGGCACTGACATCATGATTGGAAGCCAAGAACTGGAAACCGTTAATAAGTTCAAATACTTAGGAGCCATTGTGACAGATGAGGGATCAAAACCAGAAATACTCGTCCAGGATTGCACAGACAACAACAGCACTGACAAGATTGAAGACCATATGGAAGGACAGAAACATCACACTCTGTTCCAAGATCAGACTGATGCGCTCCTTAGTCATCTCAGTGTTTTTCTATGCCTGTGAGTCATGGACCCTCACAGCAGACCTTGAAAGGAGGATACAAGCCACTGAAATGAAATGTTTTCGCTATGCTGCTTGGCATTTCATACAGAGATCACGTCACAAACGTGGAAGTGGGAAGAAGAACTATCAGGCAAGCCATCGGGTCATATGAAGACCTATTAGCCATTGTGAAAAAAAACGCAAACTGAAGTGTGTGTATGGGCATGTCACGCGTTCAGCAGGGCTTGTCTAAACAATCCTGCAAGGCACTGTGCAAGGAGGCTGAAGGAGAGGAAGAGAGAGGAAAAGATGGGAGGACAATATCTCAGAGTGGACAGGACTGAAGCTGCGCGATACGCTAAGAATGGCAGAGAACAGAGAGGAATGGAAAGAGCTGGTTGCCAAGTCATCAGTAGTGCCCCAACGGTCGGCAAGACTACGGGATATAGATAGGTAGATAGATAGATAGGACCGAGGTTGGTGATCATCTTTTCTGTTTAGAGTTGTCTTGAAATTATCTGCGTCCAAAAGTTATCTGCAAATACACGAGGCAAGCTTTGCTAAAAAAAAAACAACTGTACAATAATACTGAATTGCACTCGGCTTCGACAGACATGTAAATGCCTCTATCGGCCCATTAGCACAAAAGTGGATGAATTGTAGCCAACAGGGAGAGACGGGATAAAGCCTATACCAGCTGTAGACATTAAATGATACCACTAGGTCCGCCTTTTCCATTTTTGCCCCATGAGACAGCCCTTGTTGCTTGCACGGCGATAACTTAACTGTTGCACGCAGCCACCTTCAGGTTTGGGTGATCGTTGCGTTTTTGTTAAGTCCCTTCTATTTATGGAAGGGACTTTTTAGGACGGGTATCGGTAGGGCGAATTTAATAGCATGTTCATGATGTCAAAGGCGGGCAGGCGAAACCTCTAACAATTTAAGTAACAAGATAAAAATTACGTCATGTCTAGTTACGCTAACCTCGCTGCTGAACGTACATTTGGCGCGAAGCACCGTATGTGCGTATGTATGTATGTGCGTATGTTTTTGCGTATGTATGTAAACAAGAGAATCTCTGATATTTCTGTACAAACAAGCTTGAAACTCGGCGAAATCCTTTTATAAGTGGGTGGCTAAGGGAGCCTCCGAGCATATTGTAATTGAATATCTCATTGGAGACATAAACAACCGTTTATAGGAAGTCGTTTGACCCAGATTAGAGACCGTAATTTGTGTCATATTTACATGAACCTTTGGATATGGCTAGATTGGAGAAAGACATTGTATGCGTTCGTTATCCAGCTTTGTATCCTTTCAACTTCTTTAGTAAAAATTAATTCTTTTCTTCTTTTCAGAAAAGAATTAAAACACTAAAAAAACAAACACTTTACTTCTAGAGAAAGTCAGACAGTGGCGGTGACGTAAAAGAGGCAGCTCCGTCACCACGCAGACACTGACATAATACTCTAAATATGACGTCATTCGCTCTCTCGCGCGCCTCTCTCTCTCTCTCTCTCTCTCTCTCTCTCTCTCTCTCTCTCTCTCTCTCTCTCTCTCTCTCTCTCACACACACACACACACACAAACACACACACACAAACACACACACACAAACACACACAAACATGCGCATCTCCAGGAGGAATAGATCCTCATGTACCCTCCAGGCGCACGAGGATCTATGCCTCTTAGAGATGTTTTGAACGCGCGCGCAAGCACACGCACACACATCGACGCTCTTTCAGAAGAGCATGCAGGTGACCCGTGTACTTAGTATATCATGTAGCTAGGTAAAGTCAACCTGCTTTCACACAAATTATAGCAAGACTGAAATTGTACAGTGAAGTTCTAGTTTTGTCACCATTTTCTCAAGCCTATGAAGCAAAAGTGAATCTTATATAACGTAAAATATTAAATGGCGTAACAACTAAAACTAACGTAATGACAAATGATTTTTGACAAATCAATGACGCGTATGTCCTGCGCCCCTCATAGAACTCACTGACGCATTGGCAGATCTGCGAGACTTTTTCAATAGGAGATAATTCAACATCAGAATCAGATCAAAGACAAAAGGTAGAGACCATTGACAGCGAAGCCATCTCTCCTATAGAAGGGACTGTGTGGGTCATGGTTCATCCCATCTTGTTCACTTCTTAACACGGGTAGTAAATACTACTGCTGGTGTTAACCTCTTTACTGCCGAGAGCAAGGGACATAGATCCTCATGAGCCCCCGCGACTGCGACTGCGACTGCGACTGCGGGAGCTGATGAGTATCCATGTCTGTTGTTGAGACCAATCTGTGTCCATGTTTCTTGGACGGGTTTGGTTTTTGATCGCTGAATGAACAGAGATTTCAAAAACAAAAGTGTCAGTGCAGTGACAGAGAAGGGGTTAAGAGGTGACTAGTTATTACCCATCATGCATCACATGCCTGTGCATCCACCCGTGCTGTGGGCGGCAGTGTGTGACTGTACTGTTTACTGTGGCAATTGCTGCAGGTACGGAGGCTTTAAGCGCAAAGGATCAGTTCAAGCTGCATGAACACGTTATCCTCAATAGTGTATGTAGGCCATCCTTGTTCAAAATATGATTTTAATGTTTATTTATTTATTTATTTATTTGTTTAGGTGTTGCTGTTGTTGTTTTGGTGGCGGCTTTGTTGCTGGTTTCTCAAAAAAAAAAGTCCTGTAAAGTTCACTAAATATAATGTTTTGGAAATTTTCGTCCAAGGCCAATGTTTGACATTACAATGGTATGTTACACGGAAATTCAACTGTAGTGAACACGTTAAAGGGTTAAAATTAACCTCACTTGTCCGCCACGAAGAAGATTTCAAAGAGGGAGCACGGAAAAGAGTCTGAACAAATGTTGATCACGGTTAAGTTCGAGCCCGCGATCTGTCGGACGAGAGTCGAAAGCTCTACACAAGCTGGTTAGTTCCTGGTTTAACGTCCACGGGGCCGGAGTGATAATGGACGACAGATCGGGCCAGGGACAGCTATTGCCTGTGGAGTACGACCTGAACACTGATCAATTCGGCCGCACTGCCGCTGTGCCTTTTTGATTTACATGTTAAAAAATACAGCAAACGGTCAATTTAAATGCTTGCGGTGTTTGGCCCTTTGACTGTCGGTAGTGTTTTTTTTTGTCGCGATGATTCCTACAGGATGTCAGGGTGTTGTTATTCCTACAAGAATCATCGCGACAAAATAGCACTACCGACAGCCAAAGGGTTACAGTAATATTCGCAGCTTTACTGTATGTGCATTGGTCTGCGATACTGGACCTGGTGGTTATGAGCAGTGAGTCCAAAATGACAGACAAACGCACACGTTAGAAATGAAGAAGTATGGATCCTGCATCTTCATAACGTGACGGTCACTCACAGTTTCCATCTTGTTATGATTACGTGCTGATCTGACACACGCTATCCCAGTCTACAGCCGCCGAGTCCCTCGTGTGGCGCTGTGAGGACAAGCCACAGCACTGGGATGGTTCCGACGTGCATGAAGTTTGGTTTGTGTCGCGTCTTCAACCGCCATGACGTGCACTGTGTTCCCCAGTAGCAAAATGTCTTCGTGCCCACGACGGCCGCAGTGGGCCCGCGCACGAACGTGCGCGGGCCCACTGCGGCTGTCGTGGGCCCGATGATCTGTTGCTTCTCTGGAGTGCAGGACATGTTACAGCCACGAAATCCCGCCAGAAGGTTCAACACACAACTCCTGAGTCGAACTTTTGAGATAAGAACACCGTGCTTGGCAAATGTCACCATTTCCAAGTCTAGATTCTACACGAAGGCTTACTGAGTTGTACAGACAAAGAGTACATAGGTGTACTGCACGTAAACACAGGTAGAAACAACATCGGCCGTCTCAACGAGGACGGAAGAAATCGGACAATTGAAGGGTAGTCCCGAACTAATGCTGGAGGGAGAGGTTTGTTGCTGCTAAAGACAATCTCGTGAGGTGCTATCGGACTGTGGCGGTTATCGTAATCTTGGTTTGTGTGTTTGTGGTCGTTGACAGGTGCACAACCCAGACATGCACGATTATAGCTGTGATAAATCAGCCGACCAACGTTTCATTACTACAGGCCTTCGATAAAACTGGAGGTCGGCTTGAGAAGATAGGGGGAGATAGGGAACGGACCGCCACACGACACGAGCAGTACACCACACAGCGGCCCACACACACACGGAGGGTACATACACACCGGAGCCGTTGTCGCAGACTCGAACCAGCGGCCATCTCGCAGAACGATGTGGTCTGAGCGTCTGAGGACATCACCAAGCCGTGCGCGCTGGGAGACGGGGCACAAATGGATGCAAGATGGCGCCGGACCGTGAATTACATATGGTTCAACATGGCTGGCGGACTGGGCCTGGAGTTACCGTGATCAGGGCGGCGAGGACGGGGACGGAAGCCAGGGAAGCCCGGTGGTGCACTGCCCACCAGCATGGAGACAGCGGTATGCGGCCCGACACACACCACACCACACACAAGCTACACAACAAGCATGGCGCACGCAGACACACCTAGCCCGGCACAACACACGTTAAATCCAAACACTCACTCTGCTCGCATTTAGCTACCTTGTCAAGAAGTCTTCGGCCCGGTTCATGTCCTCTTCATGTCCAAATCAAATTTACAATCCCATGTACGCCGCTCGTGCGACTTTAGCGTAGAAAAAAGGACCACGAACCAAGCGCTACCCTTTGACCTTCTTTCCGAGCCCTCATTTGCATAAGTGTGTAACGGTGGCAGTTGATTGGTTATCAGCTCTAGCCAGGCCGGGAGGTGGCGTTTGCAGTGGCAACATATGACAGACGGTAAAATGACGTGAAGGTCAAGAACACGGCAAACCCAACTGTCGGAATACTTCGGCTACTGCAACTCTGTAGTCTGCTGCGTTAACCCGTTCAGTGCTGAGAGAATTTGAACACACAACCAACTGCAAGAGGTATCGATCCTCATGAGCCCCCGCAGTTGCGGGGGCTCATGAGGATCCATACCTCTTGCTGAAACCACTTTGAATCCATTTTTCCTACAACAGGTAGGACTTGTTGGCGTTGACTGAACGAACACTACAGAGAGACCGTTTTCCCCAACGGGCACTGAACGGATATAATAATAATAATAATAATAATAATAGGCCTAATAATAATAAAGCTTATTGCTAGTTCATTGCTACAGAACAAGATGTCAAAACATGGATGTATAAGGTGATCATAGATTTCATAGCTTCGTAGCTTTTTTCTGTGCCAAAAAAAATACATCGCGGTCTGGGTAGACATTCGAATCAAGAATTCAGCGAAGGCTGCGCCATTTTTTTTAATTTTGTTTTTTTGTTGTTGTAATGTAGCAAGTCTTGGCCACTTTGAAATGTAGGGCGTTGTGTGTCTACGTTTCTGGCTTGCATCAACCCCTTCGTACAAGCAGCCACCGGTACCGCGAACAGCACCGGTGACCATTTGCACAAGGGGATTTATGATGACTTCTGTTTTCATGTTTAACTCATTGTACCCCAAGACCGAAATCCCAACATTTTGCCGTTGTCCTCTGAAGACTGCAATGCAGTGCAAGAAAAAGATCGACCATGATAGTTCAAGGGTGATGCCAGAATAGCTTGCCGCCTATGGGCGCCAAGCTATTCTGGCATCACACTTGAACTATCATGGTCGATCCTTATCTTGCTGTGGTGTGTCTGGGGTACAATGAGTTAATGTGCGTGGCATGCGCTAGCCCGCTCTACGCGCATTTTGGCCACACAGTTTAGTCTGGACAAGAAATGGAAAAAAAAAAAAAAAGGTGTACGGAAACGACTAGAATCGTGAATAGAACACGTTAACCCCTTAACTGTCATCTGCAAGAGACATAAATCCTCATGAGCCCCCACAGTCGCGGGGGCTCATGAGGGTTTATGTCTCTTGTTAGTCGGCCTGTGTTCGTTGTGCCCAAATTTTGGCCAGATTTCATTTGTGTTCTTCAATCAAATGTCGGTCAGGCGCGGAATTCGTGATCACCGGCCGTGTGTGTGTGTGTGTGTGGGGGGGGGGATTAGGGGGGGGGGGAGGTAGGAAGGAGGGGGGGGGGCTGAAACACATTTACTGTGCGATATGCCTGTACAAGAAATTATTTGTTCTACACGCGCATATATTATTTTTGTTATAAGAGAACACTGACAACGAAGGAATGTTGGAATGCCTACACCAAGAATACACCAAAACACACAAAAAAAGTTGAAGGCATTTGATTTTTCTTCATATTTCAAAAAGTTGAAATTTTCAAGGAAAATTCACACTTTACCAATGTATTAAAAAAAATGAGTTGTTAGTGAATTGTGCCCTGTTTTGGCAAACGACAATTAGGTCTTTTTGGAAAGCAAGATTTGAACAGTTTTGCAGTGAATATCATAGTTTTTTTGCACACAAAATGGACTTATATTCTTATGCCTTCACAGGCCAAGTTTCAAGCCACCTTGGTCGAGAGAGTAATTCCTAAATCTGCCACAACGCAATAACGCTACACATATCGTCTACCGATGAAACACCAGTTTACTAAGACAGTTCTGTTCTTCAATACCAGACTTTTATGAATATTGTATTAACGTTACCTCATAGTAGTATTAGGATTTTATTTATTTGTTCGATCTGTAACCCATTTTTTCCCGAGGGTCGAAATACCCTAAATTTTGGAGTTGTCTTGTGAAGACTGTATTACAATTAAGGAGACAGATCGACCATGGTAGTTCAAAGGTGGTGCCAGAATAGCTTGGCGCCCATGGGCGCCAAGCTATTCTGGCGCCACCCTTGAACTATCACGGTTGACCCATATCTTGCTGTGGTGTATCGAACTTAAATGATTTAAGATACTGTAATGTACAAAACACTTATCCTTGTGCACGGAAATAAATGAACGTATTAGATTTATGTTAGTTCTCTTTTTTGTGGTATTTTTTAAAAATATCACACCAAAAAAGCACGCTTAGAAATGACATTGCAACACAATTTATTTACTCTGCTGTAATTGTTCTTTTCTCCACGTGTTTCTTTTTGTGTTCGATTTTTTTTTCTCGCATTTTACACGCTTGGCATACACCTTTTGGGTCTGGGTTTAGTTATTCTATTGAATTGTATTGAATTGCGAAACTTAACCAAAATTAATTAGTGACACAAGGCAGCATAACACAAGGCAGCTATATCTAAATATTTTCTGGTTATATCACCAGTCTACATGCTTAACTGCACTTAACAACGGTACCCCCTCTTGGCTGGACTTCGCGAACGAAGATTTTATAGGAGTTGCCCACGACGTCTGCAGGCTTGTTCGTGGCTGCGGAGGCCAATCCGGGACAGGCAGGTTCGACCGCAGTGGCTGCAGGGGAAGGTATGGCCAGAGTTCTGAGTTGCGGCATCTCTGTTCTTTCTCCTGAGCCGCTTGTCCTTAAGGCTAGCTCTGCGAGAGTCCTCAAAGGAGACAGCTGCCTTGTAAATAGTGGAGCGCCAGGTGTCACGGTCCACAGCAAGCGAAGACCACTGGTGGTGGTCGATTTGGCAGGCACTAAGTGACTTCTTGAGACAGTCTTTGTATCTCTTCTTTGGTGCCCCTCTGTCACGGTGTCCAGTAGCAAGCTCGCCGAACAGGGTGATCTTTGGTAGGCGATGATCCTCCATCCTGGAGACATGCCCCGCCCAGCGTGTTGTACCGTTGTGTTAACAACGGTACAAAGACGTACTATCATGCTTATGTTAGACAAGCTCATTTTATGTTCACCGCTCTATGAATTTCATACGGAATAACAATATTTAAAAAAATAATAATATTAATAAGAAAACAAAAAACAATAATAATAACAACAACAATAATAATAGTAATAATAATAGTAGTAATAATAATAATAATAATAATAATAATAATAATAATAATAATAATAATAATAATAATAATAAACAGAAACAAAATACTGATACTACTACTACTACAATAATAATAATAATTATTATAATTTATAGCGTTCATAATATTACTAATACGACTGATAATAATCATTATCACCATTATAATTTAATATATCAAATTACTTTAATTATTATTATTATTACTATTGTTGGTAATGTTATTATTATTATTATTATTATTGTTTAATATACAAAATTACTCTAATTGTTATTATTCTTATTCTTTCTATGTTATCAATATTGTTATTATTATTATTATTAGTATTAGTATTATTATTATTATTATTATATTATTACAATAGCAGTCATAAAAATACTACTTATTTGATAATCATCATCATCATTATTCATTAAAATGACACATGCTGAGGATGATGATAACGATGTCATCATCATCATCATCACACTTATTTTGTATCAGTGTTGCCAGCACTACCCGAAACATCCTGACTATATTGCCGCTGCAGATTCCCCACCCAGCCTCCTTCCTGTCTGTGGATATTCGTCTGACACTGCGTCCTAATCTGTTGCTCAACTTGCCACCCTCACTTGATAACCCTCTGTAACCAACTCTCATAGCCCTTCCCTAAGTAAGATTACAACGTTTGACCACGACACCCAGTCACCAGAAGGTCCTCGGGCCGTCGTTGGCCCTGGTTGGCCCGCGCAGCGCGTGGGCCATACAGGGCCAACGACGGTCCGAGGACCTTTTGCTCGCTGGGCACGTAGAGGGCGTCTGAATGTCACAGCTGGATTCTCTCAGTGTTTCAAGTTTTTGGTCAGTGTTTAAAGCCTAAAATTTTGGAGACAGGACGAAATGGTTATTTATTTTATTTATTTATTTATTTATTTATTTATTTATTTATTTATTTATTTATTTATTTATCTATTTATTGCTTTATTTATCGCAGAAAAAAAACACAAGAACACTTCAGAGTACACATGCCCCACAATTTCGGCCTTTTTCTTAAATAAAGTTTTCGTTATTTGTTTAATTATTCATTTATTAATTTATTCACTGATTTCAAAGTGTTTGAAAATAAACGTGCGCAGGCCTGACGTCATTGTCGTGTTAATTTACCGAATAATCTCTAATAATACATCTTCCTTTTTTTTTTTTCTTTTTTTTTTTACGTCACATGGGCAGTCCAACTGTGCTTGTTGGGACCTCGACATGGTTCTTCTCAAAATTGCGGACTATGTGTGCCAAGACAAAACACTCTAGACCATCCTCGAACCTCCCCAAAAAATCCTCGATGGCTTTTGGGCCGTTTTTGGGTCACAATTAAAATCCGTGGATCTTGAACAGACAGGACTAGCCGGATGTTTGTCAGTGGAACGTTTCACGATATTAACTCATTCGAGACGTGCTTATGCCGAGTATCCGGAGGCGATACGTCTCGAATGAGTTAATGGGGGAGCTGGGTGGCTCGGTGGCAACAGTGTTCGCCTCTCGATCGAAAGTGCCCGGGTTCGAATCCAGCTTGGGTCAAAATTTGTTCAGATCCTTTTTCGGTGCCCCGTCTTTCAAATCACCTTCGTGGTGGACAAAAGACGTTAAGCTCTAACGTTTTTTGTTGTTGTTGTTGTTGTTGTTTTTCCGACTGAGTTAATGTTAGCTCTTGTGAAATAACGCCAAGCAGGCTACTAGGAACAGCTCATGGGCTTTACGCTCTCCAAGACACAAGCACTGAAGTGGTTAACCCCTTCGCTGTCGGTGGACGCAGACTGTGTCTTGGAAACCGTTGTCAATTCAACGGCCAAAGATCTCCAGTCCGGCGTCATGAGAACGTGGATACAAAGCGGTTTCAGCAAAAGGTACAGGTCCTGGTTTAAGTGGTTTGAACAAGAGGTATAGATCCTCATGAGCCCCCGCAACTGCGGGGGCTCATGAGGATCTATACCTCTTGGGGTAACTGTTGGGGGGTGTTCCATTTTTTTCTCTCGGCTCTGAAAGGGTACAGGGCGAGACGATTCCAGAACGGGGCTTTCATTGTGTGGGAACCACCAACCACATGCTGGATTCACATACACAGAGCGGGCTGATACAACACGCGTGCCAGGCGAGCTTTGTCACTACACTGTGCGCCATCACGGCACGTACTATCAGCGTGGTGATCTGTGGATTTCCATCTTGCGGTTCTAGGCCTTAGGGTTCAAAATCACAGACCGGTGCAAATGTAGTGCATGTGTGTCAGGGTGTGCCGGAGCAGTGGCGGTTAGGTGGATGTGTGTGTGAATGTGCCTAACTGAGCATGTGTGTGTGTGTGTGGGGGGGGGGGGGGGGGGGGCGACGGAGGAGGGGGGGGGGGGGTGCGTGCGTGCGTGCGCATATGAGCGTGTGTGTGTGTTCGTGTGTTCTCGTGTAATGGTGTGTGTATGTCAGTGTGTGTGTGTGTGTGCGCGTGAGTGCGTGCGCGCTTATGCGTGCGTGCGTATGTATGTATGAGTGCGTGCACGTGTGTGCGTGCGAGTGTGTGTGTGTTTTGTGTGTGTGCGTGCCTATATATGTATGATTGTGTGTGTGTGTGTGTGTGTGTGTGTGTGCGTGTTTATGTGCGTGCGTGTGTGTGTGTTTGTGTGCGTGCGTGTGTGTGTATATGTGCGTGTGTGTGTGTGTGTGTGTGTGTGCGTGTGTGTGTGTGTGTGTGCGTGTGTGCGTGCGCGCGTGTGTGTGTGTGTGTGTGTGTGTGTGTGTGTGTGTGTGTGTTTTAGCGGGGGCTCATGAGGATCTAATCCACTTGTATTTGGGTGGTATAAATTTCTCGTCAGAGTAGGGGTTATTGAAAACTCCACGCTACAGTGTTCTCTGTTCGGAGTGCCTTCATTCATTTGTCTGTTTGCTGTACAGGTTTCCCGGACATATAATGTAAATAAATTCACATTGTAAACTATCAAAAGGAAATCCAGACCTAAAAGTTGACTGACAACGGTATTATCTCATTCAGCCCGACGCACGTATTTCCCCAAATTTTGGAGGCGTCATCTAACGACTATGCACCAGTTGCAGGAGATGGGTCGACCGTGATAATTCAAGGGCAGTGCCAGCTGACAGGCGCCAAGCTAATATGGCACTACCCTTGAAGTATCATGGTCGACCCATCTCCTGCTGTAGTGCGTCAGGGCTGAATGGGTTAAACGCGCATAAAACCGGAAAAAAAGAAACACGCTTAGAACGGACAAATACAACAATGTGTTCTAAGTGTCTCTTAAAAGCGCGTTTCTTTCTGTGTCGGGATTTTCTTTGTAAATAACGAAGCCTGTTTGCATTGTTATCGAGTAAGGTCTAACGTTAACTCATTGGAGACGCGCCGCATACGGATACGCGGCGAATCGCCGCGTTCTCGATTATCGTACACGATCATGACAAACAGTGTGCACCATTTACCTGGCCCCGGGTGTCGGGTCGTAAAGTCAAAGTACGCGTGCCCCCGAGCGACTCACAGCAAACACTTCATCCGCTATAACATGGCCAGTTTTATTTTACGAGCTACGTGCCACTGCAATTGTTACATACACTTCACCCCTTTACTACCGAGACAAAAAATGAACATGTCAATCTGACTGCAAGAGGCGTAGATCCTCATGAGCCCCCGCTGTGGCGGGGGCTCATGAGGATCTACGCCTCTTGCGGGGTCCACTTTGTATCCACGCTTGTCTGACGTCTTCGGCGTCTCGGCAGTGGACAAGCGTATAATTATTGCAGAACACAGACAGCGTCCTCTGGCAGGGGTAGAGGTTAAACACTTCTAATCACGGTAAAAGCTGCATTATTTGGCAGAAATGTAAATACAAAGGATCTTGATGATAATGGTACAGTGGCGTGAAATATTTTCAAGGGTGGTGTGGCCCCAACCCTCATAAAATGGTTAAGAAATGGGGGCGGGGCGAATGGGGAGTGGAGGAAGTATACCCCCCCCCCCTCCCCGCATTGCCTCCCCCCCCCCCTCCATCCCGAAAAAAAGAGTTACACGCCGCTGGCTCAAAAGACTGTGGACAGGGGGCGCTTAGCAGTCGCAGTTTCTACGCAGGTTTGTTCGTAATTGTGATTATTCCACAATAATTTGTTACTACTACTTATTGACGACGATATTAATAATGCTGTTCTAGATATAATAATAATAATAATAATAATAATAATAATAATAATAATAATAATAATAATAATAATAATAATAATAATAATAATAATCACATTTTAGTACTACTACTACTACCACTCCTACTAATGCTAATATTACACTAATACTACTACTTCTACACCTCCTCCTACCACTACTACTGCTCCTACTTCTACTACTACTATTACTAACTTAGTCTTCTTCTTAGTAGGCTTGTTATTGACGTCGGTCATATGACGTTTAGCTTCAGTGTCAGCCAGCTCCCTTCCTAACCACTAGCGGCCATGTGACGTTTAGCTTCAGTGTCGGCCAGCTCC